>CM076575.1:1523972676-1524560423 GCA_034641835.2 Pinus albicaulis | reverse complement strand
GTGTTGTAGAGGCTACAACAAATCCCAATACCAAGTATCAGATTATCCAATAAAAAATAGAGTCTCATTAGGAATATATGGTTCCGACGTAATAGCAGTACTATTAGAGGGAAGGTCACAGAGAAGCTTTGCCAAAAATAAAGACTTCTTTGACTTGGATTTGATGAATTCCAAATTAAATTCCTACAAAAAGAAAATCCATTTTGAATACTTCCCCCTAGCAATTTATGTGATAATATATAAGTCATGGGGTTGCAATATGAAATGAAATGGTCTTCCAGAACAGGATATAGTGGAAAAATCTTTGGACAACTTGAACAACTGCCAAGGAAACATTTTCTACGGATGAATTCTTCACTTCCATATCATTGAGATTATGACTCAAATAATAGATCGGACATTATATCCCATTTTATACTTGGACCAATACCATAGCAATGGTCTTATCAGCTGTGAATATATATAAGAAATAATCACTCTGATAATTGGGGGGATACATTAATGACGCTCGAACAAGATTATCCTTGAAAACATCAAAAGAATCTTGCACAACTTGGTCCCAATGGAAGGGAATATCCTTTTCAAGAACCGAGTAAATCCTTTAGCCATTTCGGCGTATTTGGGTATGAACCTCCTTAGGAAGTTATACTTTCCTTGAAGTTTCTATAACTGAAGTAAATTTGATGGTGCAAGAAAATCAAGGATGGCCTGGACCTTCAATGGGTCTATTTTAATTCCTTCTTTTGAGATGACGAATCCAAAAAAACGACCAGAACCAACACAAAACACACATTTATGTGAATTCATGTGTATTTTGTAGTGTCAGAAGAGTAAAAGGATAGATCTCAAATGCATCAGGTGACCAGTCTGACTTCATGAATGCACAGTTTAATCTTCTAGATAGGTTTGAAAAATGTGCTTGATGTCATTGAAAGCATAATTCATTGCTCTATGGAAAGTTGCCCCAATGTTCTTTAAACCAAACGGGAGCTTCCGATAAGATAATGTGCCCTAGGGATAGATGAATTCTGTCTTATATTGATCCTCTAGGCGGATATTGATTTGATTGTAGCCAGAAAATCCATCCATGAACAAAAATATTTCGCATCCAACACAATTTTCAATAATCTGGTCGATAAAGGGAGTAGGATAGTTGTCTTTTGGAAAAGCAAGATTGACATCCCGATAATTGACCCCCACTCTGATGGTTCCTTATTTTTTCATGAAAGGAACGATGTTGGAAACCCACTCAGTTAGCATAACAGGGTAAATAAAACTAGCTTGCAAAAGTTTTTCAACTTCTACTTTAATGGTAGCGGCCTTCTTAGGATGAACATGACGAAGACGTTGACATACCGGCTTGACATCTGGGTACATATTAATATTTTTTTCAATGATTCTGGTATCTATGCCTGGAATTTCCTCATAAGACCAAGAAAATACATCATAGAATTCATGAAAGAGAGAGCGATATTTTTTGAGTTCTGATGGAAAAAAAGACACGCCAACATGAATGTTTTATACAACACCGGGTTTGGTCGAAATATCGATAGAAATGGTTTCTTCAATATTTGAAAAAATTTGCTTAGAATCAATGGCATTAATAGCAAAATATTTCGAAAAGAAATTTTTGATCGATGGGTGATATAGTTCACTAAGATTATTTTCTTCATAATCAGGAAGATGGGAATGATGATGATAATATTCCCATAGTTCTCCTTCCTACATCATGGTTTCCAAAATATTATCATTTGTCAAGAAACTTGAGGAAAAAGGATCAGATAGAGTACCAGAATGTAAGGAATGATTAACCCAAATAACCGGCGACGATGATTTTGGATTCACTACCCAAGCTAGATAGATTGATTGCTATGCTAGCTCAATAGGGTTGGGCAGCAGAAAATCATCCAATGTAACAATTTCAAAACCACTCGTACTCTTCCTTAAGCCAGATGGAGTTGAAGAGATAATGTAGCAGGTCTCTATATGTGCAATTTCTGCCAACGTCGCAGGTAGCAGTAATGCAAAGGTTCCATGAGAATGGAATCCTTTAAGAGTCCTACACCAATGTTCTGAAGTGCGAGTTGGGGTGTGTGAACAAACGGAACACTTCCAGTTACCTGGGAACTAGAGGCAAAGAAGGATATATGATTGATGACTGTGATAACACCTTTATGTGGAAAGGCGACCATTCTAAAATATGTAGAAACAATTGCAGTCATAACATATACCCATGGCCTTCCAAGTATAATATTTTAGTCAATGGGTCCGTCAACGACCTCAACTTCAACATTCACTAGTTTCCCCCCTAGTTCAACATGCAGGTTCTTAATAATACCACAAGGCTTATATGTACGTTCGTCAAAAGCCTTCAACATTGTTGATGATTTTGATAAGCGTGGCGAGCCAAGTGACTTCCAACAGTTTAGAGACATAATGCACATAGATGATCCCTCATCAATAATAGTATGATGAACAAGGTGATTGAGAAAATTTACTTGGATGGAGAATTCCAATTCTACTGGTAGTTGTGGCACATAAACCGTATGATTAAATACTACGAGCTTAGAGTAAGTCAGATCAATTCCCCCAATTGCTGACAAAAAAGCCTGTTTCTCGGAGGGAAAATTTTGTAATACATCAAGCGCTGACATAGCTGAAGGGAATTGAGCCAAATATTCAACTATATTATAATTTTGAGTAGCTCTAGCTAGAGGATTATATGTCGATTTATGAATGACTCCCTTCGGTGGATTGATTGTCAATTCAGGAACACTAGGTGGCAATACCGATTCCGTAGATGGATTCGTGGTTGAGGTAGTAGGTTGATCGGTGGCCTGACTACTGTAATATTTATTACGCGTTGACACCAAAACATCAGTTGATGGCTTCATGATAGATAGCATAAGCACTTTGGAACTAGAAGCTGGATCCGAAGGAACCAAATTTGTGTCAGGATTTGGAAACGGATTTGTCAACACAATTGACACATGTGAGGTCTTAACCATTTTTTAGACTTCGGCATGGTGAGGACAATCCTGAACAAAGTGTTCCTCATTACAGATTATGCATGGATAACGAGGTTTCTGATTTCCAGACAATTGATCAGATGATCTTTCCTGCGGGGTAGAAGCTTGATTTTTCTAGGTAGATATTTTGGGTTCAATCCCCAGTTGAGTCGCCAATTTTTTATACATAATTATTTATTACAGATAAAACACATTCCATTTTTTCTTACTTTTGAGTTGCTTGTCAAATTTTCCTTTGTCAAATGATACGACATTGATTTTGGAAGAAGGCGCAGGATCAGATGCAGCAGTATGATGTGTGCTTGCAGTACTGATCATACCATCTCTGACATGAAATCCCTTTGATGAAGGAGGAATAGTAAAATTAGATCTCAGCACGTTAGGAATTTTCTCAAAGATTGTGCCAGACTGAGTATAAATCAAGTATAAATATTGGGCACAAGCAATAACCTTCTCTTCAGTGACGATGCCAGCCTTAGCCACATCCTTATTTATAGATGGTAACAAGGACTTAATGAACCACTCAGCAAGAATTTGATCAGGAAAAAATGTCTTAACCATTCTATGATGACAATGACACTCATGAATATGATCATAAATGTGAGTAACATTAGTTTGTTTAAAATTAGTCAAGAGTTCCGTTCCAATTTCATATTGTATGGGTAACTAGAAGGGAGTCAAAAAGACAGTAGCTAGGGTAGTAAAATTATCAAAAGAAGCTCTAGGTAACTCAATGTACCATTTTGTGGCTTGAACTCTAAGCATATGCTGGAAAAGATGTAGTCGAACAGAGTCATCATTTATGGAGTTTGATGAACACCACAAATGATAAGTCATAACATGAGTCGATGGGTCTTCCCCAGGGTTTCCATTGAACTTAGGAATATCAGAGGGTAATTTATGAGGTATCACTAGCCACCAAGGAGCATATTTTATTGGATCATTAGTGAGCTGATTTAAATCTGGTAGCTCTAAAGTTGCAACAAAGGGCAACTGTCGATTAAGGCTGGGTTATGAATAGTGAGGGTATGATGGAATTACTTGGGCAACAAGCCTTTGAGCACCAGCATAAGGAATATGTTGTTGATAACCTAGATAGGGGTTGTTTTGATAGGCAAACACTTGAGGATTCCATTGACCAAAACATGGGTATGATACTTTTTGAAATGAAGGTTGTGGCATTTGCGCCTGAGGCTGCCAAGGGGTCTATCCACCAATGTTATAAACCAAATTAGAATAACTTGGATTCGGTTGAGGATAGGCATAACCTATTTGCGGCTATGAAATCCCATAATATGGTAACCCAGCTTGTGAATAAATGATTCTGGGTACAAGTGGTTGTTGTAAATTAGCTGAAGGAGTTGGAGTTTGAGGGCCCAATACTTGAGGGTATTGAGTTGAAGGACCCACTTGAAACGATTGTTGTACAAAAGTTGGATTCTGTAACAGGGGTAAAGATGTATTAAAAAGTGCAATTGATGTGGGTTAAATAGGTTGAACTCGTTGATACGACTGTACAATCGTTTGTGGTTAGATAGGAAAAGTGGGTTTCCATTGAAAAACATTCATTTTGACATTTGGTTGACCAAACAATGATGGAGTATTGTCAAAGTGGGTTACCATAGGTTGCCCCCCAGCATGAGGAGTATAATAAGATAGAAAATATTGTTCTCCAAATGCAAGGAGTCCAGTTGATATGGTACTGTATGGAATAGACCCAGAAGTACGAGCTTGATATTGCCTTGATGATGGATATAAAGGACCAAGCCATTCAGTACATATATAGTTTTACCAGTTATAATACCAGACGATGACATTGGTGAATTCCATGGGTTTGAAGATGCACTAAGAAAAATTCCATATAAAGATTTATAGCTTGATGGGACCATAGGGCCACCATGTAAATATGACTCTAGTGAAGTTGTGAACATTGACAGGGTAGCAAGAGTAGGTGCTGACGAAATCGGAACAGATGGTCCAACTGAAGATGTTGGTTTAGGCATGGTTACTAGACCAAATGTATACCCTTTTGAATCAACAGGAATTTTCATAGGCACGGGATCAACAAAAGCATAGGGTGGTGATTGAGGAAAAGACTCATACAGGTAAATATCCTCCCCAAAATGGGTTGGATTTAGAGGTGTTTCATCTTGTGGTATTTCTTCAATCGAAATTATACGAGGTGGAAGGATTTCGTCGTCAGAACCAAATTATGTTTCAGGAGGTTGACCACGCGATATGGGAAACTCAATGGCTACAATATATTGTGGGGTGACCGATACAGGAACAAATTATATTCATTCGAATTTGGGATGTAGATGTTCTAGCAAAGAAGATACAGGATCTAGATCAAATTCCAGTTGAACAACATCGGGTTTGGAACGTATGGTCCCACTGATTGGATGGATCATGACCATGGGTAGTTGTGAGGACTCCGTCTCGACAATAGTAGAAAAAACAAGATTTTTAGAAACAACTTGTGCTAACTCTGGTATATGTGAATATGATGCTTCACCAGAGGTACTAAGGGTATTGGTTTCGGTAGAGTGATGTTGCCTTTGCTAACCCAAAGTGACTTTCGATGGTAAAGGTGGTTTCAATGCAAGTCTACGCGAACAATGGGGAAAATTATTTTCTTCTTCCACGATGACTGATTTATTTTATGAAAAAAAATAAAAATAAAAGGGCAATGCTAGGAAAAACTTTTATCAAGAAACTGTGAATTGCAAAATACCTCCTAGCGAACCAAGAAGTACAGGCAGGCAATATCCCTGAATGTTGTGTTCGGTGTATCAAAATTTACAAGGCAGCTGACTTAGTTCACTATGGATGGATATAAACCTAAAGCTTTCATCCCAAATATACCTGAAGGTACATGGAGGCCGAATTCTATATTAGCACTGTATAATGCGAAACAACATAGTGAGAGCACCCCTTTATACTTTTTGTACAATAACACCATCCGACATACCTGAAGGTACATGGACAAGATATGATATACTTACGTAAGTGGAGTGAGGTATCACACTCTAAATGTATCATAGACAATTAATGACAGATGCTATGTTTTACAACGCCAAAACACATCTCTAGCCTAGACCTTCTAAAATTTATCGTTATGGTTCCAATGAATTTTTAGGTAAATTGATGTAAATTTTAAGTTGATATTGTTTATAAATTTTCCTTTCAAGGTTCACCACGATGATGTGATGGAAATTCCTAAAATTCAAAATAAAATGATAAGAAAACTTTTCAATTTTAGCTTTTTCAATGAAATTCCTAGCTACTAAGGGGAAATAGCAATCAGTTTTGAGAGCAAACAACAAAGAGCACAAACTAATATGCAGCTTTCCTAATTTTTTCCTATGAAAAACACAAAATCCACTACATGAAAATTCAAGTTTTTCTTTTCAGTCCCCTTAATGTGAATGAAAAAAGGAAACTATATGCATCAGATCAACAAAAAACAAATCTTTCTTCTTTGACAAACGATGAATTTAACAACAATTTCTCTTTTGGGAAAAATGAAGAATGTAACTACAATTTTTCCTACGGGAAACATAGAATTTAACGACAATTTCCTTTACGAAAAAATAGGATCTAATGCAGAAATAAAATACTTTGAATTTGATTTTTCAATGATAAAGAAAAACACTTAAAGAGACATTGAACAAACTTACTTTTCAAAGGAGGAAGATTCAGGAAAATTCACTTGTCTCTATAAGGTATCAGAAAATTGAAAATAAAGAAAACAAAAGGTTGAATGTGATGGAAATGACAAATTCAAAGGGAATTTGGTTGGATTAGGGGACAACACAGTCTCTAAGGGGAGACAATGCATTGCAAAGCACCCCTGAGTGGGAGACAGTGATATGAAAATCACTGTGTCTTGACCAATAGTGCGTTGGGCATAGCAGAGAAAAAAATTCAAGCTATTAAACACACTTCTAATGAAATTGTTTGTTTCAAATGTCTAATAATTGAAAATAGATGCTACTGAGTGGATAAGCAGAGGAAAAAACACACCAAGGATGAAGGGAAACTCCCCAGTGGAGTCATCGATTTGTTATGCAGAATTATGTATTACGGATAAAACACATTCCCTAAATGTGGTGCTATGAATTTATAACAACATATAAAATACATGGAGATGCTTTTCCTAAGAGTAAATAGACACACAAAAATATGGAGGAACTTGTGATCCAGGCACTTCCTATTCTCCTTCTGTCATTCTTGCTGTAGCTTCCAATCCAACTTTGATCTCCAGACTAGTTCCTGCAATTATAAACACTAAACATCAAAGATATTGCAATATAAATATGGCTACTTATCTTAATCAGTTAAATCAATGAAAATGTGAAACATATACATAAGCTAATAATCCATAATATGAAAGATAGAAACATAAACATATACATATGTGGGAAAATGAGCAGCAATATTTATTAATGGATAGAAGGGGGAGGTTACAACCAGCGATTTATTTGATGTCACCAGCTCCAGTATTCATCCTAGCCTCATCGCAATAAACGTCTCACCAGCTCCAGTATTCATCCTAGCCTCATCGCAATAAACATCTCACCAGCAACATATCACTCTAATCACACTCAATTGAGAATTCAACAACATTTCTGTTATAGATCAATTTGGGTACCATTCCCAATGACCTGGTTAACTGGGAATCATCTCTAGGAACAATGATCAAGGGTCTATCATACCCTATCATTTCATTTTCTACATGCCCTAAGACAAGAAACAAGACAAATCAAGAAAGAATTTCATCAAGAAAAGGTTTCCATGGTTTGAAGTTTATTATATAGCATATGAGAGCTCACCAATGTAGGCTCTAAGGGGCCTAAGTGCATTGCATATGTAGGTAGCCCCATGCAAGGATGCTCTGCAAAGCACTTCCCGACATTCACAGGTGTGTTGGTCACATTGGGAGTGAAATTCTCATTGTTCTGGAATCTCCACTTGGCCAGTGCCTTCTAGAAGAGTTCACATGTGTCAAGCTTTAGATCCAATTGACCATTTTACATATACATGATTGGAAACATGTCTTGCCTATTTTTGGAAAGTTATTGATTGCAAAACAACCTACAGTTCATCTATAAATTGAGCACAGATCTAAGTGCTTGAGAAGGAAGAATTTGAGTAGAGAAATTCTCGAGAATTTTCAATTGAGAGCTAGATTTGTGAAGTTACTGCTGGAGAGATTTATACTGTGATGAGGCTTGGGAACGTTGCTGGAAGGTCATTTCAAATTAGTCATTAGGTTGTAACCTCTCCTTCTATCATCAATAAAGAGTACTACTTATTTTTCCCTATATGCATCTGTATTGGCTTTGATTTTCCATATTGCAAGATCTTAGTTGATGTATATGGTTTATGCTTTACTGATTTAGCTAAATAGCTTGAATATATATCTATATTATTACATCTTCTGTTGTTTCAGTGTTCTTTCTTGCAGAAAGCTTTCAGCCCACAAACCGCTTGAATTTGAAGCTGCAACGTAAGCGACAGAAGGAGCCATTTGGAAGCGACTGAACAAGTAAGCCTCCAATCCTCTCTGTGTATCTATTCTTAGTTAGGAGAAATAGCCATATAGTCTTTCACCTGTTGTTCTAGACTAGCACCTGTCTAGGGAAGCGTGATTTATCTGTAATTCACAATTCCGGCCCAACAAATCGGTGACTCCGTTGCGGAGAATTTCTCTTATCTCTACATGTTTTAGCCTCTAATTTTCTTTTTTTATCCACCTAGTAGTTGTTACACACAAAGATTAAAATTTTTTAGAGCTTAATTTGCAAAGACAGTGAGTTAAATAGTAGTATTTTTCTTTGTATACTGCACCCAATGCACCCTTAGACAGGACACAGTGCTTTGTAGAGCATTGTCTCCTGAAAGTACCCAAATTCCCTTGAATTTGACTTTGCAACTTGCTTCAGTTTTTTTTTCTACTGTGTTATGAAAAGTTTAATGCTCAATTGCCAGTGAATCTATATACTTCTTCCTCCTTTGGCTGAAAATTTGTTCAATGTTTGTTTAAAAAAAATTTCTTTATCATTGACAAGTTGATTTCAAAGTATTTTTTATGGTCGCATTAAGAATCATTTTCTTTCGAAATAGGAAATTGTCGTAGAATATTCATTTCCTTGATAGGAGAAATTGTTTTTGAAATCCTCGTTTTTCCTTTGAAAGAGAAATTGTTTTTTGTATTCTCCATTTCTCGAAAGTAAAAGGCATTTGAATTATTGATCTAGTGCACCTAGTTTCTTTTCTGCATTCATAACATTAAGGAAACTGAAAAGGAAAACTTGCATTTGAATGTAGGATTGTGTGTGTTTTTCAAAAGGAACATTAGGAAATCTGCATTTAGTTTGTGCTCATTGATTTGTTTTTGTTCATTGATTTGTTTGCTCAAAAATTATTTTCTCTCTTCCCTTAGTAGCTAGGTTCTTCATTGAAAAAGTTGAATGTGAAAGTTTTTTTATCATTCTTAGCTTGCATTTTAGGAATTTCATATACATCATCACGGTGAACCTTTGAAAGGAAAATTGTTAAGCATGATCAACAAAAAATTAATCTCAATTTACTTAACAACGCATTGGAACCATAACAATAAAATTTATAATTTCTAGGCTAGAGATGTGTTCTGGCGTCGTAAAACATAACAGATATCATTAACTTGTCTGTGATACATTCTGACTGTGATACCTCACTCCATGTACATAAGTATATCATAGCTCATCCACATACTTTTGGGTATATCGGGCAGTGTTACAGTACGATAAGTATAAAGGGGTGCTCTCATTGTGCGGTTTCACATCAGAGAGCGCTAATACAGATTTGGGCCTCAACATACCTTCGAGTATATTTGGGAGGACAAATTTTAGGTGATATCCATCCATAGTGAACTGGGTTGGCCGCCTTGAAATTGTGATACACTGAACACAACATTCGGGGAGATTACCTGCCCGTACTTCTTGGTTCACCTTGAGTTATTTTGCAGTTCATAGTTTCTTGGTAAACCCTTTTGCCTAGCATTACCCTCTTTTTTTTTATTTGTTTTTTGGATAAAATAAATCAGCAATCATGGAAGAAAAAACTCCTATCCCTCGTCGTTCGCGTAGATTAGCTTTAAAACCACCTTTACCACCGGAAGTTACTTCTGGTAGGTGAAGGTGATCACGATCTACCGAATCAAGTACAATTTGTACCTCTGGTGAAACATCACCTTTTAAACCAGAGTTAGCTCAAATTGTTTCCACACATCCTGGTTCATCTACTGTTGTCGAAACGGAGTCTTCACAGCTACCCGTGGTCACGATCCATTCAATCGCTAAGACCATACCTCCTGGAATCGATGTTTTTCAATAAAAAAATGATCTATATCCTGTCTCTTCTGAATCCTGAAGCCGAACAATAGGAAGTTGTTCCTACCTTGGTCACTCCACAAATTTATGTAGCCACTGAAACTCCTATATCACACAGTCAATCGTCTGAAATATATTTTGGGCCTGACAGTGAGGTTCTTCCTCCTATTTTAATTGCGATTGAATAAATACCATAAGATGATACACCTTTAACTGCAACCCATTTTGGGGGGGGGACCTTTACCTTTATGAATATTTTCCTCAATCATTTCCATCTGCTTTTGTTGATCCTATTTCCATTCAATCTCCTATCAATTTTCGAGGGTATACATTTGGTCACACAACCATGTCTGAGCCAAAATATTTGGTTGGGTATGCTATTCCAATTACGTTAGCTCCTACCCTCGCTACTCCGTCAATGTTCACTACCTCACCAGAGTCATATTTTCATGGTGGCCCTTCGGTCCCAACAGGCCAGAAATCATTATCTGCCACTTTCTCTGGTGCATCTTCACGTTCATGGTCTTTTCCAATGTCATCATCTGGTGTTTTAACTGGTAGTCCTATCGTTAGTACTGAATGACTTGATTCATTACATACATCATCAGGGCAATATCAAGTCATTCCTTTTGGGTCAATTCCTTTAAGTACCATATCAACAGGACTCCGAGCATTTGGAGAAAATTATTTTCAATCTTATTATCCTCATTATGTTGGGGGGGCAACCTTTTGTTAGCCAATATGATAGTACTTAGTCACTTTTTTGTCAAAATAATGTTGACATGAATTTTTTTCAATGGCAGCCTACTCTGCCTATCCAATCACAAATGGTTGTCGACTCGTATGAACCTGTTCAACCTGTTACATCCACTTCATTACCACTTGTAAATACATCTATACCCCTGTTAAAGAATCAAAATATTGTACATCAACCTTATCAGGCGGGTTCTTTGACTCAATATCATCAAATGTTGGGTCCATAGACTCAAAATCCTTTGGTTAATTTACAACAACCTGTATCAGGAATTATTTATTCACAATCTGGTGTACCATTTTATGGAATGTCACAAACGCAACCTGGTTATACATATAAACTGAATCCAACTTATACTAATTTGGGTTATAACAATGGTGGACAGACCCCTTGGCATCCACAAGCGCAAATGCCTCAAACTTCATTTCAACAAGTATCATATCCAGGTTTTGGTCAACAGAATTCTCAAGTGTTTGCTATCCAAAACAACCCCTATCTAGGTTATCAGCAAAAAATTTCATATGCTGGTGCTCAAAGACCTGTTGCCCAAGAAATTCCATCTTACCCTCGCTATGATCAACCTGACCTTAATCGGTAGTTGAATTTTGTTGCAACCTTAGAATTACAAGATTTAAACTGGTTAACCAATGATCCTATAAATTATTCTCCTTGGTGGCCGGTGATACCTCATAAATTACCCTTCGATATTCCTAAATTCAATGGAAACCCTGGAGAAGATCTGTCAACTCATGTCATGACTTATCATTTATGGTGTTCATCCAATTCCCTGAATGATGATTCTGTTTAATTACGCCTTTTCCAGTGTACGCTCACAGGTCTGGCTACTAAATGGTACATTGAGTTACCTATAGCATCTTTTGACAATTTCACTGCTTCAGCTACTGTCTTTTTGACCCATTTCCAGTTACCGTTCAGATACGAAAATGGAACGGAACTCTTGACCAACTTCAAATAGAATAATGCTACTCACATTTTCGATCATATTCATGAGTGGTGTCGACGTCGAGGAATGGTTAAGACATTTGTTCCTGATCAGCTCCTTACTAAATGGTTCATTAAATACTTGTTACCATATATAACTGAGGATGTGGCTAAAGGTGGCTTCTTCACAAAAGAGAAAGTTATCGCTCGTGCCCAATATTTAGACTTGATTTATACTCAGTCCAGCACGATCTATGAAAAAATTCCTAATGCACCGCGATCTAATTTAAATGTTCCTTCTCAAATAAAGGACTCTCATGCCAGAGACAGGTTGATAGGCACTACAAACACACACCATGCTACTGCATCTGATCCTGCTCCTACTTCCAAAATTAATGCCATGGCTTTTGACAAAGGCAAAAGTGACAAGCAACCAGGAGGTAAGAAAAAGGGGAAATCAAAGAAAAATAAAACTTCTAACCTGCAGGAAAGATTATCTGATCAACCGTCTGGACCACGGAAACCTCGTTATCCATGCATAATCTATAACGAGGAACATTTTGTTAGGGATTGTCCTCACCATGCTGAAGTCTAAAAAATCATCAAGACTTCCCATGCATCAGCTGTGTTGACAGATCCATTTCCAAATCCGGACACTAATTTGGTTGCTATGGATCCAGCTCCTAGTTCCCAAGTGTTAATGTTATCCACCACAAAAAATTTACAAGATATTTTGGTGTCGATGTGGAATAAATACTATGGTAGTCTAGCCACTGATCAACCTACTATCTTGACAACAAATCCATCTAATGAATCAGTACCACCTACTGTTATTCCTAAATTGACAATTAAGCCACCAAAGGGAGTAATTCATAAATCGACATATAATCCTCAAGAAAGAGCTGCAAAAAATTATAATATAGTTGAAGATTTGGCTCAATCCCCTTCATCTATGTCTTCTCTTGAGGTATTACAAAATTGTCCCTCCCAGAAGCAGACTTTATTGTTGGCTATTTATGGAATTGATCCGACTAATTCTAATCTTGTTGACTTTAATCATACAGGCTATGTGCCGCAATTACCAGCAGAACTGGCATTCTCCATACAAGTAAATGTTCTCAATCACCTTGTTCATCACACTATTATTGATGAGGGAGCATCTACGTGCATTATGTCTCTAAACTGTTGGAAGTCACTTGGCTCGCCGCAATTATCGCAATCATCAACGACGTTGAAGGCTTTTGATGGAAGAACATATAAAACTTGTGGTATTATGAATAACTTGCATATTGAATTAGGGGGAAAAACAGTAAGTATTCATGTTGAGGTTGTTGACGTACCCCTTGACTATAATATTTTAATCGAAAGACCATGGGTATATGTGATGACTGCCATTGTTTCTACATACTTTAGAATGATTGCATTTCCACATAAAGGTACAATCATAGTCATTAATCAATTATCCTTTTTTTGCCTCTGCTTCGCAGGTAACTTGGAGCATTCCGTTTGTTCACTTACCCCAACTAGAAATCCAAAAAATTGGTGTAGGACTCTTAAAGGATTCCACTCTTATGGGAATCTTTGCATTACCGCCACCCATGACGTCAGCAAAAATTGCAAGCATAGATACCTGCTACATGATCTCTTCCACTCTATCTGGCTTAAGGGAGAGTACGGGTGATTCTGATATTTCTATGTTTGATGATGTTTTACCGCCCAGCTCTATTGAGCTAGCATAGAAATCAATATATTTGGCTTGGCTAGAAAATCTGAAATTAGCGTCGCCGAGTGTTTGGGTTGATCGTTCATTAGATTTTGGTACTCCATCTGGTCTGTTTTCCTCAAAAATTTTGAGAGATGAAAATATTTTGGAAGCTATGATGTCAGAAGGAGAACCATGGAAAGATTATCATCATCGTTCCCATATTCTTGATTACGAAGAAAACAATCTCAGTGAACTATATCACCCATCCATCAAAACTTTATTTTCGAATTCTTTACCGATTAATGCAATTAACTCTAAGCGAAATTTATAAAATAACGAAGAAATGATTTCTATCGATATTTCGACCAAACCTAGCGTTGTAGAAAATATTCATGTCATTGTATCTTGTTCTCCATCAGAACTTGATTCATATCGCTCTCTTTTTCGTGAATTTCGTGACGTATTCACTTGGTCTTACGAGGAAATTCCAGGCATATATACTAGTATAGTTGAACACACTATTAATATGTATCCTGATGTCAAACCGGTGCGCCAACGACTTTGTCCTGTTCATCCAAAGAAATCTGTTGCCATCAAAGTAGAAGTTGAAATTTTTTTGTGTGCTGGTTTCATTTACCCTATTCCACTAACTGAGTGGGTGTCCAATATCATTCCTGTTATGAAAAAATAAGGAACCATTAGAGTGTGCATCGATTATTGGGATGTCAATAAGGTTTTTCCAAAATAAAACTATCCTACTCCCTTTATCGATCAGATTATTGATGATTGTGCTGGATGCGAAATATTTTTGTTCATGGATGGATTTTCCAGCTACAATAAAATCAATATCTTCCTAGATGACCAACATAAGACAAAATTTATCTATCCCTAGGGCACATTTGCATACAGGAAACTTCCATTTGGTTTAAATAATGCTGGGGAAAATTTTCGGAGAGCAATGGATTATGATTTCAACGACATCAATCACATTGTTCAACCATATTTAGATGATTTACCAGCGCATTCACGAAATCGAACTGATCACCCGATGCATTTGAGAGCCATTTTCTTACGCTGTCGACACTACAAGATACACCTCAATCCACACAAATGTGTGTTTTGTGTTGGTTCTAGTCGATTGCTCGAATTCATAGTCTCAAAAGAAGGAATTCGAATAGACCCATCGAAGGTACAAGCCATTCTTGATTTTCCTACACCATCAAAATTACTTGAGATACAAAAACTTCAAGAAAGGCTAACTTCCTGAGAAGTTTCATTCCAAACTATGCCGAAATGGCTAAAGGATTTACTCGATTATTGAAAAATGGGGTTCCCTTCCATTGGGACCAAGTTGCACAAGCTTATTTTGATGATGTTAAGGACCATCTTGTCCAAGCATCATTAATGCATCCTCCTAATTATCAAAATGATTATTTCATATATATCATCGTGGCTGAAACGACCATCGCTATGTTTTTGGTCCAAGTAGAAGATGGAATTGAACATCCGATCTATTAATTGAGTCCTAATCTCAATGATAGGGAAGTTAAGTACTCGTACATGGAAAATATTGCCTTGGCAGCTGTTCAAGATGTCCAAAGATTTCACCATTATATCTTGCTCCGAAAAACAACAATAGTTTTGGATTGCAACCAAATGCCTTACATCTTATCATTATCAATTGCTGGGGGGAAAATATTCAAAATGGATTGTCATTTTGCAGGAATTTGATTTGGAATTCATCAAATCTAATTCAAAGACGTCTTTAGTTTTAGTTGAGCTTCTCTGTGACCTTCCCTCTGATAGTACTGCTACTACGTTGGAACCATCTATTCCAGATGAGTCTCTGTTTCTGATCGGATCATCTGATCCTTGGTATGGGGATTTTATCATTTATCTCCAAACCCAAAATTTTTGACCTAATACCTTGCTCTAATCAGCAACGTATTCGATACCAAGCCAAATATTATCTGATCATCAGCGATACACTTTATCGTCGTGGTGTCGATACCATTTTAAGGAGGTGCCTCACTCATGAGAAGGCCGAAAAAGTGTTAAATGATTTTCATGCTAGGGCTTGTGGTGGAGAATTATCTAGATAGGCTACCACACAGAAGATACTCTATGCCAGTTACTTTTGGCCTACTATTTTTTGAGATTGCATCCTCACAGTCAGAATTTGTCATGCATGCCAGATTTTTTATCATAAAATATGCAAACCGCTAGCGCCAATGTATCATGTTGTCTTTGTTGGACCATTTACGAAATGGGGTATTGACTTCATGACCTGTAACCCTCCTTCATCAGGGGGGCATGGTTATATTATTGTTGTAGTTGACTATTTTACCAAATGGGCCAAAGCAATGCCTACATTCAACAACACAGGACAAACAACTTCATTGTTTTTCTTCAACCATGTTAATGCATGGTTTGGGGTCCCACAAGCTATAGTTACGGATCATGGGAAGCATTTTCACAACCATATGATGTCTGAATTGACTACCAAGTTAGGATTGTCACATGATAATTCTACTCCTTATTATCCATAATCAAATGGACAAATTGAGGCTATTAACAAAATTTTTAAACGAATGCTTCAACGAATGATAGGAGTCCGTAAAAGGAACTGGCACTTGATCCTGTACTCCGCTTTGTGGGTGTATCGAACCTCTATGAGAAACACAACCGGATTTACTCCTTTTCCATTGGTGTATGGTCTAGAAGCTATCTTACCAATCCAATGTGAAATATCATCGTTAAAACTCACGATAGACTTGTTACCTGACACCTCAGAAGAAGAAGTGTGTCTCCTTAACCTCATCCATCTATATGAAATGCGTTGTGAAGCCCAATTGGCCAACGAAGCGCATAAGAGACGTATAAAGGTGCAATATGAAAAAAATGTCCATCCTCGCATCTATTTAGAGGGCGATTTGGTCCTTCTTTATGATCAAGAAGCTGATGTAATAGGTACAGGGAAATTCGAACCATTATGGCATGGACCCTATATTTTCAAAAGAGTTCTTGCTAAGGGTGCCTATGAGTTAGTTGATTACGATGGAATTCCATTGGCACAGCCTAGAAATGGGTTGTATTTGAAACGTTACTATGCTTAATCATGAGCGTAGTAATTTTTTGTATTATATTGTTTATATGTTGTTGATTTGCATTCACTATCTTAATATGTTTTTAGATTTTTCTTGACATTAGTAATCTGCTTTACATTTCATCGCAGATGTCTGAATCTTCGAAACCATTTGTTGGATATGTTGATGGTGCTAGTCATAGTACGTATAATCTATCCTCTGCAGCATGGGCCATTTTCGCTCTGAACGGCGAGTTAGTGAGTTTTCAAGAGATTTGTATTGGTAGATCAACGAACAATATCGCTGAGTATAGCACGTTGATCGAACTTCTCTGATGCCATTTCATTTGGTATTAACTGTATAATCATAAATTTAGACTCATAACTTGTGGTATTACAGCTTACTAGTATTTATACTGTTAGAAATCCAACACTTCTTAGATTGTTCCTAAGAGTTCAAATTTTGGAAAGACATTTTGATTTCATTCAATATGAACACATTTCTAGAAATTTGAACACTTTAATTGATTCATTAGCTAATCAAGTTTTAGATAGACATTTGCGACATAGGTAAAGAAAAAATTCACATCATTGAATAGGATTGCGCATTAAACATAAGAAAAACTTTGAAATCATATAGATATATAGTTATAGGTTTTTAAAAAATTTGTGCCCAAGAAACATTGGTCATCTAACATCAAAATGTATGCAAAAATTCACAAGTAAACTAGTGGTGCTCATGGTAAGATGTTATAGATCTAAAAATCCTACGAAGCAACTACATCCAACGATTAGGAACCCCAATAGTATGTCGCTGCAATCGCATGTGAAGCTCTTTGATCTGACAATCTGGAATCTCGAAGGTCAACCCCTCTATGTTCTGTTGAATCTCAACTAAAGTCTCAGCCATATAAAGGTCTTGAAGGACTGCTCTCCTGATAGCCCTCTCTGCTGGCGCATCTGCTTCATGTTCTGGTTCCTCTATTGGTTGAACACAACCAATATCTGCATTACATCAAACATTTAGTTTAGTCTTGGAAAGAAATCAAAACACAAAAAAATTGTATAAACCTTAGAAAAATAAAAAAACGTGGTCAAATCATTCTTACCTATTGCACCCCACTGAGCGTCTTCTAGTAATACAAGGTCTAGATCTCCTTGGAAGTCAAGGCCTGCATATGCATACTCATCGATGGCAATGATCTGTTGTCAGAACCAGGCGAAGAATGCAGTAGAGAACACAATCGTCGATTGGCCTGCATGACGACCCATGAGTTCTACCCATCTCTGCATTTGAGGATCTCTAGGACTAGATATATCCAATGTTACATGTTGTGGCTGCATCAGTGGATCCATTCCAAAGTGGAGGAGATAAGGATTGAACCATAACTGAAAATTTTCTTCCTTCTTCCCTTTGATTTATTCAGCTGTTCCTTTATCTGAGATAGAACAGCTTCAGACTAGTTGAAGACTGTTGGCTCTAAGCACTCTAGTGCATATTGCATATACGATTTTTTCACTACATGTAGTGTAACAGTGCCAAAAATTTTAGCAATCGTGAAAAGGATGGTTCTCAAAGGAAAATCCTTGACATTCCGGATGGAAGAAATCCATCCACAGAAACGACCGCAATCAACGACTGAAGTTCGAGGGCAAAATCAAGTTCAGAGCTCAAAAATGAAAATGGTAACTATGGAATGGTAAAAATGAATAGTGGAACTACTTTTTATAGTCATTTAATTGTTTGAAAGTTAAATTTATTGCTATGACTATAGTTTTATTATATTTTTATCATGAAACAGGTATTTTTAATCCATTTGATGTTGTTCTGAACAGGAAATACAACTGATGAACAAATTAGTCGTGCAGATTTATTCAAAGAATGACTTGACCACAAAGCATACCTTTTCTCCTTATCTTTTGAGCTTTGTTAAAAACGGAGAAGGATTTGAAGCGCACTTTTATCTCTTTTTCGAGCTTCGATAACAGCGAAAAAGGAATCCCTGGAGTCTTATTTCAGCTCTTTTCAGACTCCGATAATGTGAAAAGATTGCTCAGCACTTGTCTTTTTGAGCTCGTTAAAGTAAATGAATCGATATCTACTCAGTATAAGTTTAACCCTTTTCCGGACTGAGATAGATTATTTACGAAAAACGAATACCTTGGTTAAACATGACCAAAGAGGTTCTCTCAGATATTATTTTACACTTTTTTGGATCTGAGTGACAAACTTACGAAAAAAGTACTTTATGCATTTCTCTTTTGTCCCTTTGTTTAGACTCTCTAAATGAAAAAGGACTGGGCTATCACTGTCGTTAAGCTCGTTAAAACATAAAATAGCGACGATCTTGTCGATCATGGCAAGAATCAAATTTCATTCACCGCTAGAATCATTAAATTATTAAATAGCGATACATTATTTGCCCGAAGGGTTGAATTATAGATCAATAAAATGTTATCCTCCTCAAGCTTGTTAAAAAATAAAGAGGTAGTGGTCAAAAAATGAGCAGGGAAAATTTGGGAAAAGTAAGAAAAGTTTCTTTTTGGTAGCAAGTCGCTCTTGAATGTGACACTTCTTTCACTCCATGTCCGTGACTGTTTGGGTTGGGTAATCATCTTGATAGTTCATTCACACCTATGGTTCATCATACCTTCACTTTGGTTTTGGGTCAATGCTTCCAACTCATCACAGTGTCGTCGATATGTTCAAGAGAAGTCATTCAGTGATTAAAAACTCATCTATCTGCAATACTCATAAAATTTCATTTCATGACTGTCATCCTTGAAAATTGCTATATCAAGTCATACTCTTGTCTCCAAAATCATTAACTCCTATTTTTCAATAAGGGTACTTCTTGTCGACAAAAAATAAATATCCAGGAAGTTCACTTAGAAACATCAGATTCTAGTACAATGAGGCATGTTACAGCATCAACAAGATCCTTGCTTCTAGACCTTTGACCGAAATATTTTGTTTGGCGTTCGACATCAAATCATCTATTCACGCCTTGCGAAATTTACTGCAGTACCTTGAGGGCCATTGAAAATAATGGTGGTTCTCTCGTGTTTGTTAATAGCTCACATCATTCACTGGTAAAAAAATTATGTCTTTCCATGTTCGACTACAAATCATATATTCGCATGGCTATACTTGTACCTGAATGATCTAGTGAACGAGATAATAATACCTCGGATCTAGTTTAATCCACCCGGGCTATGATTTCAGGATTTTTGTACACATCATCTGTATGGTTAACTGGAAATCATCTCCAGGACCAATGAGCAAGGGTCTATCATTCCCTATCATTTCAGTTGCTACATGCCCTAAGACAAGAAACAAGACAAATCAAGAAAGACTTTCATCAAGCAGAGGTTTCCATGGTTTGAAGCTTATTATATAGCATATGAGAGCTCACCAACATAGGCTCTAAGGGGCCTAAGTGCATTGCATATGCAGGTAGCCCCATGCAAGGCTACTCTGCAAAGCACTTCCTAACATTCACATGTACGTTGGTCACATTGGGAGTGAAATTCTCATTGTTCCAAAATCTCCACTTGGCCAGTGCCTTCTAGAAGACTTCACATGTGTCAAGATTCAGATCCAAGTATCCATTTGACATCTACATGACTAGAAACATGTCTTTCATATTTTTGGAAAGTTATTGATTGCACAAAAACCTATAGTTCATCTATAAATTGAGCACAGATCTAAGTGCTTGAGAAGGAAGAATTTGATTAGAGAAATGCTAGAGAATTTTCAATTGAGAGCTAGATTTGTGAAGCTACTGCTAGAGAGATTTATATTGTGATGAGGATTGGGAACATTGCTGGAAGGTCACTTCAAATTAGTCATTAGGTTGTAACCTCTACTTCTATTATCAATAAAGAGTACTACTTATTTTTCCCTATATGCATATGTAGTAGCATTTATTTTCCATATTGCAAGATGTTAGTTGATGTATATGGTTTATGATTTAATGATTTAGCTAACTAGCTTGAATAGATATCTATATTATTGCATCTTCTGATGTTTCAATGTTCTTTCTTGCAGGAAGCTTTCAGTCCACAAACCACTTGAATTTGAAGCTACAATGAAAGAGACAGAAGGAACCATTTGGAAGTGACTGAACAAGTAAGCCTCCAATCCTCTCTGTGTATCTATTCTGAGTTAGGAGAAATAACCGTATATTTTTTCACCTATTGTTCTAGACTAGCACCTGTCTAGGGAAGTGTGATTTATCCATAATTCACAATTATGGCCCAACAATTTCTTTACCAAATTTATTCCTTCTCAAGCACTAGGATCTGTGCTCAATTTATAGAGCAATTTATGGTAGTTTCTCAATAAATAACTTTCTAATAATAGGCAAGACATGTTCCCAAGCTCAGAGGTGTTTGATGGACACATGGATTTGAATTTTGACACATATAGACTCTTATACAAGGCACTGGCCATGTGGAGATTACAGAACAATGAGAATTTCTCTCCCATTTGACCAATGCACTCTTGAATTTTAGGAAGTGCTTTTCATAGCACCCTTGAATGGAGGTAACTGCATATGCAAAGTAGTTAGTCCCTTGATAGGCTGCGTTGGTGAGCTTATAGGTGATATAACATGTACTTCAAATCTTGGAAACCTTGCAATGGAAGACATGGATGAATTTTTCTGGTTCTTGTCTTAAGGCATGTAGCAACTAAAATGATAGGGGATGATATACCCTATTTCATTAGTTCTGGGGATGATTTCCATTTTAACCAGATCATTGGGAATGGTGCCAAAATTGACCTATAATAGTGCTACCTGTCAAAGAAAGGCGGTTTCAGTGTTATTTTTTGGCTAAGAGATGGGATTTTATGGTTGTGATGTAGTATTTCCTTTCTGTACGATGAAAAAAATGATGGTTTCGTGCAGGTATGGAAGAGTTGGGGATCAAATGGAGAGAGAGAGAGAGGCCTAGACACATTACATTCTGAGATCCAAGAAGATCATGTAGTCAGTGCTGCATTGGCCAGGTTTGGGGTCCTAAAGTTGTTGAGAACCCACTTATGAGGGTAGGAGAGTCCTTGATTTTCTAAGGATGGCCTTAATGCTTCTTGGAAGGATGGTCCTGATGAAGAATCAAGGTAAGAAAATAATACT
Organism: Pinus albicaulis; assembly: GCA_034641835.2. Taxonomy (NCBI): domain Eukaryota; kingdom Viridiplantae; phylum Streptophyta; class Pinopsida; order Pinales; family Pinaceae; genus Pinus; species Pinus albicaulis. The sequence goes on along the minus strand of CM076575.1, from coordinate 1,524,538,391 downwards.
AGAATGAACTACTAGAGAAGGTGTAGAATCATCCCCACCCATCAAGTCAAATAGAGGGACCAAGTGGTCAACATGGTATCACACAAATTATAATATTTGAAGATAGGGTATCAAACATATACGATATATGGCTCACCAGAGAAACTGGTAGGTGAAAATATCCAAGGAATGGGAGGACAATCGACCATACCTATGTTGGTGGGGTCTAGGCCGAGACTTATGGTAATCATATGAGAAGATGGTCAGGGGTGCCATCATGCCCCCAAGCATGGGATACTGCCCCGAAGCATATGTGACAGAGGGGACTAATTTGGTATTGCAAGGTGGGAAGGATGCCCCTAGCTAAAGGAGTTTATGGAGCACCATATATGGTGTCACTATACCAAAGAGTGCCTTTGGAGATAATGAATTGGTGCTCACTGAGAAAATATAGAGGTTGTTCAACAAAAATGTCTAAGGGACTGCGTTGTTGATGTAAGATGAATGAATGATGAGGGGGATCATCCTTAGAGTGATCTGAAGTGATATGGGACTCTATAGGTTCTTCTAAATGGGGAAGAATAATGGTACTAAATTCGACACGGCCAGATGCACTAGGAGGGTTGTGGAGAATTTCTTCTCCTGGACTCTCAAATATGGGTGCCCCCTTACCAAAACATTGGGTGTGAATGTAATGGCCACAAGGTGTATGTGGTTTGAATGCATGGGTTCAATGTAAGGGGGGATAGATAAAGTCAAGGGTGATGATTTCGTCCATAATGTCATCATCTCAATAGAAGACGAGGTGACTGGTGGAAGAAATACCATGTGGTGCGGCGAAGCTACCTGACTCATCATCATGAGAAGAGAAGTTTACATGCAAATCATCATGGAGGGTGATAAAAAAAAAGTAGATGAAGTATCCACCGATGTTGAGCCCAAGGTGATCGCTGAAGGGAGGTCGGGCGAAACCGAAGGGAAAGCCCCAGAGGGTTCTTCCACCACGGATCTCATAGATCATGACAGGTAGAGGATAGTGGCTAAAGACTCCATTGTCTCGACATCGAGAGGGATAATTTCAATGGGAGTGGATGTGTCCTCTAGCTCTCCCAAAGCATAACATGCAAGTAGAGAAGAGGCAGACTCATGGTGGTTGGCCCCATACTGGTGAACTACGTCCAAAGAGGTATGGTAGTCTACAAGGCAGGTATAGAGGTGGGTATAGTGGCCATGGAGATCACAGAAAACACAGTGGTAGTTTTTGTGAACAGTCTTGGGTTTCTTGGCTGTAGTCAGTAAAGTAATAGGGGATTCAGGGACTTTAAACTTAGGAAACAATTGACCATTGGCTTGATACGAGGCAATTCAGGACAATTATGGGTGGCATGACAGAAAATGTCACACAAAGAACACAGGGGGATACGCTTTGGAGGTTGAGGAGGAGCAAGGGCTGTTTGGGTATCCTTTTCCTTACGTTCGTTCTTGCAGTCTTTGCTCCCCTCACTTGAGGCTTTTGCAACAAGAGTAGGTTCCTGTTGAGGTGGTTGAGGCACATAAGAAAAGGAAGGGGTCATTGTGACCAGTTGGACCAGGGTCAAAGTTGTATAAGGATTGGGATGACGATGCAAGATAGTGGTTGGGGGATTAATGTACTAGAATTGGATCCCCAGGTTCATGTTAGGAAGAGACAAGGTAGCCATAACAGGTACCAAAAATACTCTAGGAGGGGGAGCAAGAAGCGGTATTTGACTGGAGGAGTAATGTCCAGTCGAGAAAAATATGAGATGGTTAAGGCCAGGGAGAACTGTTCCCGAGGGATAGATAGGATCATGGACACTAGATATAGATGAGGGGCCTTGATGATGGGGTCCTGAACACTAAGTCGAAGTACTAGGAGCAGGTTGCGGAGGGCAGGGCTGCTGGCTTATCAAACCAGTATGTTTGAGTTCAAACTAAGACGATTACATCATGCAAACATTCGATGAGCTAGGGTCAGATATGAGAGGGGGGAGACCAGGGAACAAACCAAGCAAAGATGAATATTTATAGACTCTGGGTGAGACATTTGTCAGAGGTTTGACCATTTTTTTATTGGCCACCAAAGAGATAATGGACTCTGGAGAGGTCTAAGACTTTGGTTCGTAATATGTCAACTGATCGATGGTGACGATATTTCTGTTATGAGAAAATCACATCTTACGGTGAACCGCAAATGGGACAACAGACATCGCATAATTTTAGCTACGACCCAATAGAATGTTGTAGTCTAAGGGGGCATCAATGACTTCAACGTCAACACAAAAAATCTTTCCCGCAAGAGTAATAGGACAATTGCAGAACATGCCAAGGTGCTTAGAAGAGTGGCCATCCCATGCACGGAGGGTGATAATGGAAGGGGTTAACTTAGGAGATCTGAGCTGCTTCCAAACATAAATGTATATCACGCAATTTGATGCCCCCTTGTCAATGATACAATGGGAGATGTTGGCATTCCAGATAATGACAAGTATTTAGAAGGCGACGAATGCGGGAAGGGGTGGATGCTCTGACTTGTCAAAATAAAATAAAATCAAATGATCATCTAAAGGATCCACAATGTCCATATAAGTTACTATATAATTTCATTGTGAAGGGCATGACTGGAGGACTTCTAGCATTGATATGGCGTTAGGGGATTGCACCAAGTCATCTACTATACTGTAGGAGTGGGTGACTTTACGAGAAGCAGCGTTTTGGTGTAATGGTCCCTTGGGAATCTTGGTATGAACCTCTGCCTTAGGCCGAGGGATTATTAAAGGACCATTAGGTGTCAAAAGAGGCTCTGTTGGACCTGAAGATGAGGGATCGGTGGTAGACGTAGCGAAGGGCTTGTTGTACTAACGAGACCGAGTCTGAAGGTTGAGGTCAAAGATATTGGGTTGGTCAGAGTTCATCATTAGGATCAGGCATTCAGAGGTAACAGATGGAGGAGGTTAAGTGTACGCCTGAATTTCAATGGGTTGGGCAACCACATATCCTTGTTGGGGGAAAGGATTGGTAAACACAGTTGGTTGGGTAGGGGAAACAATAGGAGGAACCGAAGGGGAGGCTTGCTATCCTTGGGATGTTGCTTGAGCTTCCCACATTTGACACATACGAGGTAAAATGGGACAATAATGGGTATAGTGACCATATACACCACAACAAGAATAAGGTTTATTAGTGCAAATAGGCTTGTCCTGCTTGGGCTGAGCACCTTGTTGTTGGGTTGCAGTGTTAGATGCATTCCCTTGGGGATTGTTTCCGGGATTACCTAGAGAGGCTTGGTTTTGGTTGCATTTCCTTTTAATTTTGGAATTAGGAGGATTAGTCACACTCTGCTGTGCATACACCTAACCCTGAGGGGGGGGTGGCTGCTGTTGCGGATCTTGAGAAGGCAAGGGAGGCTGAGGTGCTAGTGCTATAGGAACTAGAGCACCAAGCTGTGGATATGGATAATAAGAAGGTTGGGAAACATTGGGGTAAACAGGTTGGGAAAAAGGAGGAGGCATGTCGTATCTTTGATACATGCTGTCGGGAGGGGGAAAGGTGATGGAGGAGCTGGCCCCTCCATGAGGGAAACCATAACCCATGGGATCATGAGTGTACATATGTGAAAGGGATCCAGCGATACCTTCGGTGGCATGGGATGCCCCCAGTGCGTTGGCATCACTGGGTCTAGGGATATCAGGTAAGACAGTATAAACATAACCAAATTGTGCATAGATCAAGTCATATTTCAATGCAATATGGAGGATAGCTTCCTCGGTCTGGGGGAAGTGGGATGCGACATATTTTCCAATAGAAGGCAAAAGGAATCTGAGAAACCATTCCATGTAGACACGGTCTTCGAAATCAGGGACTCGACATATGCTCTTCCTTCTGCGCCATTCTTGAATATGGTCAGATAGGCGGGTAGCAGAAGTTTAACGGAAAAAGGTCAAGCATTTGGTACCAGTTTCATAGTGAAGGGTGAGCTGGAAGTAGGACATAAAATCCTTTGCAAAGGTCACAAAATTAGTATGAGAGGAGGAGGCCTGGTCAAAATACCACTTGGAAGCTTCTCCAGTAAGCATACGCTGGAATAACCGAAGATGGATAGAGTCATCAGTAATGGACTTAGACAAACACCACATGTGGAAAGAAAGAACATGGTTGGTAGGATTCTCTCCAACATTTCCTTCAAACTTGGAGATGTCTGAAGGAAGCTTGGTTGGCATAGCAGGCCAACTAGGATCATGGTGTATGGGGTCATTAATCAACTGGCTAAAATTGAGAAGGCTTAGGCCCGCCATATAAGGAAGAAAGGGAGCAACCAGAATAATTCCTATTGTGACACCACTATTAGCATTCTCAGCATTAGGGTCGGGGGTGCCACCAATGTTAGGTCATGAACCAGACATGGTGAAGGTGAAAGGTGGAGGAGAGATAGGGATAGAACCATAAGGGGAACTCGATGAACTAGAAGCAGAGTCAGAATGGGGACTCAATGGAGGACGAACATGAAACCTACGTAGTGGGGTAAGTCTTCCTAATGGAAACCGAGGATGAAAGCCTTGGATTCTCTGGGATAATCACCTTGGGGGTTCAATGATGGTAAATGGACACAAAACAAAAAAAAGGAAGAGAGGTAAACAAGGGTAGGGAGGTGTAGGATCAATTGATTACAATGTTTAATTCTTGGCCTGGTGTTGTAACCATGCACTCTTCACTTAAGGTGTGCGTGTATGTGATAAGTGTGTTAATTTTGATTAAGCCCAAACGTTTGTAGAGAAAAAAGAAAAAATAGATATTGTATAATTGTAAATAAATCTCAAAATGACAGTAAAGGAAACTGAATACGATAGAAAATAAACAACTAAAGATGGATCAATTTAAACCCAAGGAGGAGGGCTTCCCAACAACTAGTCTATGGGTGGGTGAAATCTAATCAAAACAAACAAATTGGCCAATGGATCTAGATTCGGAAGGGATAGGTATCTAAAGGTCAGATCTACTAGTAAGAGGTGCAGAAAACAACAAAAAGCCAGAGGGAAAAATGCTGCAAAAAGGGTGGTGAAAGGCTACAACGTGAAGGGAAATGGGGGGGGGGCCTAAAGGAGGACCAAAAAAACTCAAAAATATGTTATTTGGATGGATGAATAACTGATATGAAATGGATCTGAAATTTCATGTTCAGATCTAAAAAATGGTTGAAAACACTGAAATCTCAGAGGACCTGCTTCAGCTAAACTTCTCCTAAAAAGGTGGAAGCGTACTGAAGCCATAGGGGGCTTGGTTCCTAATTTGATAAGTAAAATAAGCAAGTACAAGTCCAAGATGGGTGAAGAGGGGGGTCAAACAAGCCTGAACAGTGGCCCAGACAAAACCCAGAAAAATCACAGACAAAATCCTAGAAAAGGACAGATCGAAGGTTCTGACCTGTTTTCTACTAAGGTCGCAATTTTCTGGCCATTTTCTGCTACATGAGAGTTGAGGTCGCAGGTTTTGGCCCAAAAAGTGTGACCTGAACTTTCATTTGTTTCGGGAGAAGATTTCAGAAAAAGTTTTCATCTCTGCTACGACTGATACCTATTACATGCACAATAGGCCTAGAAACACACGGAAGTTAGAATTTTTACTTTTTTAGGGTTTTAAAGGTTAAAAACAACATCAATAAATTCAAAATAAGAATATGAATAAAAACCCTAGGGGTTGGACCAGTTTTTCATGCACAGATCTGAAAAACGACAACAGTCGTAATTATAAATCCTTGTGGAGTCACCAGTTGTTAATGTGAATTTTAATCGCAAGCATACGGAAAAATATCACTTTAGCTGTGCATAACAAACATCCCTAACATCAAATATGGATACCAATTTCCTTTGATATGCAGTTAGTGATCAGAATGAATGCTACATAAATCCAAATCTATGCAATTAAATACATTAAACAACAAATAATAAGCAAGAGTTTCTCCATGCATCCAATGAACAAGACAAGAATTTTTAAAGATTTTTTTGTATTATGACACCTGGGAAGGGAACATAAAAATATGTTACCAGCCCCACTCAATGGGATGGGTTCTTGTATGTCCTCAATGCTTCAGATATAATATATCTCTCTCTTGATGGTGTAGAGAACCTAGAGAAAAATGGAACTCAAAGGGAGCTCACAAGAAAAAAGTAGGAAAGTATGAAAACAATGGAGGATCAAAGTCAGACCAAAAGTATAGATCCATAGTGATATTTAGGCACCAAAAGGTACTGAATGAATGGAAAAACCCTTCTATTTATAACAAAATATTGAGTTTGTCTAGATATTGGTGCATAATTAAAGTATTATTAACCAAATCTAGATCCAAATTTTATGGAATATTTTATTTTTTTGTTGGAGGGAAAAGGAATTTGAATTTGGTCAAATCCTCTATTTAGAAATAATAAATAAATAAATGGTTTATTTATTATTTTAAGAATGTGGTTAATTAATAATTAAATAGATAGTGATTTATTCAATTATTTATAAATGATTTAGTCAAATTTAACAAGGAATATTATTTAAATATTGTTTTAAATAATTATTCCTAGAAAATAATAAGATAAATAATGATTTATCTAATTAATTTTCTTGTTTTGGGTTAAATATGACGAGGAATATTAATTAAAAAATAGTTTAATTAATTATCCCTTGAGGAAAATAAAATAAATAAGGATTTATTCAATTATTCCTCATGGGGCTTCTTGTTTAGACTAGAAATAACTTAATAAATTATGGATTACTAAGTTATTTTTCATAGTGAAAGAAATTTTACTATGGTAAAATTGGTCTTACATGGTGTACTTTAGTCCATGTAATAGTAACAAGTTAGATGACCAAAAATTTGTGTAACATAGGGGATGATTTGAGGGTTGAGAATTTTACAGAGAAGGTCAGGAAGATCCATCTGCGAGTACAAGAAAAATTGTAGAAGTCACAGGAGTAGTATAAGGTCGGGCATGATCATCACATAACATAGAAATCATTCAAGGTGGGATACAAAGTATGGCTAAATTTTAACAAGGAGAGGTTGCAGGAGTATGGTAGGAAAATCAAGGCTTTGAGGTATGGTCCCTTTGAGCTGATACAAAAGGTGTTTAATAATTCGTATCGACTTAGTCTACAAACCTTTGAGATGATATAAAAGGTGTTTAATAATTCGTATCGACTTAGTATACAACCATATATGTGCATTTACTCAGTTGTGAATGTAGATAATTTGAAACTCTACGAGCCAACCATGCTAGAATAGGAAGAGGAATAGATCCTAAATTTTGTGGAGGATTTGACACACAATGCTTAGAAAGAGTTTATGAAAATAAAGTTTTGTAGAAGAGGTCCAGAACTACAAGATAGGGGCAACATGACCTTTGGAAGTTTGGGTTTAAGGGACAATTTTTAGGAAAAGCTAAATTGTACACCAAACAGAAGGTGGAGGAAAAAAAATTTCACCTCATTAAGTAAAATATTTTGGGGACCAAAAGCCTCCCAAAATGGGGAGGTGTGGTTTGGATTGGATCATTATATTGTTTTTCATCCATATCAATGCATTCATAGTGTAAAAAGTGGAGGAATAATCTCACATAATCATTTTTTATTGGCCAGGCCCAGTTTGGAAAAATGGGGTATGAAACCTATCGGGAGAATTTTGAGGCATCAAACTACATTTTTTGGGGGTTGAAAAGGACTTCTTTGGTGTGGCACATTTTAATGTTGTTCTACACACAGATATATTTCCAAAGGTGCAAGAAGCATGTTAACCAGAGTTTGTATCCAAAAGTTGTGCCACTCAGAAGTTGACCTTCATGGTTCCACACCTATACTTCGAGAGGATGCCACGTCAACTCCCATTATTCATGGAAAAGAGGATAGCCACATGTTTTTTATGTAAAATACTCTAGAAGATTCTATTTTTTAACTATAAGTTAAGAGTTGATGTAGTCAAACTTAATCACTAATATGATATCAAGATGTGATATAATCGGGCCACTAGGAGGAAAAGGCATTCCATTATTTCGAGAGAATTTTGTTCCATGGATGAGAAAAGATATCCAAGAGAGATAGAAGTTAGAGCACACAGAGAGGATTTATGCACTGTATCAGCCCACAGGCCACAAGAATTACTTCTTTGTACCTACAACCTTATTTTCCAGATAAATAAAGAGAGCGAAGCGACCTCACCTTCGAGCTGGGTTTTCTCCCGAAAGGGTTCCCCATAACATATTTTGTGTCTTATGTGTGTTTGAGAGATTATTTTTCGGTTCTCTACTATTATTCATAATTTACATTTGTGTGCATGTGCTAATTATAGTTAAATTTACAGATATATTGTTTAAATAAACTGTAATAGTGTAGAAATTTAGAATTTTAATATATTATTATCAAATTTGTTGTGACGAACTATCCAGTGGAATATCCATGGTAGTTTACAGATCACTAACTTGTATATCAATCTAAGAAAATTATACCTTCATATGTTTTGTAATAATGAATATATCTCTACCAACTTGAGTTGGTGCATATATGAGATAGATCAAGGATGGGCCTTTCGTTATACCTCTTCTAGAAAAAAAATTAAAAAAAATACTATGTGGACTACCAATTCTAGGGCTAGTGGATTCATGGTAACTCCCTTTTATATTTCCATCACCACCTCCTTCAGACCTATTCCAAAATAGAGAAACCAAATAGAGGAAAATTTGTATTTTTAATCCAGATTGATCCCACATCTCTTGCACACCTTCTATCTAATTTCCTTGTGGATTTATAAGCTCTCCATCCTTTTATTACCTTGTGCAAAACCATTGAATGATTTTTGGTAATGTTATTCATCCTCACATGTACAAATACCTTGGGAATTTTGATATATTTTCCCTTGGTTTTTAAATTTCGTTACCTACAGCAATTGTCACTAGGATGGCACAACCTCATAGAGTATATCGTCGCATTTTTGACATTAGTTTCCCATTGAAAATGAATAATTTTCACACTATCCATATCTTACTCCTAACGCAGATAAGTAAAATTAAATAAACTATGAGATCCTCTCCCCCAAACTCTACCATATTGCTTCCACACTTTATTAGGCATGTCTAGATCTTTTCCAACATCCCACAACTCCTCTTCAATCATCAATTATTTATCATAAGTCATCATCTAACTAGGAACGTCTTCATCTTCATGCAAATTACTTTTTGACATTAATTCCAACCAAGCATCATCAATTCCAACAATCTCCCACTTTGGTGTCGATGTCTAACTCTTGAAAAACACTGAGATATTATCTCCCCCTTTGAAATCAATGGAAAATGGCAATACCAAGCTAAGAGAGGTACACCCCCTAAACTATTCAACACCAAGATGAACAGCTAATATTTTGATAGAAGATGAAGGTTATCCCACAAACAAAGAATTCGACAACACAAAAATCCTCTCATGATAATTGTGCCTGCCCTATGTATATAAATGGGTTGCAATCATACTCTCTTCACTTATTTGTAATAAGACTCCTTTCCATGTGCAAGAGACTAACCCACTTTTGAAAAATGGTGTATAATGATGTGAAATATTAGTACAAAACTCTTATTACCAACCACTAAATCATGACTACATGGACTAAAGTTACATCATTCCCTAAAATCATCTTCTACATAGTTGAACAAGACACATTGTTACAATATATGTTGGATCCAATGAGTCTCTCTATGATCATTGTGCCAAAATATGAAATAATATTAATGATACATGGATTATATAAATTCACATATATGAATTCTCGTCACAATAATAATATGAAAGTACAAGGTATTCATGTGTAATAATATGTACTCTATGTAGCAATAAATGTGATAATGTGAACTGATAGTTAAAATAGTAACAATAGCATATATGTCCTCCTCATTAATGAACGTGACAATGCAATGTAAGAAAACTAAACAATATATGATTTTGCAATGAGGTGCCATAAATAGCTCATGAACTCATCATAGGTCAACACATTCTCATACATAATCCCAAGTGGAAAATAGGTATTAGCTATAGACTCCTCAAACTATAATAATTCCAATTTTAGATATAACAAGTTCCTCCAAGCAGTGTATTTTCCATTTTTATACTAGCAATGGACCATAATGCCAAAAATGAACTAGTGAAACACCAAAAGCATATGAGATGCTCCCCGTGGACGTGTGTCATCTTCTTATGATCTTAAAAATATCTCTAAGTTTTACATCACAAATCTTGCTCATAATAGGCTCACCAGATGCAACAATAGTAGCATAAATCATCTATCAAAAGAATAGGTATCAATATAATCGAGCAAAAAATTGGGTCATCATTAAAGTTAAACAAGTAAAATAGCACACATGTAAACCTTCCTTTCATGCATTTCTCCCCATGAGCTTATGCACCACTGATCCATTTCTATAGTCATTTCTTAGGATATGAAGAGTAGGAGATTGACCTCTTATTTCTACCTAGATTTTTCTTTAGTACATATATTTTGTATGCATTTTTATTCCTTTTTCTACAATTTCTATAATTTCTTCTTATATAATTTTGAATCTTGTTGAGATAACTACAACTACATGCACTCTATCATTTATTTGACCCACACTCAGGATTAATTGCTTTAGCCCTTGAACCAATAATAGATTAGTTGCATCTATATTTTTAATGGCAATATCAACAATACATTTTCTTGTTAACTTTGACAATGCACTTGTTGGGTCCTTCCTTTTGGTGGACAAAATTTTGACACATTTTTACTGAGTTTGACCAAAATGAACTTTTGCATAAAACCACTAATAAATATAAAGGAAATTAGCCAAGATCCATGAGACACTGAAGTTTGCAAGAGGAACGTGCAGAAAAATGCAAGCAAAACAGAGTTCACAGTGATAGTCGAGGAGAGAAGGAGCAGTTGTAGCCAAGTCACAAAATCCACTGAAGAGGAAAGAGTGTGGAATGATTGAAAATTCAAGCTAGCGAGGTTGTGTTGAAAGTCTATAAAAGAAAAAGTAAAATATAATATAAGAGGAGTAAAATACCATATACAAAGAAGTTTTTTTTGCGCCAAATGATGTCCTTTCCATTCATGGCTCATCTCTCTCTATGAGTTGAAATGTATAATGATAAGTATTTTTTTTTATCCTAAAGGGCCTCCGTACTAGAATGTAATGACGTAATATGCTTTAATGTAATAGGAGTTGTGGTAAAATTCCATATCTCTAAATATGTTGTTTTATATGGGCCCCTTTTAAATTTTCCTTTGCATGAATCTAAACATTATTTGTTGCTTTTGTTATGTCACAAAGCTCTTTCTTTGCATGTTTCATATCTGTTGATATGATTTTGTTGTGTAGATGTGGATGATGAATTGTATTCCATGACACTCCTTGACATATGGTTCTAGTCCCTTTCCTATTTAAGTTTCAGGATTACTCGTGTGAGATACCTTACTTATTCTGATTAAGGTGAAAATGTCATCATTATGCTAGACTACAGTGGATCCTTAAATGTTTTCCCTTGAATTTGAACCTAGGTTCTCTATCCATTACAATTTTGAGCCAAAAAATGGTTTCATTGTTGGGACTTGAAATTTCTCAAAGGGACCAGGAACATGCTGTCAAGGATTTTTAAGAAATATCTTAAGGATTTGTGCCATGAGCAGGTGGATTGTTTTTCTCATCAAGTGCAACTTCATCAAAATAGTGTGAAGCAAGTGAAGGAAGAATTTTTTTAGTGTAAGTTCCCAAAAGATATTTATAATTGGTTATGAAGGCTACAGACAAAAGGAGGGATTGACAGTCGGGCTAGATCTCCCCATACCTAGACTTTTGTTGATCTAGTTGATCTACACTAGCTTGATATAGACCTAACTCAGACCATTTATTTCTAGGTACAAGCTACTTTAGAAAGTTACATCATCGAGTTTATTGTAGAACGTCATATGTCCTTTTCCAAGGATGAGGCCATGTTTTAGTTAGGGATATGGGGAAGGGTGCTGAAGGAGATACCCCTATGGGTTAAAATATTAATGGTAGAAGGAATCCTACTCTTATTTCAGGGCTAGTTGATGGATGCTTAAAGCTCTCGTATTGGTGGTGTGGTATAGGGGGATAAATGTTACCTGGTTGTAGGTGATGAAAATTTCGATGAAATGGATGCAGATGACTTGAATAAGTATAGATACCTAAGGACACAAGATAGGGTGAAAATATGTTTGGAATGGTGGGAGAAGGAATTTTTGGAAATCCATAGATGATAGAGAGAGCTACACCAAGTAGAATAAATGTTTAGTAGTTTGGAAGCACAAGAAGGAGGACCAAGACAACTGTGGTTGTGGCATGAGGATAATATTGATAGGGTGGGTCATGTCCTAATAGGAGGGTTCTTGTCCATTGTTGTAATATAGATAGAAATAAGTAGAGGAGCCCCCCCCTACAAGGAAAGATGAAGACGTTAGATGGAGAAAGGCCTATGGACTGAGGGATGGGCCTAGATGAAGACATGTAATTCATTACGAGGAGTTTTTTTTCTGAAGATGATGTGTCCCATGAGAGTAGAAACTCATTTCCTAGTAGCTAAGGTAACACTTCCCCTGACCTCCCCCTAGTACTTTATAAAAACCCTATTAATTTTCTCTCAAAATTATTCAAATTTATAAAGGTTCACAAAATATATAGCACCAATAAGGTGATTACCTCTAGTGGTATTGGTAGTAGTTCAATTGGAGTGGGGTCCCCTGAGGAAAAATTTATGATGTCATTTTGTATAGTTTTGTATGTGTGAGTTGTGCAAAGGGAATCAAGGGGATTTGGGGTGGGTCAAAGTCCCCAATTTGGATGTAAAGGGGTTAAGGGTAAACTGTGGGCCTCAAACCATGGTTTGAGACCATAGTATTTGTGTGCTAGGTGAATATAAATAGGTAGATTGTCTCTAAGAAAACTAGTTAGTGCTATGTTAGTTCATGTTTTGATAAGTTTATGAGTTTGTAAGGGTTGTTTGGGTTGGGTTGAAAGGCTCCCACTGGCTGTGTGCATGGAGAACTAGTCCTGGCTATGTGCGGACTCCGTTGGTTGTGTGTACGGAAGGGTTTTATAAGGGAAAGTTGATATATTGATTGACAGATCTGAAGCTAATAGAAAGGACAATTTTTGGCAAGTTTATTTTGCTATGCATATAAGTTTTTTACTGCTTATGATTTGTTATGATCACATTATATTTATTATTATTGCACAAGGATATCTGATATATGGTTGATAGATTTGTTTAAGTATTTTTCATTGTTAGATCTGGATTTGGTTCCGTTTTGATTATCCACGCTAAGGAAAACATCGACTTTGTGTTATTTTATTAAATACTGTGCATTCTCTATGATTCTATTGTATATTTCTGCACGCATCTATTTACAATTGGTATAAGTTTTCATTTGGTTTTGCTAAGGACCACTTCATTAATTTCTCCCTGAGGGTGCAAAAATCTTATTCCATCACCCTCCCATACTGCTTCGGGTGAGACTTTCGTCTGCGCAAGAAGATCACTGCCGAAAGGGATAGTAGCTGGAGGGTTTGTTGGTTTATGCATAAAATATTAACCTAGGTTAGGACACCTCAAGCCAAAAAATGGTTCCGTTTCCAGGATCGGGATCATTTTGAGGGAGATTTTATGTTGTGGTATCCATCAAGAAAGGAATTACAATATTGGTTGGATATAAAGATACTTGAATATGCACTCCAATAGAATAGAAGTACTAATTTCTCTTATGAACATTGGGTACAGAAATATATTTAGACAAAGGTGCATGAATTATTATTTTATTCCTTTGTGCAAGAACTATAGGAGTGGTTGTTTGTAATATTCCAAAAATTTAGCCTTCAGCTAAATGGAATATTATAGTTTGTTTTATCACTAGGTAGGTGAATAAGTGGGTGGGGAGGCCCATAAATCTCCTTATTAGCAATAAAAACACTTCAAGTGTGAAATAATACCTTTTAAGTAGCTAAATAAAGCACCTCCAAGTGTGAACAGGGGTTGGATCATGTTGATTTAGTCAACTTTGACCAAGTCAACATTGATGTTATGGAGGAGTGGAGATTAAATGAGGAATAATGCAGTTTTGGAGGGAGATTGATTTCATGAAGGAAATGACCTAATTGAGTGGGGCCAAGGGCAAGGAAGCTCATAATATATATAAGGAAGAGGATGGCAGCCATATGGGGATATGTTTTTAGATTATTATTTTGTATATGGTCTGTTTAGACTACTTGCATTATTCAGCTGTTTAGTTGAGATTTTTGTGTTGTTTAGCACTGGGGGTTCCCGGGCGAGAATCCAACCTCTTTCCTTAAGAGGCCTCTTGGAAGAGCATTTCATTCATTTCCACATTCAGGTTTTCAGGCCAAGCTACAACTTCTTCATCAACACAGTTTCTGCAGGTTATTGTGCTCTATTGCAGGGTGTTGTAGTGGAGGGTTTAGGAACCCACTTTATGAGCTAGTTTCTCATTGGAGGAAATATTCCTTCCCTTGGGAGATCACTTGGAGATATATTGGGAATATTTCAGATATTTGGCACCAGGCCAGCTATTCCCCATCACTTACAGCTCTGTTTCAGCTGGGAATTGCGTTATTTTGGAGGGCAACTTCAGTGAGGGATCCTGTGGCTCCTTTGGAGTGTTTTCTTGTGATTGAAGGGTTCAACCTTTCATTAGAGGAGACCTTTGAGGGGATCTACATCAGATCTACAATATTTCATCCTTCTACACTCATGTGCTTTATTTTGTAGTGAATCTTCGGCCCTAGGGCTTTAGATCCCATCTTTTATAGGGTGTATTTCTGAAAACCATTTTTGGGTTCTTTGTAGGAGTTTGTATTAAGCCTAGATCTGTATTGGGCATATAATAGCCCTACATATTTTTTACATTCATTTTCTATAGAAGTGTATTTATAACTGTGCTGTAGCATTCTTTCGACATTTTGTATTGTAGCAGCAGTTCATATTCTGGAGTGATTGCTATGGGAGGCTTGTTTCCTCATTGTATTTGATTCATGCCTCACTATTTTGTGTGGATTTTCTGATTTAATACATGATTTTATGTCTCCATATTGGTCTCCAATGTTAATGATTTTATTTACACTACTATTTCCAATTTTATGTTCATATATTGCTTCTTCCCCATTTGGAAATATTACATTATTTCGCTTAGCTGAATTCCATCACTGCATAAAAGATGACGTATTCACTGAGTGGACTCGTGAATTGATCCAACAAGTATAGAAGTTTGATAATAATATCACTCGCATGGTAGATCATTGGATCAATCGCCTCTTGGGAGGATTTGTGACTGAATTTTCCATTGATCAATTTTTGTCATATTCTGAAGCAAACAAAACATTTTTCAAAGGTCGTAGAGGTAAGTTCTTGTGCTCTTTGAAATTATTTTTAAAAATCATATTTTGTCAACGGGGTTGTCTGTGCCAAAATAATTGTTGAATGCATCAAAGAGGTCCAACTATGTGTAGTGGAAGAATTTACCATCAATATTCTAAAAAATTATTTATAGCCCTCTGAAACCTAGATCTAATAGTGAACCAGAACCAGAAACTGCTAGCTCAAGTGACTCTGAAGAAGAAATCTCATCACACCAGAAAACCTTGAGTTTTTTTCCAACTCCATCCTCTCCACTTCTAAACTCGCATCACAGATCAGCCACTCCAACATGCAATCCATATCTACCACCACCTCCTCCCCCTAAAGTAGATATGGTTATATCAATGAAGTTACCTAATTTCAGAGGCATTGGAAATGAGGATGCTGATAACTTTTGGTTTGTGACTAAGGCTGTATGGCAGGCACAGTAAGTTAACAATATTTATATCAGGAAGTCGTAGCTAGCTACTACTTTCCAAGATCGCACATTAGATTGGTACATTAAGGACACTCAAGACAACACTAATGCTACCTTGGAAGAAATTAAAGCGGTCCTAAAAGAGAAGTTTGAGAAGCTTACGTCATACACGTAGTTACTGATAGAAATGAAAGATATTCATCAGGAGCCTAATGAATCTATATGGGAGGTTGATCAAAGGTTTAAGCACACCATCAGATATGCTGGATTTGTTATTGACGATACTCAGCATAAGGAATGGTTCATTGCTATGTTGCTCCCACATCTGCGCCAACCCTTAGGTCAATAAAATATTTCCACACAAGTTGAGACTGTGGAGGTTGTAATGAAATTGGAAGCTACCCCAACACCTATTACGTTGGGAACTCAACAAATTCAGAATCAGTTGGAATCCATGCATATGTAATAAATCCTCAAGACCTTAACTACATAACCCAACAAATTCAGAATCAGTTGGAATCCATGCATATGTAATAAGGTCTTATGTAGTTAAGGTCTTGAGGATTTATTGGGTTAACAAGATATTATAACAAATTTGTTAAGAATTATAGGAGAATACAAACACCTCTAACAACATTATTGAATAAAGATGTAAAGTTTCTTGGACTATATAAGAAACTAATTCCTTTGAATATATTAAATAGGAAATGTTCCAAGCACTGGTCTTAGCTATGCTAGACATCACAAAAACCTTTATTGTTGAATGTGATGCCTCAAGAAACAGAATTGATGTTGTTTTGATGCAAGAAGGAAGACCCATTTATTTTGTGATTTGCTTAATCAAAGGAAATTTTTACACGAACCCATTTATGAGATGAAATGTTAGCAATAATACATGCACTAAAGCAATGGTGACATTACCTAATGGGCAGACACTTCAAGGTAAAAACATCTCATGATAGTCTTAAATAATTTTTGGAACAAATATTATCTTCAAAAGAGAAGCAAAAATTGGTCACAAATATGTTGGGTTATGACTTTGAAATCATCTACAAAAAAGGGAAGCGAAATTTTATTGTAGATGCACTCTCAAGAAAGGATGAGGATGTGGAAGAATTTCTTTGTGCCATTTCTATTATCCATCCCTATTGGATAGCCGAAGTAAGGGATGAATGGAAGAGTAATGAAGATGCATGGACACTCATTCAAAAGTTGCAGCAATGTTAGGAATTTACCGTAGAAATAATACATATTTTACTAAGAGAAATAAACATAAAGAACCCAACAACAAATCATAAACATAAACACATATGTTTATCCAGGAAAACCCCAAACTACGGGGAAAAACCCAACCAATGAAATCTCATTAAACATTGGCCAAAACCCTGGCCAATCCGACCAAGTGAGCCTTCACTGCTCACCTCCAGGCCTACATTACAATGAAGTATTCCCAGCCTTTTATAGGCTCCATTACATGCAATACCATGGGTCAAAACCATGGTGCACAAAACCATGTGCCCCAAAACCACTACTATTTACCTTAGCTGTCTTTGACCAACACTAGTCAAGTTTACCTAACAATTCCCCCCTTAAACTTGACTTGGGGATTATTGACTAAATCCAGCCAAACCTGCTAGATGAGACAACCCCGCTCACTCTAGCTCTTCCCCCGGCCTTCAACTTTTTACCCAGGGTAATTGTTAACTTGACATCCCCCCTATCACCTAGGTCTAACCCGAACTTTACCAGTCATTACCCAAGGGTACGCATGCCATACCAGGTCTTACAGCAGTATGCCCATTTACATATAAAAAATTAACTCCATTTTAATAATAATTTTTTTGTTTCATTGTTACTGTCTTTATGCATATGAAATCAATGTCAATATAAAAATAATCCATCTACCGAATTACATGGGTCACCAACCTTTGTAACTGCTAGTCCTCTAGGAGTTCTCTTTAGAGACATGGTTCATCAATTAATTAATCCACCTGCAAATATCCTCTCTCATTTTGACGTTCCTCAAAGCATTTGATTGACACATTCTGTCAAACACTTTTCTCTCCTAAGAATTCCTCCAATGGGTTATGTATCGATTCTCCTCTACACCACGCCCTTCTACTCCCGTGAATGGAAAACCTCATCCTATTTTCTTTTTCCACCACACATCTATTGAAACTCTCTATCCATCTCCGCAGTGGTCAATCACCTTCAATGTACGAACCAGCTAGAAGATGCCTTTTAGCATGTTAGCTTCAATTAGGATGTTGCATTTGCGAGCGGTATCACTCGTGACAAGATATGATTTTCTTGGGTTTTGAGTTTCCTTCGCATGTCCTCAAAAATTTATATTCGGGCCAATTCTAAACCTCTACATCTGCATATACAAAACCTGCACCGCATCTATCCTCGATCACTGTCGCACATTCTAGCAACCACGTTGAGTGAGAAAATGCTCACGCAGAGGTAGACCCACAACCTTTTATTGTCCTTTTGAGCCCTTAATAACATTAATTTCTCCTTACTGGTGCCTTGCTCTCAATGATACTAAACGCTGGTGCCATGCTATAGATGCTCGCCACCCTGCATCTCCTGTGCCTGCTGCAAGCTCCTGCATTTTCCAAATCCACACTCACACTTTGGAACTTAATCATCACATCTCCTTCTTGGCTGCTTGGCTTTCTCCAACATTCCTGGCATAGTTTATGAAGTGATGCTTCATATCCACCTTGGCATAGCGAAGGTATAGAGTGAGGTTTAATTAATTGAATTCCAAGGCCCTTTCGCACACTAATCTTGTGCATGTGAAATACTTTTGAATCTCTCCCACTGTGCCATTTAAGCTCACATAGTTTCCATGAGATATTGATCCACTCCCATGATACTTCACCCTGTATTCATGTCTGAACAAAGATTTATTGACCAGAAGCACCATCACTTTTTCTCAATTGCATGCTTGTCTTAGTTATCACTTAAGCATCCTTCGAATCCATTACTCTGATTCTGATGTTTCCAGAACACTAATGTCTCTGCATGCGCATATAAGCTCCATATCGAAATTTCTCAGACCAATGTCTTATTACTGCTAGTCGCCAGATCTAGACAGTGGCAGCACCATTGTTCTCTTTATCCATTGAGAAACCCTCCATGGAATTCCCCATGGAATCAATCAATTGGATATTTCCTATTTCCTAGAAACACCGTGCTCCGTATGGCTAGATCTGCAAAAGGGTGCATTTATTTCTCCATTCACAGGCCAATAAAACCCTTGGCTACAAAAGCATCCCTTTGAAGCCAAATATGGCTCTGATACCATTTGTTAGGAATTTATCGCAGAAATAATAAATATTTTACTGAGAGAAATAAACATAAAGAACCCAGCAACAAACCATAAACATAAACATAGATGTTTATCTAGGAAAACCCCAAACTCTAGGGAAAAACCCAACCAATGAAATTTCATTAAACATTGGCCAAAACCCTGGCCAATCCGACCAAGTGAGCCTTCACTGCTCACCTCTAGGCCTACATTACAGTGAAGTATTCCCAGCCTTTTATAGGCTCCATTACATGCAATACCATGGGTCAAAACCATGGGTGCACAAAACCATGTGCCCCAAAACCACTACTATTTACCCTAGTCAATTTTTACTCTATCCCGAGTCAAGTTTACCTAACAAGAAAGACCCCAATACATATGATACATTTAGCTGGAAAAATGATTCATTATGGTACAAAGATCACTTATATATTTGTAAAAATTCCCAACTCAAACAAAATCTTATTTTGGAATTACATACCTCCCCCTTAGGAGGGCACTTAAAGGAATCACATGATCAAGAAGGAATTTTTTTGTGAGGGCCTTAAATCTGATATTAATAATTTTGTGGTAGAATGTTTGGTTTTCCAACAAAATAAAATTGAGACAATTAAGGCCCTAGCTCTGTTACAACCTTTATCCATTCCAAGTCAGCATTGGGAGAAGGTATCAATGGATTTTATCATAATTTTACCCAAGTCTGAAGGAAAGAGTGTCATCATGGTGGTACTTTATAGAATTACCAAGTATGCACACTTTTGTGTAGTATCTCATCCTTTTAAAGCCAGTATAGTTGCTACTGCATTTATGGAAACAATTCAAAAGCTACATGGAAACCAAAATAGTATTGTAAGTGATAGAAATCCCATTTTCATTGAATTTTTTTGCACAAAAATATTTTCTTGTATTTGTAATCAATTAGCTCGTAGCTCATCTTATCATCCTCAATCTCTCGGGAAAACTGAGATAGTGAACAAATGTTTGGAAGGATATCTTCGTTTTTTTAATCTTATAAACAAAAGCAATGGGTCAAGTGGTTACCGCTATGATGAGGCCCATCAATAATTAAACCTATTAGGTTACCTCTCTCACACATTTATTCACATTTTTGTCATATTATGCTTAATGAGAAGGGTGTAGGATGTTTGTCATGTCTTGTTGCCTAATATGAATTAATTAGAGGAAATGAAGCCATTTTTTAGATATTTTCCACCTAAGGTATCAAATTAGACAATAAGGATATATTGTAGAAGGTTTTTCCACCTCCTTAACTCTCTCAATCAACCAATATCACACCAAGATATCTCCCAACAACTTGAAGGAAAAGGAAACCAAGAAAAGTGGTAGTTATGAGGAGCCAATCTCCACTCTTCTTGAGATCAAGGAGAACATATTCCTAATTTTTAGGGAGTTGTTGGTAGCTACCCATTTGTATAAATAATCATATGCATGAGATCATTAGGATTCAAATTTTTTATTTAGCTAGGTAGCTCTTGAGCTTTGATTTAGTGTTAATTTTTACCGTCATATGATGTACTAGAATTTTTTATGTAATGATAATGAGAAGTTTTTTGTTCCATAAATGATTTAGTCTTAGAGGGTTGATAATTTTGGGTTAGGGACCAATCCATTGGCTATGTCCCTCTTGTGTAATTATATTCTCTCTTTATGTTTCAACACTTTTTTTAGCCTCTTTTCATTCTAATAGTAGCAAAAATATATCAAAATTTTGCTTGTAGCCTCTCTTTCTCACCTATCTCATGGGAGCTTGAGGAGAAGGATCTTGAACCTCAGATCAAAAATATTTTGTTTCTGATTTCTTGGAAATATTATATAGTGTGATTATCATGTTCATAAGATGCTTACTTTGAGTTAGAAATGGATTTGTGCTTGGATCATATTTTAGCATAGGTTAAGTAGGGTTTTCTATTCAACTCATATTTTCCACTTTTAAACATGTTAGTTTGTCCATATTAAATGCATGAATGTGTGTGATGATTTTAGGGTTGTCTATAGTTGTAGGTAAATGACCATTTTTGACAATCATATTTCTTCTCTCCAACCTCCAATTCTGCCACCAAAACCCTGTTTTGAGAAACCACCTTCACCACCACAATCAACATCCTTCCAAGTGAAAAAAAATATCCTCTCAAGGGTTATGAGTTTGGATGGAGGTATTGATAACCTCTCCCTCACTTCTTTCCACCTTCTCTCACCTTTCCAAATCCTCCTTTCACCCTTTTTATTCTTAAAACCATCTCAACATGTTTGCTATACCACTTTAGGACTTCTTGTATAAATTTCTTGTAAAAACGTTGTAGGTCACCCTTTTCACTCCAATTTAGCTCATTTTTTCCTTTTAAACCTAGAATAGGATGAATTTCACCCCTAGTTATGATTTCATGGTCAGGAGAGACCCTTACACCACTCCAAAAATCCTTCCTTCCTTGATGCAAAAAAGGAGTAGGCATTAGTGTTTTAGCTCATTTCAAAATTAAATTGAATAGGACAACAATTTACATGCAATTAAAAGCTTAATGAAACATTAGGTAGGATTTTTTTTATGCTTTGACGAAGTGTGTGATGGTATAATAATTTATTTTCTGCAAATGAATAGATAGTGGTGAGCCCTGGCATTTCACCAAGAGTGTTGTAGCTCCATAGGCTACTCAAATTTACTTTATCAACTTGGGGTTCGTACAAACTTGGAGGTGACAGTGCTATATGCACAATAGATGAGTTCTACTCATGCCATCCTCATCTAAGTTCTACAATTAGGTGCTAATGCTAGGGTTACTTCTAAGAAAGGAAGTATGTCACACTTATAAATGTAATCTAAGGATAGAAATAAACTATGACCATTACTCTATCAATAGGGAAAGAAACTAATCTAGATCACAATCATTCATCTAGCTCGCTGCAAGAAAGAGAAATTCACACTTATGCTAATGCAAGAAAGAAAATTACACTAAGTGGAATTTAGAAGCTAGATTGATAAATTTAACTGCAGAAAAGGAAACTAAAATACAACACACATACTGAAAAAATGAATAATTGAATCCTATCTATGTCATGCTTAACTACTATGTTTAACGATGCATCTATAAATGAGTGAATCACATTTTTAAATGACTCTTTTTTGCAGCAAAAGAAAGAGGTGATGAGGTGATATAAGAGGTTCCCTAGACCAAAGGTTCATAGCTGAAGGTCTATTAGTGGCTTGGCTAGGTTCAAATGAGTTGAAAGAGTGATTTTGGGTTGGTTGAGAGAGTGTTTGGGAAAATTATAGGAAGTTGCTACAGGATTTCTTGTAGTGCTACAGGATGTCCTGAAAAGCCACATGAAACAGGATGTGTGGATTTTGAGGCTAGAAATGGTGAGGAAAAGGTTAGGATAGGTTGGGTGAATGTGGATATAGGTATATTAATGGTAGAAAACACCTTGTTCAAGCTCAAAACTCTTCACAAAGCCTATCTTGCACCTTCAAGGTGACTCTCGTTGATGTGGTGGTGATTTCCAAAAAGTAGGGTTGTAGGTGACTTGGATGGAAGGTCGTTAATGAAGGGTGAAGATTGAAGTCAATGGTGTTGAAGGCGTCCTCCTCTGCTACTCTATTGAAACCTGCAATCAAATTACTCGTTCATGTGTTCATCATTGATAAACGTATCATAACAATGGTGGAAAATATGATTTGAATTTAAATAAACCTACCTATGCAACTGAGACATAAATCTACCTTTGCATCTACAAAATTTTCATGATAAGCAAAGTAAGTTATCTATTTTTCCAAAAATCATAAACTAAAAGGCATTTTGGTTTGTGGTGGAAGACCTTCCTCCTCATGCTCCAATGGAAGAGGTGAGAGAGGGAGTCTTAGCACACAGTTTTGAGGTTTTATATGCTACTCAACATAAAATGAAAGAGATTAACTACTGCAACATAAGAGAAAAAAAAAGTACATAAGAGAGACTAAGGAAAATCGATTGGGCCTTAACCCACAAGCTCAACTCCCTAAAACTAACTCAATGGAGAAGAAAAAAAATGTTCATTTTATTTCATAACCATTCTTGTACATAACATATGAAAGTCAAAAATGCCTAATACAGAATCCAAGAGTGCTCTAGCTACATCCAAAAATCGAATCCTAGTGAGTTCTTTCTCTGGC
Organism: Pinus albicaulis; assembly: GCA_034641835.2. Lineage (NCBI taxonomy): Eukaryota > Viridiplantae > Streptophyta > Pinopsida > Pinales > Pinaceae > Pinus > Pinus albicaulis. The sequence goes on along the minus strand of CM076575.1, from coordinate 1,524,515,045 downwards.
CTATTTATGCTCAAGGGTATCTACCAATAGCTCCCTAAAATTTAGGTGTTTATTCCCTTGGAACTCTAGATAATTGGAGCTTGGCTTGCTTTGATCTTTCACTTTCTTGGTTTCCTTTGATTTTGAGCTATTCAAGGATAATCTAGAGGAGATATTAGCTACCTTTAGGAGTTAAGGAAGTGGTCAACCCTCCTATAATCACTTCTTGTTGTCTACTCTGAGCCCTGATTGTGCAATCTTCCTAAAAACTAGCATTATTCCCCTGATTTTCCTGTATTTAAACCACATTAGGCCTCAATACATGAAAACCCTTAATACACCATTCTAACTAAGAAAAACATGACAAAATGCAATTAAATGTGAGAAAGAGAGAATAATTAGGCTAAAAATGTGACAATTAACCCCTTAGAATGTATCTAATGATGGTGCTCATCATCACCCCCCTACTAAATGGTTTCTCATCCTATGAACAACCCAATCCTCTTTCTTCATTTCTTTTAGTGCCCTCGTGGCCTCTCTAACATCCCAAGGTATCATGGAATGAGTCCCTTCAGGAGGATAGAACCATGTATTCTTTTCTGGTTTCTCCCATTCCTTGTCCTATTTAGCTTGATATTTTCCTTCACTCAGTCCCAGTAGAAAAGGTGGACTGAGTTTTAATCCAAGCCATTTAATATTCATTATTTTCATGGACCTTTTGTACAAAGGTTCTCTTTCTAGGGCATCTCTCAATCTGTCTGGAGTATGATACTCCATCTTTCTTTGGCTAAGTGGGAGGTCATTCCATCTTATCTGATATGCCATCACACACTCCTCTCCTAGCAGTCTAGATATGTCATCATAATGTGAAATTTCCTATGTTTGGGTGTTGAGATATATGTCTAAAAGGTTGGCATCATAGGCTATCATTTTGTGGTTGTTTATGAACCCTCTAGGGCTGATTAGCTCTACCCTGATTTGGAGAGGATTTTTTCCTTCTCTCTTCATCACCCTTTTTACCTCCTCTGCCCTAGCTTCTTAATTTTTCATCCAAGAGGCTCAGGCCATCAATTGCATATATCCCAACCTAGAGTTTGGGTCCCAAATTTTTATATCAATTAGGACAATATTATTCATGTAAAATTTTACCAATTTGGCCCTATCTTGTATGTTAGACTAACTGAAAAAATCAATAAATTCCCTATAATTCTGGAAAGGAAATGACCTATATGATTCTAGTGTTTTGATCTAGAACTGTAGCCACTTCTCCATAAGGTAAATTGAATAATAATTTGAGGGATGCCTTTATTGTATTGCCTCAATGCACAGGCTTTCCATGCTAGAAATATGATTGTATTTTTGCTGCAGTTGGACATTAAATATTGCATTCTATTCTTGTGCTTATTGTAGTTGATCTTTCAACACAACCACCCTAAGTCTAAGATCATCCAAATATCTCCCCATATCAGTGAGTTTATCTTCCATGATCCCTACAACTTCCACATTCTTAGTTTTGGAAATTTTCATCCATTGGTGTATGTGCGCTCTCTCTTTCTCTAGCTCATAGAAAATGGCAACTGAAAGCTTTTGAGGGATCATCCTCCCTTCTTCAATGAATGTCTAATAGGACCTCGAATATGGTTATGGGCTAGGATGTGGAACTGTTGTAATGGGTTTTGGGATAGTTATTGGAGAGCATGGTTCTTCCTTTGGTTCCTCCTCTCCCTTGTCTTGTTTCTCAATTTTGGCATTCTATCCCTCAACTTTTGCCTCTTTTTCATCACTTTTGGTCTTCTACCCTTCCAATGGTCTCTTTTTCTCTTCTACCATGAATTATTGCTCTTCCTGTAGAAATTTATAATTTTCCTGTATCACTGTTTAAATTTCCTGTAGCAAACTTTGTGTTTCCTGTAGAAAACCCCATTTTTTATTTTGCACCTTGGGTGTTGGTGCTTGTTTGAGGGATTCTAGCATTGAGGAGTGCCTAATTGTATAGGTAATAGGTGTCTTTTTAGGGGAATTTGCCTCTTGAATATTTCCATCCTCTGGCCCTATTTCTTCTTTCTTATTTGGTGATTCTTCAGTTGTGATGGGGCTCTTGGTTGGAGTTTGAGGTCTCCCTTATTTCACCCTGGCAGCCTTCTTGGTCCTGAAGTACATGGGGGTTTGCCTTTTTCTCTTTTCTTTCATAGGGGTGCTTAGAGTGGCTAAGGTGCCAGCCACTTCCTTTTTAGAGATCCCTAGTGAAAGGTTGGTTTTTTGAGGCGATATATCAGTGGTAAGCTTGGGGTCTAGTATATCCTCCACTTCTATCTTTCATACCTTCTATTCATCTTTCTTTTCCTTTGATTTCTCATCCTATTATCCTTTTTCATTGTTCCTTTCCACCTCTTCTCTTCCTTCATCTGCTCCTACATTTTATGTGGGTTATACCTATTAGAATCCTATATTTCACAGTATCAGAAGGTGACTGATTATTTTCTCAGGTATTTCATACTGAAAAATAATATTCCATGGCCATCATTTATTTTCATGAAAAAAGGGAAATCCTGACTATCAAGAGCATCAAATGAATATATCTAATTTTATTTTAGTTGAAAGAGGAAAGAGTTACTAATTAATTGTGATGGTGAGAAAAATCCATACTTCCCCCATTCATGCCATCTACCCTCTTCCTACCCTCCATTTTTCCTAATTCTGAACCCCAAAGCTCTAAATCCCATTTAAACCCACAAGACCCACATACATAACCTTTCAGGACTTCATTAACAGCTCTGCCACCCCATCAAACAGATGTGGCATATAAAATTACACCATAAACCTTACCCCCTCCTTACCTTTTCACATTTGCACTCTTTATCGTTTCACAGCCAAGTTTTCCACCTTTCAACTCTGCTGACTCGATATAGTGAGACCCTTCCAACCACATCACCCTTTTCCCCACATTGCATTGTAGATGAAATAACTTACCACATTTCCGCCTGCCATTAAATTCCACGATCGCTGATGTGTGAGAAACTTTAAATGTTGTGGTATGTGATAAACCCAAAATTATGCGGTATGCGATGAACTCTAAATGCTACAATGTGTGATATGGGTCGAACCCAATCACATATCACACTTCGCAAGTTTAAAGGGTTAGCGCTAAGGAATATGGTAAATTCTGGGATCTGCGGGCTGCAGGAAGACCCACCTCTATTTTCCACATCACCTCAATTCTCACCGCACGTCACACTTCGCGAGGTTTATCACTTGCCTCCACCACCCATAACAAAACCTTTTGACTTGCGATTGTGATGCGGGTCAGGTCCCACCTTCCCTGCCACATCACCTCCCCTTCCACGCACTTCGCACTTTGCAAGTTTTAGAGTTTACCTCTGCCGCTCACAACTAAATCTATTGATTTTTTATGTGCGATATCTGTGGGACCCATCCCCGCCACATCACTTCCCTCCCCCTGCACTTCACACTTTGAAATTTTTATAGTTTACCTACTTCGTTTATAAGCTAAAGCTTCCGACTTGCAATTTGCAATGTGGGTTGGGTCCCACCTGTGCGCCACCTCATTCCACCTCTAATCGCCCTCCACCTTGCCTCCTTCTCTATGCCTCTTCTCCACATCCGACTGTCCTTAATGCTTTTCGCACCCCCCTTGGCCTTCGAACTTTAACCATTGGGGGGGGTCCTAAATGGGCGATATCCATTACTGGTCACTCCTCCACGTGTCACGCCTTCACAATTTCTCACCCCCCTCTCTATTACCACTTACCACCTGAGACCCCCTCTGAAAAGCTATTTCCATTGTCCTCCAAACCGCCGCTGCATTTGTTTGACCATTACCACTGCTACTGTGCCACGTCCACCGTCATCCTTTCATGTCCAGACTTATGGGTTTGTGCACTATTTTTCCACATGGCAGGAGGACTCGGGTAGAACCCAACAAGGAGAAAAAGGGCAGAGTAATGTGGAACGTCCTGGTAGTGATGAGATAGACAGAAAGGGTCAAGTTGGGAAAAGGCGTTTGCGCAAAGATGATCATGTTGTAGCTACAAGAGTAGAAAGAGCAGTGAACGACTTAGGAAAACTATTGATCCAAGCACCTCATCAATTTAATAATCCAACAACGGTTTTATAAAGATAAAGAGTCAAGGTGTTAGAGCCTTCCTCACCTCTTCAGAATCAGACAAAGATGGATTTTAATCATAACTGATTGTTGCCTCCACCTTCTTGGCCAAAAGTATCTTATCACCATCAGTGTGGTTCCACATGTCAAAGTGTTATACTACATCATAGTCTCCTTGGGATCCTGAAAGGAAATTTATTCCTCACTCTGTAATCAATAACAGATTGCTAAATATACTATTATGGCCAAACTTGTGTTAAGAACTATCATTGTAACAAACATAGGAACCGAATTAAGTTTTTATATAAATAATGCATACATTAGCAGTAGGAGGGAGGCCCGGAAGGGGAAAAACCATTGTAATAGACTCAGTTAGTTGTAAGAATTATCTATTGAATGAATGAAAGATGATGTTGTTTTCCAGATTATTGTGTTATGATCTGTGATGAAGTGTTTTCCCATGTAATTTTTTATTCTCTTGTTTTTGCATATTTTTGTTCTTTCTTTACTGTAGATAGACATTTTTGTGTAGGATTTACCATGGGGTACCTTACTCAGCCTTGAAAGAGTATTTTATGTTTTCCTCTTAGACCTAGATATAGAATTCAAAGACGGTCTGCTATGTATTCTCGTTGAACCTTAATCTCCTCCTCATTTCCATATCACAAGCTGTTAAGATCCATTGACATGGCTAGCTTTCCTGGTTTCACCTGACCTCATTTTTTCATCCATTTGAATATGTTTTCACCTGTTTGACTCCATAGCCCAATGGCCCCCTTCTGTTGCCTCACCTAAATTTTCAAACAAACCCCTATACACTAATATCTAGCCTAAAATGCCTCTACAAACAAAGCTATATCTAACAGAGAGAGCCCTCTCTGAGTCTATGAAGGCTAGGTCCTAGTCTCCAAAGCAGTTTGATGTTTCCCCCATAGTTATATCTTCAGCCTCTAGAATTACAGAGTGATAACATAATGGCGACCATACTGGGGAACAAAATTTACCTTCCTTAGTAACACTTATCAAGTTTAGTTTTGACTTTGATGGTGAATAAAATTCAAACACCAAAAGGCTGTTGCATTCACCTGGCGACTCCATAGTTTTCAGTTGACCTAAAGAATCCACTAGTAGAAGAATCCATATTTTTTGTAGACATGCAGTGACTCCTTTATTTGATTGATTGACAAGATGAATCCAAGAATACAATGCAGGTATGTTCCAATGAACAGAGATCACATTCATGGATTCCCACACAAAATGCTTTAGGTAGATTGGGAAAGAAATATTCCTATTTTTTAAGATAAGAATGTTTATGATACTTTGTTACATCTCATTAAATTTCATATACATTCATGGAGGTTGAAATTAAAATGGAATCAGGATTTCCTCGTGAATATTTTCATGGTAACATTAGAAGGGAAAGCAAGGGAATGGTATGAATTTTTGAACCCTAGTAGTTTGTTTTCTTTAAAATATTTCCACAAGGTATTTTATCAGCATTATAAAAAAAAATCTCCATCTTTATCATTAGCTAAAAATTGTTGTGATCAGTCTAAGGATCTCATACAATACCTTGTAAATATTGATGAATATCTAGGAAATTTGCATCCTAAGGATTTCTTAGAAGCAATTTATGAATTTCATTCTCAAGTTAACTGTCACAATAACCAAGAGAACTTAGTTGGAAATGAAAACCATCAAGAAATTGAAATAGACCCACAAGATCTCTCCATGGAGACAAAAGATAATTCATATGCTCTTTTGTGTGAGGCTAATGAAGACATTCAGCCTCATGATCAGTATTCAAAAGAGAAAGAAAAAAATTGTTGTTCAATCAAAAGAAAACAAATACTTGCTCCTCCTTTAACTGAAGAAGAAATTAATCAGATTCTAAGCATGCAACCAACCTCTCAAGTTTTATGTAATAAGGAAATTATTGCTATTTGTTCTACTATTGATTTATGTACTAAAGTGTTGCCTCATGAAGAAACAAATGTATAACATATTGATATTGATGTTGTTTTACATTCTCAAGAAAGCTTATTGCTAGAAAGTGCTACTGTTCATCAAAATGATGGCCTTCAAACATAATTCAACAATCTCATTCATGACATACCAGGTTTGCTTGAGGACAACATATTGGTATACAATGAGGATTCCATGTCAGATGACCATGTATAATATGCAGACATTCTCTTTCAGAAAGATCCTGACCAGGACAAATTGGAACAAAGAGAGTCCAAAATGAAGTGTAATATTCCCAAATGAGGAAGTAGCAATATTTGAACACAATAATGGAAATAACAGTGAATAAATCAACACACCTTTACATGAGACAAATCTACAACCATATTATTAAACATATCAACAAATAATAGGCATAAGATCTTGAGGATCAAGTCACTCAAGCAATATAAAACAAGCCTCCACTAAAAATATATGTCAATACATGAGGAATAGTTGCCATACAAATGCAATGAGCTAAGACATCGCAGTTTTAGGGCATAAATACTACAGGAATTATATATCAATATGGATATGATGTTATATATTTCAAATCATGCCGGGAGTGAAGATCTAGGCTCCCAAACACCTTTCCTAGAGAACCCAGAAAGGGTTATGGGAAATACCCAAAAGTACAAAATGCCAGAATGAGGCCCTAGGCTTGAATAACAGCTGCAACTGAATAAATGGATGGGGATGGCTGAAAATTATATCTAAATGAATATATATCCTCCAATATATCCTTCAAGTGAAATTTTGATCCCAACATTGAAGATCTCACCCTCCAAATCAAGCACTGAAACCTCCACTGCAAGTGCTCACTGAAATAACGTAGTCAAAGAGGGGATCTGTGCTGTAGATGATGGGAATAGGTTGGCCTGGTGCCAAGATGTGAAATAAATCTCAAGAACCTCCTTTTCTGATCTCCAAATTAGAAGAATGCCTCCTCCCCTAAAAACTAGCTCAGAAAATGGGATTCTCAACCCTCCATTGCAACACCCTGCAACACAACACAAATCTGAACATAAACTGCACTGTAGCTGAAGACTGAAGCTTGGTCAGAATTCTAGAGTGTGGAAATGATAGTAAAATACTCTTCCTAGAGGCTACCTCAAGGGAAGAGGTGGGATTCCCACTCGGGAACACTCTGTGTTAAACAACACACAATCTCAGCTAAACAACTAGAGAGTGCAAGAAGTCATACAGACCACAAAATAAATAATGAATAACATACCCATCTATGGCTGCCTTTCCCTCCTTATAAACAATGTGAGCCTTCTCACCTTGGGTCCCACTCATTAGGGTTTCTACTATCATGGAGACATCCTCCCATTCACACTTCACTGTCTCTTATTGATGATCCACTCCCTCCATACCAGTGTTGTTGATTTGGTCAAACTTGACCTTGTCCACATGCATTAGCCCATTTTCACACATGAGGATGCTTTATCCAGCTATGAAGATGATCCCTTTTCACATTAAGAGTGGTTTTATTCCTACTAAAGATATTTATGGGTCTCCCTACCAATTTATTCATCGACTAAATGATATTAGAAAAATTTAATATTCCAATTAGCTGTATGCTAATTTAGGAATATTATATTCCTCCCCTCCCAAATGTTGCTTGTCCTCAAGAAACTGCAAGGATAGAACTAAAGAGTGTAATATCCCAAAATAGGGATTCAACAATAAATAAGCTATATAATGGTCTTGAAATGAGGAATAAGCTTAAAATAGGTGCAATAGACACATATACGTCATTTGAAACTACAACAGCAACTTATATTCTAATCTATGATCCAAAAGATGGGAAAAACAACTATTTCAGCCCTAAAAACGTTATTTTCTGATATTTGCATAAAAATAAGTGAAAGTTACTGTGGGATCCTTTAGCTTAGGTCACGTGGGACTCACCGAATTTTAGTAAAAACAAATGACTCTAGCTAGGTTAAACAGATCTCCCGGTCCCGATATAGCTCAAAAAGGCCCAATCCCCAAGACTTAACTCAACAGAAATTTATTGAAGCAAATACAGCATGATTTTCTGAAGGTTATAGTCAGAATATGGCATGAATATCATATCTGGATTTTATTGCATGAAATCATGGAGAAAAATGGAGATTCATCTCCTTTATACATCAAAGAGAATAACCCGGCAAGGGTTTCATGAGATACAATGTATAAAAGGGAAGATCTACAGATCTGGATCTAGAAAATGTAGTTTTACTACAAAAATGAATAAATATGGTTGGAATGTAAAAGTACAGAAGAAGAATACACTACAAGGATTTTCCAGGAGAAGGGTTGGCCCTTCCTCCAAGGAATAAGCTCACAAGCAAGGGTTCAAACCCTGCTACTGCAACTCTCTGAAAAAGGACGCAGTTTCTGTAGGAAACTGCGCAGTTGATGATGGAGAATTCTTTGGCCACATTCCAAGATCTAAAACTCAGCTCAAACAGATAATACACTCTTCCAGGAGGATAAAAGACTCACTCACTGAGAAGAGGCACTAGTATAATCTAGATCTAAGCAGATCTAGTCTCCACTTGCTGCAGCTCACTGAAACAAGTAAACCCCAACAGGATTTATGTTGTTTAAGGGAGATGGAGCTTGACCGTATGCTTGATAGTGGAAGAGAAGTACAATTCCCTCCAGGAGCTACTCAATGGAAGGAGAGAGAATCCCTAAATAGGAAATCCTCACAAGTCTCTGCTAAACATCCAAGAGAACTCGAATTGTCTAAACAGACATCAAAATAAAATATCATGAACAAAATTCTCTTGTGCCTTCCCCTTCCTTTTATAAGATGAGAGTTTGAGAAACCATAAACCACCTTCAAAACTCTAGCTCCTTCACATGAAGAACCTTCATCTAAAACTGTGTTGATCAACTAGGAGGTTCAATGCATCTCCTTCCCAAAAGTACACATTCAAACCAGGTGCCTCACTCAACATCATGTCTCCCATCAAGATAAAAGAAACACCAGCAAGTGGGATCATGATTGGCATCAAAATAGGGGAATTATTGATGGTTTCATAAGGTGCTGGAAGGTACCAACAGTTTCCCAAGTGGTGACAGCACAGTTTTTCAAACTGTTGCTTCAGAAAAATACATGGAAAATTGTTTCTTGATACATGGTTAATAATATGATCAAATGAACATACATCTAATGAAAAAACATATGCCCAAGGCCACATAAGAGATGGTTGTCTCCATCATACATTTTGGCCCAACATTGGTCATGGAGAAAAATCAGGAGCTCACTTACTTTTGGAGCAATGCACTGCCAAGAGATGGTAAGGGCATGCAAATATTGTGCTGCACAAACAAAGCTCTTACCATATTTTGGAAGTAATAAGACACATGGATCCATGAATGGATCCTCCATAGTAGTTTGGCACACTTCCATGAAGAGAAATGAACCAAGTGTTGCTTGCAAACCCTCTCCCTCAGGCTTGGTAACCCAAGACAAGAAGAGTGTATCATAGTAATAGATGTCCTCATCTACTACCTCCTCTTTTCCCATCAAGTGCATCAAGTGTGAAATGATCCTGGGGATAATCCATTAATAAACCCCGGCTCCAAAGTGGCAACGTTGTTGGCCTATGCAAATAGGTTCCCTCCAACTCATAGCTCCAATATTTTTCATGTAGAATGTCAAAGGAATCTCCCATAATGCTGCTACACATAAGAAGTATCTCCCATGGGGGAAGTACCTCTTGAAAATCTACTGTCAAGGAGTAGCCCCTTTTCACTATGATAGTGCCATCTTCTACTCCTGCAACATCATGAAAACTGTGAGAGAAAATCTTCCCTTGCTCTCCCAAGAACATCCAAAGGAAAAAAATATTTTTCTTCCTCCTCATACTTCCATCATCCAGATCATGTAGTGAAAACATGGTGATTGGCATGAAGAATGTCAAGTCAACACAATGTGTCCATACTCCTTGCTGCCCCATGATGAAAGTATCCTGCCACAGACCCTTAGAAAGAGGATGATGACCAAACTCATTCAAGAGTAACCAACGCAGCCAAGCCTCCTGCTGCCCGGTATCATAAATCTACAAGTATCTCACCAGCTTCTTTCTCTTCATCCACATCCACCGAACCACTTGTGGATGTCTCCTTCCATCCTCAATCTTGGTACTCCTCCCATGAGGGCTACCATTCTCCCAAATCAAATTTATTTCTTTGCATTTCATGGGATATTGAAATGCAATCTTCTAAAGGATCAATTTGATCCCATAAGGACCCAAATAAGTGGTAGGAAAAAACCTCCCATCATGATGTGTAAGGCTCAAGAAATTTCCAACACAAGCATGAGAGGTGTTATCCATCCTGAGATGTCCTCCATCATCTATCTTCTCCTCCATGAATCCATGAAGATCCAAGTGTGAGAATGGAATAACCTCCTCAAACTGTTTAAGAATATTTCACTCCATGATGTGTGGGAGTGCACCTCCAATGAAATCTCTCCATGAGATATCCTTCTCATGCATGGCCTTCCAAAACCAATAAGGCTTTGGATCTTCTGCAGGTAGAATTTTCTCTTTGAGATGGGGAGTGCTCATTGAGAAAGGGTCATCTAGAAAGGAGAAAGGGTTTCTCATTTCAAGATGGCTACCATCTACCATCCCTTCCTCCATTGCTTCATGAAATAAGTTGCTATGTGAATGCTCCCATAAGGAATGGTTCCTCCTTTCTTCCTCACTACTTTTGCACAGCGTACTACAACTCTGTTGCCCTTGGTGAGATGTAGAAGCAAGAGCTCCTTTCTCAACTATGTTGTCTTCCTCCACTGCTGAACATGAAGGCTACTCCTCCAAGGTTGTGACAGTGCTGGTACATGCTTCCTCAAGTGGTGGTGAGGGTCCCACTTCCTCTGATATTTCTTTTCCAAATTCTTCAATCAGTCTTTGAGACAACTAAGCAAGAGTAGATACTCTTGCATGGTCCAAATGGCTGAACCACCAAACATTTGCTTCACCTTCAACGTGCAGCACTAAAATTTCTATATCCTTTCTATCTACTACATGATGTAGCAGGAAGAAATCCTCTAGCTTCATCACCCAAGCCTCTACTACACATGTGGGTGATCCATCAAAAGTGGACAATAGAAATCTATTGCCTCTCATCATCCCATAGTTGTGGGGTCTTCTTTCTTCTTCCAGATGAATAAATTGTGGTAAATATAGAGTCTATTTGAAGGCTCTAGGTTTAGCTCGGTATTCAGCAAGATATTCACTTAGAACTTCAGATTCCAAGTGCTCTTCATGCTTCAAGTTTTCTTCTCAGTGAGAGTAGGAAGTGCATGGTCCTTCCTCTTCTCCTTCTTCCATCTTCTTAATCTCCTTGGAGAGGTCCATTCTAGATCTGAAAAATTATGAGAGAAAGCTCGTCCTCTTCATCATCTTGATCTCTTCTATCTTCTTATGGATGAAACTCACAGGCTGAGCTAAAGATCATGCTCTGATACCACTGTAGTATCCCAAAATAGGGATTCAGCAATAAATAAGTTGTATAACATTATCTCAATGAGGAATAATCTTAAAATAGGTGAAATATACACATATACATCATTTGGAGCTACAAAAAAACTTATATTCTGATCTATGATCCAAAAGATGGGGAAAAACAGCTATTTCAGCCCTAAAAACGTTATTTTATGATATTTACGTAACAATAAGTGAAAGTGGCGGTGGGATCCTTTATCTTAGGTCATGTGGGACTCACATACCAAATTTCAGTAAAAACAAATGACTCTAGCTAAGTTAAACAAATCTCCTAGTCTCGATATAGCTCAAAAAGGCCCAATCCCCAAGACTTAACTCAACAGAAATTTACTGAAGCACACACAGCATGATTTTATGAAGGTTATAGTCAAAATATGGCATGAATATCATATTTTTATTTTATTACATGAAAGCATGGATAAAAATGGATATTCATCTCCTTTATACATCAAAGAGAATAACCCGGCAAGGGTTTCATGAGATACAATGTATAAAAGGGCAGATCTGTAGATCTAGATATGGAAAATGTAGTTTTACTGTAGCACTGAATAAATATGGCTGTAATTTACAAGTACAGAAGAAGAATACACTACAAGGCTTTTCTGGGAGAAGGGTTGGCCTTTCCTCCAAGGAAGAAGCTCACAAGCAAGGGTTCAAACCCTACTACTGCAACTCTCTGAAAAAGGACGCAGTTTCTATAGAAAACTATGTAGTTGATGATGGAGAATGCTTTGGCCACATGCCAGGATCTAAAACTTAGCTCAAAAAACTAATACACTCTTCCAGGAGGATAAAAGACTCGTTCACTGAGAAGAGGCACTAGTATAATCTAGATCTAAGCAGATCTAGTCTCCACTTGCTGCAGCTCACTGAAACAAGTAAAACCCAACAGGATTTATGCTATCTATGGATATGGAGCTTGAACATATTCCTGATTGTGGAAGAGAAGTACAATGCCCTCCAAGAGCTACTCAATGGAAGGAGAGAGAATCCCTAAACAGGAAATCATCACAAGTCTCTGCTAAACAACCAAGAGAACTTGAATTGTCTAAACAGACATCAAAATAAAATATCATGAAAAACCTTCTCTTGTGCCTTCCCCTTCCTTTTATAAGATGAGAGTTTGAGAAACCCTAAACCACCTTCAAAACTCTAGCTCCTTTCACATGAAGAAACTTCATCTAAAACTGCGTTGATCAACTAGGAGGTTCAATACATCTGGACAGTGTTGTGATTTGACCCTGTTGACCCAGTCAATCTCCTAAATCCTTCTTCACATGCAAGGGTATTTTATTAAGACAATCCTAATTTGCCTATGTTCACATTGGGCATTGATTTATTTTGATGTTTTTAGGAGTTTATATTTCCTCCTTTACATTTTATTCGACAACTAAGAAAATCAAAACAAAATTAAATATTCTATTAGCTTGGGCTAATTAGGAATGTTACAAAGAGCCTCCTCTCCTCCTCCTGTAGCATCCTCATATTATAAGTTCCTCCAAGGTACAAGACGTTGTCTCCTCAATAATTATCCAATTTTCTCCTCCCAAGTATGCAAGTTAGCTTTTGGTGACAATACCAAATAACTATCATCATGAAAAGGTGAAATACCCATGGAGGCAACAATATGTTGTCTAGAGGCCTTATTGAGGCATGGAATCTGAAATATATTGGGAATCATCATTCCCATGTGAAGCTACCATCCCCAAGCTACCATCCACACAAAATAAGTCACCCTCCAACATGGTAACTCGTGGAGAAACTCCTCCACCTTAGGCTCCTGCAAAGTAGGTGGGTTGCATAGTTGAACATGATGGATCAAATTGTCCATCCCACACTGTCTCTCTCTCCACTTATTATAAGTGTAGAGATGCTGTTGAATTTGGGTTGCAATAATGTTGTCTTTATGAAGCAAAAAGGAAATTGGATCCTCAAAGATCCACTCTTTGGTTCTTGCCCCGACCATCCCATATAAAGTGAATATGACATTATCATCATATGGAATCAAAATGAGAGAGGTACTGAAGGTTTTATATAGTGATAGAAGATACAAAAATCCTCCCAATTAGTCACAACGCAGTTTTACAAACTAAAGTTTCTGAACATGATGTGGAAAGTTGTCTCCCAACAAATTGCTAGTTGGGCATGTCATCTCATCTACTAGTAAATAGAAAATGGTATTATGTATCAACTAAGCATAGAAAGAATAGTACAATACTTGCCCAAAGCCATGCAATAGATGGTTATCCCCATCACTTATTTTGGTTCCAAAATGACCATGAAGCCCAAATAGAGGCTTGCCCTCTTGTGGAGCAATGCATTGTATAGAAATGGCAAGAGAATGAAAATATTGTGTTAGATAATCAATAAGTGCAAAAACACAACTCTTACCATGTACTGAGCATAAGTTGATAATAAGATCCATGAATGAGCCCTCCATAGTGGTATGGGATATCTCCATGAGAAGGAATGAACCATGTGCTACATGCAAAGAATTCTTCTTAGACTTGGAGATCCAAGTCAAGAAGATCATATCATGGTAATAGATGTCTCCATCCACTACTCCATCACTCTCATCTCCTACTTTTCCATCAAGTGCATCATATGTGAAGTGATCCTGGGAACACTCCATCAAAAAATCCAAGCTCCCAAGTGACAACGTTTTTTGCCTTTGTAATAAGGCTCTTGTCATCTCATAGCTCCATTCTTTGACATGCCAAATGTCAAAGTCATCTACCATAATGCTGATATATATGGGAGATTCCTTCCAAAGTAGAAGTACCTCCCATTCCTCCAAGGCTAACGAGTAGCCCCTTTGCACCATGATGGTGCCATCACTTTCTCCTGCAATATCATGAAAATTATGGGAGAAAATCAGCCCATACTCTCCCAAGAGTTTCCAAAGCAACATCAATCTTGTTGCCTCCTCACACCATCATCATACAAGTCATAGAGTAACATCATGATGATTGACTTGTAGAATGCCCCATACAACCAAATATATTGGTGCTATGCAATGCCTCAAACCATAACATACCTTTTGACAAAGGATACGTCACATGATGGCCAAACTCTTTTAAGAGTAGTGAACGTAGCCATTCCTCCCGTTTCCCTGTGTCATAGATATACAAGTGTGTAATATCCAAAAATGGGAATGTAGCAATACTAAAACACAAAATTGGAAATAGTAGTGAAAAATCAGCTCATAAAATGTGTGTTGAACACATAGACATCATATTATGTTACAAAAACAAAAATATGTCCCATTAGATTATCCCAAAGTGGGGAATGCAACAATATGGACCATAAAAACGTTATCTTTAGTAAATTATGCTATAAATATGAGAAATAACACCAGGATCCCTTAGCTTATGTATTATGGGACTCACATCCAGAAGGGGATCAGAAAAAAATCCCTTTTGATGTGTTAAAAAGATCTCCTGGTCCAAATATGGCTTAAAAATGCTCAAATCCCATGACTTAGACTATACAGAATTTTATAAAGAAAATAGAGCATGATTATGTGTGGGTTTCTAATATAATATGATAGAAATAATAGATATAGGGTTTATTACTCAATGCATGAAGAAAATTGGAGATCTAACCCCTTTTACACATTCTAAAGATAACCCGGCAAGGGTTTCATGAAAGCGCAAGTACAAAATGTTAGATCTGCAGATATGGATCTGAAATAACATAGTCTAACTAAATATCTGCATACATACAGCTGGATAATACAATGAATGAAGGAGGATCCTTCTTACAAACTTTCTAGGAGAAAGGTTGGCCTTTTCCCTACGAAAGTAGCTCAAGATTGAGGGGTTTGACCCTCACATTGAAACACTACAAGAAATGATGCACTGTGTTGTAGGTGATGGGAGTACTATGGCCAAGTGCCAATATATGAAAATATTCTCTAGAATATTCCTTGTTGATCTCCCAAAGGAATGGAAGCCCCCTCCTCTAAAAAACAAACCTGGAAGTGATGTTGTGAACCCCGACCACAACACCCTGCAACACAAGTTATAATGCTACAGAAATAATGTTGTAGCTAAAGGAGGATGCTTGGCCTCAAGCCTGGATGTGGAGAAATTTAGTACAAGCTCCCTTAAGAGGCCTCTCAAGAAAGGATAAGGAATTCCTAAACATGAATACCTTGTGCTAAGCAGCACAACAATCTCAACTAAAAAATTGGAGAAAGAAAAATAGTCATGCAGACCAAAATAAAATATTCAATTCATGTCTTCATATGGCTGCCTTGCCCTCCTTTTAAAAAAATGTGAGCCTTCTTTCCTTGGGCCCCACACATCAGGGTTTCCTCCACCAAGGAATATTCCTCCTACTTGCACTGCGCTATCTCTATGCGTGATCTCCTCCTCTCATATTAGTGTTGTTGACTTGGTCAAAATTGACCTTCTCCACATGAATTTGTCCTTGTTCACACTTGGGAGTGTAAAATCTAGCTATTTTTATGATCCATTTTCACAACATGATGGATTTTATTCCTGTTTTTAATATGCATGGGCCTTCTTACCCATTTATTCAAATACTAGGTGACAAAAGAAAAATTCAATATTATAATTATCTGCATGATAATTTTGGAATATTACAAAGTGGCTTTCCAGCCTCTTTCTTATCAACATCACCTAACCAACCAATGGTGAGTGTCTACTATCATGCTCCCAATGGGTATTTCTCCAATGGAGAATACCATCCTCCGAAATCTAATTTCTATCTTTGCATTTCATGGGATGTTGAAATGTAATCTCCTGGAGATATCCAAATGAAGACCACTCATCAATGACCAAGTTGATCCCATAAGGATCCAAATATACTGAAGGAAAAATATTCTCATTGAGTAGTGAAGTTCTCATCAAGAAAAATCCATCACAATGAAATATAAGATGTCTCTCATCAACCATCTTCCTATCCACTACTACACAAGTGTGTTGGTCATCAGAATGTCTCAATATTAGTTGGGCCCCCAACTCATCAGTGCCACTCATTGACAACATTATTGATCTCTATGATGGTGCATCTTCTATCTCAAGATCATGCTCAATGTTGAACACATGGTTTTGCATTGCATTGTTTAGGACAATACTCATCCTATCCTCCAAAATCAACACCCCAACCCCAAGAGTTGTGTGTAGCTCAACAATGAATAACCAGGATGAATGTATATCTTCTTCTTAAAAAAATCAAGGGTCCTTAGTGAAGTGATAGTCTACTGCTCCCAATCAGCAATGTGATTTGACCGTACATCATGCATTCGCCCTGATAGCATTTTTCCACAACCCTCCATATGATGTGTTGAAATAACAAGAAATGGAAATATGTGCATACCTTGGTAAAGCTTGGGAACATCTTTTACTAATACAAGGGTTCCTTCCTCCAGTATGATGACTTCCCCAACTACTAATGATGATGGATGCTCTTCTCTGGCTGCATCAGTGCTAGTACAAGTCTCCTCCTCCTCATGCATCTCCAAAATAGTGCGTGGGACTCTAAAAGTCAAGAGATCAAGACCACTTTGCAAAGGTGCAAGTGTTCTTCCTCCTGATGCAAGTTCTCCTACAGAAAGTGGTGGTGGAAGTTTCTCTTCCTCTGGTTTTCTTTTATCAAACTTCTTGATCAACCTTTGAGTAAAATCTGCATATGTAGTCACTCTTGCATGACTCAAATGGTTGAACCGTCAAATGTTTGCTTCACCCTCAAGGTGTAGCGCTGCAATCTCAACAACTTCTCTCTATACTACTGGATGTAGCAGAAAAAATGCATCCAAATTCATTCCCCAAGCTCCTCCTATGTATGCAGATTACCCATCAAATGTAGATAATAAAAAACTATTGCTGCAAGGTCTTCTTTCTTCTTTGAGCTGAATGAACTGTGGGAGATTTAGATTCTCCTTGAAAGCCCTTGTTTGAGATTTGTGTTATGCAATATACTCACTTAGGATCTCATGATCTAAGTGTTCTCCATCTCCATGCCTTTTTTCTTCTTCTTCAAAATAAAATGGCATAGTGTATTTCTTTGGAGCTCTATGCAATACCTGTTTTTTCTTCTCCTAATAGGAAGTGCATGGTCCTTCCTCATATTGAAACCCTGATGAGGTCTCATTGTTTCTCTTTGCTTGATCTCCTTGGTGAGGTCCCCCTTAGATCTGAAAAGAGATGAGATAAAACACATTCTTTCCATCATTAGGATCTCTTTCTCCTTCTTCTTATTCTTCTTATAGCATAGTGGCTGAGATCCATAGGCTGAGCCAAGATTATGCTCTGATACCACTGTAAAATTCCCAAATGGGGAAGCAGCAATATTTTAACACAATAATGGAAATAGCAGTGAATAAATCAACAAACCATTACATGATACAAATGTGCATACATCTTATTAAACATATCAGCAAATAATAGGCACAATATCTTGAGGATCAAGTCACTAAAGCAATAGAAAACAAGCCTCTACTAAACAAATATGTCAATACATGAGGAATAGTTGCCATACAAATGCCATGAGCTAAGGCAATGAATTTTTAGTGAATAACTACTATAGGAATGATATATCAATATGGATTTGTTGCTATATATTTCAAATAATGTCGGGAGTGAATATCTAGGCTCCTAAACACCTTTCCTAGACAAGCCAGAAAGGGTTTCCGGAAATACCCAAAAGTACAAAATGCAGGAATATAACCATAGGGCTGAATAGCAGCTGCAACTGAATAAATGGATGGAGATGGCTGAAAATGATATCTAAATGAATATATCTCCTCAAATATATCCTTCAAGTGAAAGGCTGATCCGAACACTGAAGATCTCACCCTCCAAATCAAGCACTGAAACCTCCACTGCAAGTGCTCACTAAAATAACATAGTAAAAGAGGGGATATGTGTTGTAGATGATGGGAATAGGTTGGCCTGGTGCCAAGATGTGAAAGAAATCTCAATAACCTCCTTTTCTGATCTCCCAATGAGAATAATGCTTCCTCCCCTGAAAACTAGCTCAGAAAGTGGGTTTCTCAACCCTCCACTGCAACACCCTACAACACAACACAAATCTGAACAAACACTGCATTGTAGATGAATACTGAAGCTTGGCTAGAATGCCAGAGTGTGGAAATGATAGTAAAATAATCTTCCTAGAGGCTACCTCAAGGGAAGAGGTGGGATTCTCGCTCGGGAACACCCTGTGCTGAACAACACACAATCTCATCTAAATAGCTAGAGAGTGCAAGAAGTCATATAGAGCACAAAATCAATAATCAATAACATACCCATCTATGGTTGCCTTGCCCTCCTTATAAAAAAATGTGAGCCTTCTTACCTTGGGTCCCACTCATTGGGGTTTCTACTATCATGGAGACTTCCTCCCATTGTCTCTTATTGATGATCCACTCCCTCCATACCAGCGTTGTTGATCTGGTCAAACTTGACCTTGCCCACATGCTTTAGCCCCTATTCACACGTGAGGGTGCTTTATCTAGAAATCAAGATGATCCCTTTTCACATTAAGAGGGATTTTATTCTCACTAAAGATATTTATGGGTCTCCCTACCCATTTATTCATCTATTAAATGATAAGAGAAAAATTAAATATTCCAATTAGCTGCATGCTAATTTAGGAATATTACATGAATATTGCTATTTGAATCCTCAGGACCAGGTATTGTTCCAAGATCCTTTTGCTATCCTTTTAGAATCATATAATGAAGGAGTATGATATGTGATGAATGGTTTGATGTAGAGTTTAAGGAAAATTTTGAACATTGTTTTTCAATGGAAAGTAAGATGGGAGTGGCCCTTTTGTTTTATCAGCCTACTCAAAATATTGAACAATAATCAATCATGTAGTCATTTAATTGATTTGTTACATTATAAAAAAGAGTTCACTTAGTGTATATATCATCCCCAAGTTAGATTAGGATAGGTAGGTGTGAAAATAAGCTCTTTACTTTAAGAAATTTTCCAGCTTTAGTTCTATAATGTTTTTTTGTTTTCATTTCAAGTATGTTCCAGACTTCAGTTTGGCAGAGAGTGTTAATTTCAGCTTGAAGATTGTTACCCACACAAGTTTTGTAGAAGATTAAGTTTCACATTTTGGGATCAACCCAACGGACCAAACCACTAGGCTACAGTGTTCTTGACACCTCTTGAAGAGTTTCCATCCCTAGCTGGAGTCACTATTAGACTCGTGTATTTCACAATATCACAAGGTGACTGATTATTTTCTTAGGTCTTTCATACTAAAAATAATATTCCATGGCTATCATTTATTTTCAGGAAAAAAGGGAAATCTTTAATATCAAGAGAATCAAATGAATCTATCTGCCTTCAGTTCAGTTGAAAGATGAAAGTGTTACTGATTAAGTGTGATGGTGAGAAAACTCCATACTTCCCCCATTCATGCCATCTACACTGTTCCTACCCTCCATTTTTCATAATTATGAACCCCAATGCTATAAATCCCATTTAAACCCCCAAGACCCACATACATAACCTTTCGTGACTTCATTAGCAGCTCTTCCCCCCATCAAGTAGCTGTGGCATATAACATTACACCATAAACCTTACCCCCTCCTTACCTTTTCAGATTTTCTCTTTATCATTTCGCAACCAATTTTGCCACCTTTCAACTCTGCCGACACAATATAGTGGGACCATTCCAAATAGGTCACCCTTTTCCCCGCATTTCATCGCAAATAAAATAACTTACTGCATTTCCACCCACCGTTAAAAATGTGATCACCAATCTGAGATAAAATTTAAATGCTACGGTATGTGATAAACCCCAAAATTTGCGGTATGCGATAAACGCTAAACTCTGCAATGTGAAATATGGGTGGGACTCAATTGCATATCTCACTTCGTAGGTTTAAAGGGTTAACATTAAGTAATATGGTAAATTCTACGATCTGCGGGCTGCGGGCGGGCCCACCACCTCTCTTTTCCACGTCACCTCCATTCTCACCACATGTCGCACTTCGTGAGGTTTAGCACTTGTCTCCGTCACCCATAAAAAACCTTATGACTTGTGATTGCAGTACGGGTCATGTCCCACCTTCCCTACCACATCACCTCCCCCTCCTTGCACTTCAAACTTCGCAAGTTTTAGAATTTTCCTCCGCTGCTCATAACCAAATCCGCCAATTCGCGATGTGTGATATCCATGGGACCCATCCCCGCCACGTCACCTCCCTCCCCCCGCACTTCGCACTTTGCAATTTTTATAGTTTACCTCTGTCATTTATAAGCTAAATCTTTTGACTTGCTATTTGCGATGCGGGTAAGGTCCCACCTGTGTGCCATGTCATTCCACCTCTAATCGCCCTCCACCTTTCTTCCTTCTCCGCGGCTCTTCTCCACATCCGACGATCCTTAATGCTTTTTTCCACCCTCTCGGTCTTCAAAATTTAACCATGGGGGGGGTATGAAATGGGTAGTATCTATTACCTCCAACTCCTCCATGTGTTACACCTTCACAATTTCACACCCCCCCTCTCTTTTACAACTTACCACTTGAGACCCCCTCCAAAAACCTGTTTCTGCTATCCTCCAAACTGCCCCGCATTTTTTTGACCATTACCACTGCTACTGCACCACGTCCACCGTCATCCCTTCACGTCGAGACTTATGGGTTTGTGCACTATTTTTCCACATGGCAGGAGGACTCTGGTAGAACCTGACAAAGAGAAAAAGGGCAGAGTAACGTGGAATGTCATGATAGTGATGAGATAGTCAGAAAGGGTTAAGTCAAGCAAAGGCGTTTGCGCAAAGATGATCATGTTGTAACTACAAGATCAGAAAGTGCAATGAACACCTCAGCACTGCTATTGATCCAAGCAGCTCATCGATTTAATAATCCAACAAAGGTTTTCTGAATATGAAGAGCCAAGGTGTCATAGCCCTCCTCGCCTCTTCGACATCGGACAAAGCTGGATTTTGATCATAACGGACTTTTGCCTCCATCTTCTTGGCCAGAAGTATATTATCACCATATGCAAGGTTCCACATGTCAAATTTTTACTCCATCATAGTCTCCTTAGGATCCAGAAAGTAAATTTCTTCCTCACTCTGTAATAAATAACAGATTCCTTAAGATATTGTTACGACCAAAATTGTCTTATCATTGCCTGCATGGTTCCACTTGGAAAAGGTTTAGTTTGATTGTAATTAAGAACTATCATTATAAAAAATAGAAGAACCGACTTAAGTTTTTATATAAATATTGCATATAACCCTCAGCTGGTTGTAAGTACTCTCTATTGATGAATGAAAGCCTGATTTTTTTTTCCAGATTCCAGTGTTATGATCTGTGGTGAAGTGTTTTCCCATGTAATTTTTTATTCTCCTATTTTTGCATATTGTTGTTCTTTCTTTACTGTAGATAGAAATTTTTGTGTAGGATTTACCATGGGGTACCCTGCTCAGTCTTGAAACAATATTTTATTTTTTCCTCTGAGACCTGGATGCATAATTTAGAGATGGTCTTCTCTGTATTCTCGTTGAACCTTAATCTCCTCCTCCTTCCCATATCAGAAGATGTTAAGATCCATTGAAATGGCTAGCTTTCCTAGTTTCACTTGACCTCAGTTGTTCATCCATTTGAATCAATTTGCACCTGTTTGACTCCATAGCCCAATGGCCCGCTTCTGTTGCCTCAACTAAATCTTTAAACAAACCCATATGCACTAATATATAGTCTTAAATTCCCCTATAAACAAAGCTATATCTAACAGAGATATCCCTCTCTGAGTCTAGGAAGGCTATGTCTTGGACTCCAAAGCGATTTGATGTATCCCCCATAGTTCTGTCTTCAGCCTTCAGAATTATAGAGTGATAACACTAACTTTGTTTCAATTTCCTCTTCTTCCTCTTCTTCCTTTGTCCTTTCAGTTCCTTCCTCTTCTACCTATATGCCCCTTTCTCCAAGGATAGAGGAAAGGGTATCTCCAGGAGTGATGGTTTGTGTCCCAATGAATTCTTAACTGTCCATTTTAATGAAGGTAGACAAAGGTACAGGGACGTTGAGTCCATTGAGAGAATATCCCAATATGAGTTTAATGAGACCATGATGAGCTATATGATGATACTTTCTCTCCCTTACCATATGGCTCATATCTCTGATTGAATGGAGGAGAAAGTATGGGATGTTGAGTCCCTGATATAAGAGTATATCACCTATGAACATAATTTCATGCAGCAATCTAAAATGGTATCCATAGACCACACTTAGTCTACCCTCACACGAGATATATTTCATGTTGTGGAAGGCTACCTCATCCCATGGGTAAGGTAGAATTTCTCTTCTTACCCCATTCTTATCTTAAATGTATTATTTGTTGGGAAAGAATAAACTCTCCTTAGAGGAAGTATTAGAGACTCTATCCTCTCTGTTCCATTTAAATCCTAGAGGTATGGTGGTGAACCTACTAATGATCTCAGGGGTTATGGTAATTACTATCCCTTTTACCACTTTGGTGGTCCTATCATCTGCTTGGGAGTGCAAGGCTACTATAAATTCTCAATCCAATTCATCATCAAAGCCTTTGAGGATCTCAAAGAACCCAAACCACTAGTGATTTATAAAGATGTGAACCACAAGAGGGTGTAGTCAAATTATTTTTATGTTTGTGGGCTCCCTTCTATTGAAACCACCACCCATATTTTGACTGTATTAGAGAGATGGATGTCTATGGATTGTTTCTAAAAGCATTGTGATACGGGACCTTAGAAATTTTATATTTACACACAATGTGGTTTTATTATCCCTACTCCTTTGAAAATCATTTTCATTTCCTAAATTATGGATTAATTGTGTGTAAATTACCATGAAAAATATTTGCAACTTGATGGGGTGATGGCCACTTACGTCTACAATTTTGATGATATTTTTCTTGAAGGATGGTGTTGGGGTGTCAACACACTCTGAGGTTGGCTTACATGATACTTTCTAGCACTTTGTGGCCTCCTGGAAACTTCTTGTAGAAATATCATACTTTCCTGTAGCACAGGCTACATGCAAAACTCAACCATAGATTGAATCTCCTCTGTATCTCCTATCTTTTTCCTTGTCCAACTGATCTCGAAATGAATGATAGAATGAGGTGGAATGAGCCAAAGTACATTTTTTATTCCAAATCAAGTGGTCTTGGAGCGTAGTGGTGATGTGGATTTGGCACAAGGTTTCCTTATTTTGACCATTGCTCCCACTCGAGCCAATCATTGCACCCTGACTCAGAATAAAATCCAAATCCTCATGATCTTTCCCTTAACTGAGGTGACAACTCCATGTGGCACTCAAACTCCACTAAATTTTTATTTTAACTATATTTGACGGTGGCCAAGCGAATTGACCACCTATTTTAATATTAAACTATCTTTTCTCGACATTTAATCATTTTAGTCAAATGATGCATAGCAAGAGGGTAAGGGAGCCATACTTGAGCCTACATGGTGTTGATGAGTGGAAGGATCATTTGATATAGGGAGCTGGAGCACTGTGATGGTCACAAGTGATTTTTTTTATTTGTTTTGTTTTTTTTATTTTCTGAGTGAGGAGTTTATTTTCTAAGTGAGGTGCTTATTGTCTTTGCTTTGATGATTATTTTGTAGGTACCTCATGGAGATCTGAGGATGTTGCTGCTAGTGTAGCTTCTCTTATGGAGTCCCCTGGTGATATTCAAGAGCCATCTTCATTGGTCATATCATGCATTTTTCATGTGTTGGTTGCATGCACATATTTTCTACAGGAAGTGATCATCTTCTTGTAGCAGTCCCCTTGTTGCAGTTATGGAGCTCAACTTACTTGAGGAATAAAGAAAAATAATTTAGGGATGATAGGGGTGGTGTTAGGAAGTGAATGTAGTGGTGTAGTGGAGGAGGATATGAGAGGAGATATCTTGTGTGAGGATTTAGCTAAACTATCTCATAGTGGAGAAATAGAGTGTTTTATGAGTGAATGTTTATGCATGGAGTGGAGTGATGGTTAGGAATGGTAAACATAGGCAAAAAAAAATATTTTCATGTACTTTTAGGGTTAGGTGGCCTTGCGTGAGCTTATTCATCCTCAGGTGAATTTCCAATAGCATTATAGGGTTTCCTGTAGCACTATAGGAAATCCTATTGCAACCTAGGACATCTTGGAGCACTACAGAGAGTAAGAGAAAAATGGAATTTTTTGTCACCTGGTGGGAAAAATGGATGAATGAAAGAATGTTGGGGTAGGACATGGAGTGGATAGGTGGAGGAAAGATACATAGAGAGATAAGGAAATTTGTTCCTTTTTTATAAATTGTCCCTAATAAACAACCTGTAAAACAGAAGTTGGTTAGTGCATAGGTGTTGTGTCACTCTTTTTATTTTTTTCCTTTATTTTCTCTTTTTTTTGTTTTTTCTCTTTTTTTTTGAAGATAGGTGGGCTACCTCAGTAGCGGTTTTCAACCCACAAGCCTTCCTTGGGCACCTCAAGGAGATTTTCACCCAAGGATCTTTTATTTCTCTGTTTCTTTTTTTATCCAGGGTTGCCTCATGGAGGTTTTAAATGCAAGATTTGGCCTTAGATGCCTTAGAAAGGCTTTCACCCAGGCCTTTTTATTTTTTATTTTATTTTTTCCTTTTCTAGGAAGATGAGGGGCTTGAAAATATGGAGCTCCCAATGACATTCACCTCCCTATTTATTGTATTGATAAACTCATCCTTAAATAGGTGATTCTTGTACATTTTTAGCATGTAACCATTGACAAGTAGAGGGATCCCATCCTCATCTATGGTTCTGATCTGAAAAGCCCCATTGTCATGGAATTTCTCCACTTGATAAGGTCATAACCATATGGTCTTTAACTTTCCCTTGAAGTCCTTGAATCTGGATTCATAGACTACAACCCAATCTCCTTCTTGAAATTTATTTTCTTTGATGTGATTGTGAGGCCAAAATTTTATTTGTAGTTGGATTACTTCTATGTGAAGGAGGGCCTTCATTTTAAATCCATCCAAACCATTTAGCTGCAACAACCTTTCTTGTACTGCCTTTTTGATGTCTAAGTCTAATTGAGTTGTAATCCTCAGGGTGTTATACTCAAACTTAATGGAAATAAAAGCTTTCTTCCCATAAACTAGATCATATGGAGTAAACCCTGTAGTTTTATTCTAGGTGGTATTGTAAGCCCAAGTGGCTTCCACCAATATGTCTACCTAGTCTTTCTTGCTACTGCTCACAACTTTTGTGAGAATTTTCTCCAAGGCTCTATTTTTTACCATTAGGGGAATTTTTTGGTCTAAAATGGGCCTCCTAAAGAAATTATAAAATAATAGTGGAAGTAATAAAATTATATTTTATTACATCATCAAATTTTGGAGGGAAAAAAGAAAAAAACTACTTTTTCAACTCGTATTTTCAACTTATCTCCCAAATTGTTTACTCAAATTTTGAGCGGGAGTACTCATTGGATGTAAAATTTAATTACTCATCCAAGTAGTACCCATGTTGCATACTTTCAATGGATCCTACTCCACGAAAAATGAGAAATACATGAAAAATGTGATTGCAATCATGTGTTTTCATGTATTCCTCATTTTTCATGTAGTAGGGTCCATCAAAAGTATGCAACATGGGTACTCCTTGGATGAGGAATTAAATTTGCATCCAATGAGTACTCCCATTGGAAATTTGAGTAAAAAATTTAGGAGATAAGTTAAAAAAACAGTTGAGAAAGTAGTTTTATTCTTTTATTATTTTTTAATATTTTTACCCTTTTACTTAAAAAATGGTGAATCATCCCCCATGGCTGACATCATCATCTTGAATCCTACTAGTTATTATAAATTTTATTTTGGTTGTAAATTTTTCTTAGGAGGCCCATTTTAGACCTCAAAATTTCCCTAATGTTCCACCTGGCCATTTGCTCGAGGATGATAGGAAGTGGAAGTCTTGTGATCTATTTTGTGTTGCCTAATAAGATTCTCAATGAGATGAGATGTAAATTGAGCCCCTTGATTGATGACTACCTCTTTGTGGTATCCAAACTTGTATAGCACATTCTCTCTAAAAACCTCATCTACCTTCTCTTTTGTTGTTTCCTTGACAACCCTTGTTTCAGCCTAATTGGTCAAGTAATCGTTGCAGACTACGATATATCTCTTCTTCCCGGATGGTGGATCAATGGGTATAATGAATTCCATGACCCACTTGTCAAATGGCTCTAAATCCACCTAAAGTTGCTAAGGAATTTCATCCCTTGGTGTAGGTCTCCCCATCCTCTAACACTGATCACATCTACTGGTGTATCTCTTGGCATCTTGCTGGAGGGTAGGCCAATAATATCATGCTTGGAAAGCTTTGAAGGTTGTCCTCTTAGTAGAAAAATTACCCCCACATGGACCATATTTATATGCTAAGAGTATTTCAAAGGCATCGTCTCCCCTCACACATCTTTTGATAATTTGATCTGGATCCAATCTGAAGAGATTTCTACCAATCCAAGTGAAAGGGGTGCTTTTGCTTATAATCCTTCTCTTTTCTTTGAGTGAAAGGTTTGGAGGAAACCTCTCAGCAACCAAGTAGTTATCTATGTCATAAAACCAAGGAGAGAGTGCTAAGATACCAAATAGATGTTCATCTGGAAGTTGATCATCAACCATTCCTTCCTCATATACATATAAAGTCAGTCTAGATAAGAAATTTGCAACAACATTTTCCTTTCCTAGTTTATCAACAATTTTCAAATCAAACAACTATAATAAAAACAACCATCTAATTATTCTGGCATTAAAATTAGGTTTATTCATTAAGTACTTGATTGTTTCAAAGGTCATTGTTGGATTGAGGGGTCTTGAACTAGGTTCACATTTTATCGCGTAACCAACAAACCCTCCAACTACTGGCCCTTTCAGAGATGACCTGCTTGCGCAGATCAAAGTCTCACCTGAAGCAGTATGGGGGGGATGCTGGAAATAGGTTTCTGCACCTTGAGGAAGAAAATAATGTGGTGGTCCTAAAAAGGTTGATTGCAAAACTTGTATAGATTGGAAACATATGCACACAAATACAGAACAATACTATCATATCTATATAGATAATGCAATTAACAGATAGAGCGCAGATCAATTTGTCGCATTTGTACAAGAACAAAACCAGATCTATGTAATGTGCAATAACTTAAGCATATTTATCCATGTATTCAACCATAAACATATATTCATGCATAAATAACAGATCTACTCACACAGATACAATTAAGCATAATAGAAGTAAGATATCTTGTTAGAGTGGGGTCCATTAGGACCAAGTTTTGGATAAAAATATAGTATTTTATGTAATTTAAGTCATGCACGCTAAGTGAAGCATAGGTCAAGGTTCTTTGAGGTGGGTCAAATCCCTCCATGAGTTGTAATGGGAAAAAGGGTAGAACTAGGGGCCACAAACCATAGTTTGTGGACCTTAGATGAGTGTAGGCTAAATATATAAGTAAGTGTCTAGATCGAGTCGAGTAGATAACAAGGAAGAAGTCTGATATGTTTTGATATGATGTTCTGAATTGAAAAAAAAACTTGTATGGGTTTAGAAGGCTCTTGTTGGATTTTTGTGTGGAGACCTTAGTCCTATTGTGTGTGGACCCCACTAGATGTGTGCACGAGTAGAACAAAAGTATTGTAAGGAAGATCTGAACTGTGAATGGATAAAGGAATTTTTTGGAAGAAATATGAGTATCAAATGCATCTGCATTCTGCTTTATGATATCTTTCTGTATGTTATTTCTGTTTACTGTGTTATTGATGTTTGGATTGGTTATGCAAATGTCTTCTGCCTCAGATGAATGATAAATGAATGGATCTATTGTCATTGAAATTGAATGTTATGTATTGAATAATAATGAAGGGATTGTGGGATCTGTATCTATGCGCGCATAGGATAACCTACGCAAATTGACCTAAATATGCCTGGTTAGGGTTTCTCATTAGCGCTTATGTTATGAAGGTCATATCATATTTGTTGTAGATCTGAGAACACCCACATCATTTAATTCTTTCTTAGGGTGTGGAAACTTGGTTCCAACACCCCCCCATACTACTTCGGGTGAGACATTGAATTGCTCAAGTAGGTCACTACCGAAAGGGATACTAGTAAGAGGTTTTTTCTGGTTAACCTTAACTCTGAACCTGGGTTAGGACCCTGTTAGCGCTCAAATCTACCTCAGGCTGAAATGAAGTAAACTCAAGGCTACATCAAACCACGCTCAGCCTCGTAGCTAGCCCTACGAGGACAGGAGAGGGCTCTCTCCGTCAATCTCGAGAAAATGAGAAATAGGATGCGAGATGACTTACAATAAGAACTGATTTTAGGCTAGTAAAGAGATAGGTGTGTTTGATTTTTTGGTTTTTGGGTTTTCGCTGGAGAAATGGGAAAACAAATTTTGGGTCCGGGGATAAGGTCAGACCTTTGCAGATTTCAAGTTGGGGCGAGGTAGGTGAATGTCTTGATGCTTTGATTGGATATATGGACAGATTAGACCGACGAGGAGCTGAAGAGGGCAAAGAAGAACTTGGATCCTCTCCAAACAACTGAAAACATATAGAACTAACTGAATTCAAAGGCCAAGCACTGTAAACAATGGATTCAACCTTATTCACTCATTCAATTTAGTTCAGAAGCATAATGAAAGGATGGCATACATTAAACATGAAGAAACTTACAGTAAACAAAGGAGAAACACCATCAAGAACATAACACCACAAGGATCCCAACAAGTGCCGCAAAACCCCTGATCTTTCCTTAGCCAAAATATGAAAAATATGTACAATGATATCAAAAGTATCCCAAGAGTCCAACCTGTAGAATGCCTCAGAAATTACAATATATAGATCACTCTAACACCTTTTCCCACCTCTAGGGGTCGAATTCCCTCTTCAGGGATCAGTTTCAACCAATTCTAATCATGGAACTACAATCTAGGCAGCTAACAACTTGCCTCTAAAAGAGTGGAAACTAATCCATTACATGATTTTTTACCCTTTTGAGAGTGAATCTTCTAGAATAGATAAAAATAAGCCAAAGTTACATGTCAAATATGAATTTACATCATAAAAACCCAAAAATTCCATCCACAAGCAAAACTGGTCCATACTAGGCGAAAATCTGAGCTGGCAGTTGAAAATTCAGCAAAAATTTAAGTGGGTCGCTTTTGAGCCGAGTGGGTCGCGCGTTTTCCAGCCTGAATTTGAGGTACTTCCCAGCATCCAAATTGAGCGCATGATAGCTCGTTGGAAATCCCTGGATGTTAACTATCCAACCCAAGTGGAATTTCTGAATTTGGAGCTCATTTGACCCTCCAAAACCTCATTCTCTCAGAGGTACTTCCTGCTGGTGCAAAAGGTGGCAGCAAGGTGGTTTTCATGGTATTTTTGAGCTCTTTGACCATCAAGATTTTGATGAAATGCTTAGTTGATTTCTGAGGATGCATAACTAACCATGAAAAATCCAAAAATGCAAAAATTTCCTCCAGCAAGTGTCCCAAAAAAAAGTGAGCGTATGGGTGCGCGACCCGCTTAACTGAAAAACCTGTTTTTTGACCCAAAAATTTGAAAATGACAAAATTTTCTCAGAATTTGCCCAAATTCGGAGCGGAGGTCCTCCATCATGTGTCCTGCCCAGTCAATGAAGCCTCGGCCAAAATCCGAAGTGGATTAGGCCCTTTCCGCCGACTTAGTGCTTTGCGCAACCTCCTCTTCATGATCTTCATTCTCGCTTTGCAGACATGCATGCGAGCCCAATAATGGCCTTTCATGTGACGAAGCATGTCTTTGTCTCGATTGGCCTTCGCCAACAATTTCTCCAGGTGAATGTTCATATGTGTGAGTACAGTATCTCGGTCAGCTGGTGTCATGTCACCGGGTCTCTTTCGATTCCACTGTCGGTCCTCACGGATTCGACGCAACTCATAATATGTGAGCTCATCCTCAAGCTGTTTGTTGCGCTGCTCCAAATAGTTAATCACCCACTGAGCCTTCTGCAATTGATCCTTTAGCTTGTCATTCTCGGCCCTTTGCTCCTGGATGACTTCCCTCTGTTTCGAGCTGGGAGAGCTCGCATCAACATCAATGACTGTGAAATCTGTGTCCCTGCCTCCTGATGGGCCCTCATCATGCATGGGCCTCTTGCCCCTGTGATCCAGGTGGATATCGGTGGCCACCCACCTATTCCATTTGGACCAGCACCATCAATTCTTGCAGATTTTCACATTCAGCACAACTTACTATTTTTAGCAGGTTTTCGGGTCCTCCACTCTCGGAGCCGTTTTGGGGGCTTAATGATCCAGGTGGATATTGGTGTCCACCCACCATTGTCTCTTTCAGTTTTTCAGTTTCGGCATAACTTACTATTTTTAGCAGTTTTTCGGGTCCTGAACTTCCGGAGCCGTTTTGAGGCCCTAAACGACGTTTTTTTGGTATGAAAGCGCCAGCGAATTTTCTGATAAAATTCGTCCGACAGCTGTAGTCCTCGGATAGATCTTTCTAACGAGCGTTTAACTGCCATATCCGGAGACGGTGCCAAAGTTATGCCCCCGGGAAGTTGAACCACCAATTTATTCTCCAAACGGCCCTTTCGCCTTGGCGCCCTCATCTCCCCCTTGTGCTAGGTTTTTGGACGTTTCAAATTCTACATTGTTTCTCAACAATAAATAGGCCCTCGAGCCTCATTGTAACACAGTTCAGAGGTCTGTAGCCACCACATCTCTTCTCAGAGATTCGCTACCAGCACCCTAGCTATTTTATTTCCATTATGTCCGTAAGCATCTTTCTGTTATTTGATATTAATGAAATGAAGTGTTATTTCCGCTGCATCTCTGTATTTATGGTTATGTGTTTATTATGTTGCGTTCCTGCATAAAATCCGGATCAGTGGTATCAGAGCGGGACTGCTCTTTCTTTGTTTTTCTTTGCATGTCCCCAACGCGGTCAGGGTATAAGGAGTTAGGGCTCGATCTGGTTGAACCCTTGCAAGATCAGCCTCGCAAACCCCGACGACCTCCCATGGCGGAAGAAAAGAAAGACGAGGGAGCAGGAGATCCTATCAAAATACCGCTCGAGGAGGCTCTCGAGAAACAAAGGAACGTGATGATGGATAACTTTGCTCAAATCCTTCAACGACTGCCCACATATGGCGCATCCGCATCCAACAGCCACTCTGGAGGCGCCACTCCCTTCAAGGTACAGGTAAACTTTGACATTCCTATATTTGAAGGAAAAATAGATGCAGACACTGTAGACAGATGGTTAAATTTGTTGGAAGGGTATTTCTCGGTCCATGACTTCTCTGATCGAGAAAAGATTATTTTTGCACTCCTCAAAGCCGCCCCCCATGTCAAAGATTGGTGGGAAACCTACCGTGAGCAAGAGGGCGAAGGGGAACCCTCTCTGTTCTCGACCACACCCACTTGGAATTCGTTCTGAGACGGCATCAAGGAACAATATTACCCTGTGGGGAGCTATGAGGACAAATACATCCAATGGACCACGCCGCGGCAACAAAAGGATCAAGATGTGCACGAACTGACGAATCTGTTCCATACCCTACGCACAAAGTTGGGTATTAAAGATTCAGAGAGACATTTGGTGCTCAAGTACCGCGGCTGTCTGCACAAACACATTCAGGAGGAAATGGAGTTCCTCGACACTACATCGCTTGGCACGGCATATCGCTATGCCGCCAAGATCGAGCAGAAATTTAAGCAAAAGAAGCGAGACTTTGGATCTGCGAATCCGAAAGGTGCCCCCGAACCGAAGAACAAGGGGCAAGGCCAAATCAATGCGACTCAGAACAATACCACAAATACAAAGAAGGACACAGGGAAGTGGTGTGAATTTCATAACAGCCCCACTCACAGCACAAACGAGTGTCGGGCCAAACAATCTTTGGTGGCTGAACTAAAGGCACCCGAATCAGATGCATTTTCTCATCCTGAGTTAGAACCAGACAAAGGTAATGACAAAGGGAAGCAGATCATTGATGCGGATCCCAGTGCCATTGTTGCCACCACCAAGATCCAGAAGGAGGGTCCAGAGGATCCAGAGGAGGGGGAGCGCCTCTTCCAGTCGCAGATGTGGGTGAAGGGTTCTCCGCTGCAGTTTCTCGTCGATAGCGGAAGCCAAAAGAACCTCATTTAAGCAGACGTCGTGAAGCGGCTCGGCCTACCAACCACAAGACACCTCGCAACCGCATACCGTCATGGCTCCACCCCGTGGAGAGATCTCTCCGTATCCGCCACAGTGGCTTACCGCGCGCATCAAGCCATTCACGGAGTGAGGTATTGTGTGATGTTGCTCCTCTTGATGTAGCCGATGTATTATTGGGCCAACCATACTTATGGAGACGACAGGCCGTGTATGAGTCTAGGCCTCGTCGTATTAACTACTTGTAGCAACTCGTACGGGATACCGGAGGTAGTACCGCCCGCTATCTTCGACTACCGTGAAACAACGCAAGAAGATTGTTTCGATCGTGTTCATTTTCCTTACGACTCGCTCGTGGTTGACAGATGAGTCAGGCTGCATCCCAGAAACAGGCTCCCTTTCACATAGTTGGAAGCAGATGGACAAAGTCATGGAGGAATACTAGGACATTTTCTCCTCACTCACAGAGGTTCCTCTACACTGTCAAGACAAGCACTCCACTGCTTTGAATCCCAACGCACCACCGCCTGAGGTTTCCATACATCCTGCAACTACACATACAGAATCCAAACATGTACTGTATGAGGCTGATAAAGAAACCAAATTTACTAAATGCATCCAGCATGTCCACCCGCAGGTCCATGGCATCTTCAACACATCTAATACTCAGTTCAGCAGAAATTTCCTCATCTCATGGAGGAACTTAACGCAATGGGGACCATTGCTTCCTAAGGGGGGAGGAATGATCCAGGTGGATATTGGTGGCCACCCACCTATTCCACTTGGCCCCCCACCATTGTCTCTTTCAGTTTTTCAGTTTCGGCATAACATACTATTTTTAGCAGTTTTTCGGGTCCTGAACTTCCGGAGCCGTTTTGGGGGCTATCTAGCTTAATGATCTGTGGATATGTAAACCACCCACCACTTGCCTCTTTCTACTTTTCGCCGTGGCGTTAACTTACTATTTTTAGCAGCTTTTCGGTCCCTGAACTTCCGAGGCCGCTGAGGCCCTAAACGACGTTTTTGGGTACGAAAGCGCCAGCGAATTTTCCGATAAAATTCGTCCCGACAGCTGTAGTCCTCGGATAGAGCTTTCTAATGATGTATCATATGCGTCAAACGGAGATAGTATGCCAAAGTTACGTCCCTGGGAAGTTGAAACACCAATTTACCCAAACGGCGCCCATAGTTTTGGCGCTTCATCTCCTAGGGTTAGGTTTTTGGGATGTTTAGGGTTCTCCATTGTTTCTCAATAATAAATAGGCCCTCGAGCTTCATTGTAACTCAGTTCAGAGGCCTGTAGCCGCCACATCTCTTCTCAGAGATAGCTACCAGTGCCCTAGCTAGTTTTATTTCCATTCTGTCTGTAAGCAAATTTCAGTTCATTGATATTAATGAAATGAAGTGTTATTTCCGCTGCATCTCTGTATTTATGGTTATGTGTTTATTCTCGTGTATTTCGTTGTGTTCCCGCATAAAATCCGCATCACCCCCGTCCCGTACCCGCACTCGCATTCGTGCCGAAGAAGAAGGCGAGACCCCTTCCACACATCATGTGGAGATACTCTGCCCGCCGATGAAGTCGGCAGACCCCTTCCACATCATGTGGATATAATACTCGCCGTGTCGCTGCAAACAAGACCCTGTGGCCTCGCTGATATGTCCGAACCAAAGGAGCGTTGATATGCTCAACCTCAGGCATGTCCGGCTGGTGTGAAGGCTCTCCTGCATCATGAACTGTCTCGGGAGGCGGCTGTGGCACTCTGAAAAAGTCTCTAGAAATGAAATCCTCCCAAGTGATGCCCTGCTCTGCCAACTGATGCAACACTATGATCTTGATCAAAGCGTAATGGTATATACTCTTGTACTGCTGCACTGGGCTCGTCTTCTTTTGCACAAACATCACCATCCTCTCTATGTTGCGATATATGAAGTACGGAATATTCATCATACGTACCCTTGTGAAGTGCATCAACAAACGAATATGGTACGCAAAAAGACGAGTATATCTGCCCTCACAACTAAAATACTGAATGATGAGCTTCATCAACGGTGCATACTCATCCCTCAAGAATCTGAATGGAAAAACTCTGCTCAAGTAACTCATATATCCAGTTTTAATGTATGGCTCATAGTGGAATTTCTCTAAATGCTGACGTTTGTTCCATTCTTCGCCTATGTTTGGTATGCCAGTGGCTTGAGCAATAGTCAAGGGTGACAAAATGAAATCAACCCCGACAAGATTTACCCGGCCATCCCGTAAATGTAGAACAAACAGACGGGCTAATTCACGATGAAGCCGGGTTTGTGCAATCATCTCACAAAATCTGAAACATGACAAATACCGAAAACAATCCATTGCTAATGGACATGCCTGCAACCGAGCCAAAGAAGTAGGCTCCTCTCTGCGATGATTACCACTTCTGTTATCTCTATGAGACCCCCGGGGCACATTACCTTCAGTCACAGAATCACTGCCTGACCCTTGCTCATACTCCGACTCTGTCTCTGACATGGCTCTGAACAAGCTATTGGCACTATGTATACTGATATAAATGCAGTGAAAACAAAGTTATGATGTGTGTTTTAACACCCAACAAATATCCCCCACCGTCAAAGCACCATAAGGAAATAAACAATGATAATATCTTTGTTTTAGGTGGATTGAAATAGAAACACAGTCTCTGTTTTAATTGCAAGTGAAACTTGACCAAAGGAAGCAGGCAGCCTTTAGAATATTGGGCAAACTTTGTCAAAGGGAGCAATGCATCATATGACTGTGTTTGTCAATGGGCAATGAAAACAGAGTTATAAGTGTCAATGGGCATAAGAACGTTTTTATCATTGGGCAGTGAGACACAATATGACCGTAATCACTATGGAACACAAGCCTTGACAATGGTAAAGCAATAATAATGACCACGATGGTATAATGGGTGTGAAAACAATGGGATTTTGATAATATATGCAAAGGTGGATATATCACTGATATAAGGTAGGAGAAAAACTCATAAAACCATCCATATACGTTTAAAAACCCTGAGGAACAAAACTGCCATGACTGTAGGGTTTTACTCTTCCATTCAAATGTTTGAAGTCATCAATGATACCACCAACATATTAAAAACTACTGTGCAATGGTTAAAAACCTGTTTGAAGGCAGTTGGAGGCGATCTAAAACGAAACTCGGCGCTCAAATCGACTTTCCTGAATTCTGCTGGCAAGTGGGTCGCTTTTCTCCAAGTGGGTCGCTTTTCCCCAAGTGGGTCGCGCCCGTTATAATTTGCACTGCGAAAAATTCCCAAGTGGGTCGCTCTTGCCCAGGTGGGTCGCTCTTGCCCAAGTGGGTCGCTCGACCTCCAAACCCTGTCAACGATGCTTCAAAACACGAATTCGGCCTTCAAACTCCAGATTTCGATTTGTATGCTGTGGATTGTTGGAAATGAAACTTGTTTGCCCTTTATACATGATGAAAATATCTTTCACAATCATATTTGATCCAAATCTATTTGACAACCCATATTACAATGTTTTTTGCATTTTCACATTTGGCTTTTTAATACAATCTCTCTTTGGCTTTTCTGAGTTTTAAATTGATGATTTTGTTGTCTTCTTGCAGGGGTATGGCTCTTTAGCTGAGGAAAAGATCAGAGGTCTTCTTTGAAATTTCTTCTTGGTGAAATAAATACAATTTATTACAAAAATAATATTGAACAATTTCTAGTTCCAAAACAGAGTTTTGGACTAGAAATGTTTTTTAAAATGCTGATGATAAAAAATATGAAATCAAAATTTGCGGAACAATCCTCATCCTGCAGGCTTTTATGATATGTATGCAAATGACATGAAAACCCTAGACACTAGGACCAGACACTTGTTGACAATTAATGACCATAACTGAAATGACAATGATTTTGAGTGATTTTTGAGGAATTTTTTAAAATAGCACTGCAGGTGTAAGCATGAGGAAACATAAGACAACAGACCCCTTCGTCAGTCAATGGCATGCTCCTAGCGAAATGCAACGAAGTGGAACAAGCGAGACACCTAAGAATGAATATGCAAAAGACGAAATGATCACTGAGGGAGGGTTGTAAGGACCGACTCTAACAGACCCCTCAAGCCAACAGATCTCAAAGAAGAAAAAATAAATAGATAACACAATACATCGCCAAAACTAGTCTTTGTATTAGTTTCCAACAGTTTAGTACAAACATAATTTTTCCTTACAATTACCCTTCCATGCACACAACCAACGGATTCCACACACAGCCAGGACTAGGTCTTCACGCACACAGCTAGCAGGAGCCTTTCTACCCAAAGCCTATACTTACCAAAGTGTATCGTAAACGCATAAACACTTAGATCCAAAACATTACATGCATTCTTAATTAGACCAGATCTATCTATTTATATCCATATTAGCGTGCAGATATTATGGTCTCAACCCATGGTTTGAGTCCCACAGTTTACCCTTAAAACCATTTTACATAAAATAGGGGCTTTGACCCACCCTAAAGCCCCTTGACCTTTCTACGCAGTGTGCATATGAAAAAATATACAAAAATATACTAAAAAATGTACCCTAGGGGACTCCACTCCAATAGGCCCCCAACACAAACCTGTGACTCGTCTCGAGTCACTGTGGGGTCTATTCCTTCATCTTGGTTTGGAGTGCAGTGACAAAATATTTCAATGTCATCACCATGTCCAGAATCTACATAGAAGCTCCTTGTGCTTCAATGACCAATTTCTCTATTGTGGACCCTTCAGTGGCCAATTCAATTCTTCTTTGTGTTTTTTGAATGGCCTTTAGTGTATTATCCAATTTTTGTGACAGTTGTAGAGCCTCCTTAGCCCAGGGCTGAATTCTTGCCTCAAGCAACTGTTATTTCTAGCACATGTCCTCAATTTCATTTTGAAATACCCAACCCTCCTGTAGGGGGGAGAGGCATTGTGTAAGAACGAGAGTAGGCCCCACCATCCTAATATCAGTGAACGATTGCTCCTTGACACACAACTCATTGCACAACTGCTATACCATAAGCTCATTCTCAACCGAAGTCTAGACACCCATGGCCTCATCCAAAATTTGATTGCATTATGTGACTGCGGAAATGATGCTATTAGTGACTGTTGGGTATGTGTTATATTCTTTCCACGACTAGCCCCACACACTATACGTTGCGTTGGGTGCAACAGGGGGGTCACAGGGGGGCCGACAGCC
Organism: Pinus albicaulis; assembly: GCA_034641835.2. NCBI lineage: Eukaryota > Viridiplantae > Streptophyta > Pinopsida > Pinales > Pinaceae > Pinus > Pinus albicaulis. The sequence continues at coordinate 1,524,477,032 of CM076575.1, read as the reverse complement.
CCCCCTGTCGGGGTCTGGGGCAGCGCCCCGGCGAAATTTTTTTTGGTATGCGGTCCCACTCATATGTGGACCCACCCATGTTTTGTGCATGAATTTGCACATGGTTTTGGGGTACGATGGTTTTCGACCCCTGGTACTTTGTAGATCCGGTCAAGGGAACTATGGTTACGTTCTAATCCAGGGTTAATGGAATGGGGTTTATGTATGCATCGGCATGTATATAAATGTGTTGTAACACTATAAGGAATATAATTAAAAATCAAGCTGGTCGTCCCAATTTGGGATCCAGGGAAAAATCTCTGTGTTTATCTGTTTTATGTTTTATGCTCTCGTTATTGTTTATTTTCTGTTATAATATTCATGTGTAGATAATTTATGTTCAGGGTTAAAACCTACATTTGGTATCCGAGTTGTTTCGGCTTCAAGGGGACGCCTTTGCTGCTGAGGGTTTTTTGTTCAGGCCTAAGGTAGACCCTGTTCAGTGGGAGATCTGCGGGATCGACTCTTGCGTTGAAAGAAGATGGCGAGTGGCGGAAAGATAGAGATCGAGAAATTTAATGGTTATAGTTTTGAGTTATGGAAGCTCAATATGGAGGATCTGCTGGTGGATAAAGATCAGTGGATCGCGGTAGATCCAGGTACTAAACCAACGACAATGTTAGATGAAGACTGGAAGAAACTGGATCGGAAGGCTAAAAGCACAATACGGTTGTGTGTATCAGATTCAGTATTGTTGAATGTATTTGGGGAAGCTACGACGAAGAATTTGTGGGAAAAAATTGGGACTTTGTACCAATCTAATTCTCTGGTGAATAATTTGTTCCTGCGGAAAAAGCTGTATAACCTAAGGATGAAGGATGGAGACTCGGTGACAGAGCATCTGAATGCCTTCAATACTGTGGTAAGTCAGCTGTCATCTATTGATATTAAAATCTCAGATGAAGATAAGGCATCGGCTTAGCGCCTACCGGCATCAGGACACTGTTATTGCAATAGGTAGCAATACAACTACCTTGAATTTTGATGACATTGTCTCAGCCTTGCTGTCGGAGGAAATGAGACGAAGAAATATGGAGGGTCAAAATGGAGATGCCTTATCTGTACGAGGAAGGTCCCAAAATAGAAACAAGAATAAGGTTTCGAGTGGGAGATCTAAATCTAGAGGGAGATCTAAATCTTCTGGAAAGTTTGTAAAGGTGTGCTGGAAATGCGGAAAGGAAGGACACTACAAAAAGGAATGTAGATCTAAAGCTTCTGAGAAAGGAAAGGGATCTGATGAAGCTCCTTCTGCAGGGGAAAAAACCACCTCGGATGAAGGTGGAGATGTGTATTTGGCTTCTTCTTCAAATACACATGTAGATCATGAGTCATGGTTGATTGACTCAGGTGCATTCTTTCACTTCACTCCCCATAGGGAGTGGTTCTGCGAGTATGAGAAATATGATGGTGGTGATGTATTCCTAGGGGATGATAAGAAGGCCAGAATCATCGAACGTGGAAAATTCAAGCTGAAGCTGCAAGGTGGAAGGATTAGAACACTTCCTGGTGTTCTGCATATACCTGCATTGGCTAGAAATCTTATTTCTGTAAGCAAGATGGATGATGCAGGTGTAAAAACAGTGTTCGAGAAAGATGCCTCCAAGATGGTTCGGGGAGCACTGGTATTAATGCGAGGAGTTCGGACTGGAACTCTGTACAAGCTACAAGGTAGCACTATTATTGATGGGTGTAACAGTTATGTGGTTCCTGAAAATGGAGCGGAAAGATTAGCTATCTCTGGAGAAAAGACCATGCTATGGCATCAAAGGCTTGGACATATTGGAGAGAAGGGCCTTCGGATACTACATAGAAATGGTATGGTAGAAGGTATGTCTAATTTCTCTCTGGATTTCGATTTCTGTGAAAATTGTGTATATGGGAAGCAGAATTGGGTGAGTTTTCCTTCTGGTGCTAAGAGGGCGAACAAGATATTAGAACTTATTCACAGCGATGTGTTTGGACCTATGTCAGTTCCATCACTGGGAAATTCTGTGTACTATGTTTCATTCATAGATGACTTCTTAAGGAATACATGGATATATTTCTTGAGGAAGAAATCTAAAGTCTTTGACAAATTTAAATGAATTTAAGGCTCTGGTGGAAAACCAGACAGAGAAGAAGATAAAGGCGCTGAGGACAGATAATGGTGGGCAGTTCTGCAAGAAGGAATTTGAAGAGTTCTGTAAGAAGTGTGGTATAGCACAATAGAAGACTACTCCATACACACCTCAGCAAAATGGAGTTGCAGAAAGAATGAACAGAACACTGATGGAAAAGGCAAGAAGCATGCTCAGTGGTATCGAGTTAGGACAAGAATTCTAGGCAGAGGCAGTGGAGACTGCATGTTACTTAGTTAACAGATCACCTTCATCAGCATTGGAGGATAAGACTCCACATGAGGTATGGACTGGTAAGAAACTCTCTCTTTCACATCTAAGGGCATTTGGATGTGATGCATATGTACATGTTCCAAAGGAGAAAAGGACCAAGTTGGATAATAAATCTGAAAGGTGCATCTTTATTGGGTATAAGGATGGTTTAAAGGGTTACAAGCTTTGGAACCCAGAAACAAGGAAGGTTGTGTATAGCCGAGATGTGGTGTTTAGAGAAGTGAAAGATGTTGTTAAACATCAAGTCCTACCAAAGGAACCCGAGAAGATAGAGTTTGAGCTAAAGGAGGATGAATCAGACTCTACAACAGAAGAAGACTCAGAAGATGAAGAGCCACAAACTCCAGCTTTGAGAAGATCAGTTCGGGAAAGAAGGCAACCAGAAAGGTATAGTCCATCTACTTTTTGTTCAGGTTTTGCCTTAACTATAACTGATGATGAACCTAGAACTGTCAGGGAGGCAGTAGATTCAGAGGATGGAAAACTCTGGAAGGAGGCCATGGTTGATGAAATGGCATCCTTGCACAAAAACGATGCATGGGATCTGGTGGAGTTGCCGGCTGGAAGGAAGCCCATTGGGAGCAAATGGGTGTTTAAGAAGAAGATGAATGTAGAAGGCAAGGTGGAGAAATACAAAGCTCGGTTGGTAGCGAAAGGTTATTCCCAGGTGCCGGGAATTGATTTTGGTGATATTTTTTCTCCCGTTGCCAAGGTTACTTCTATTAGATTACTTTTATCTGTTGCTGCTGCATTTGATTTTGAGATAGAACAGATGGATGTGAAGACAACTTTTCTTCACGGGGATCTAGAAGAGGAGATCTACATGAAGCAACCTGAAGGCTTTATGGTAAAGGGTAAGAAAGAACTGGTATGCAGGTTGAAGAAGTCTCTGTATGGGTTAAAACAGTCACCAAGGATGTGGTATCAGAAATTTGATACCTATATACGGGGACTTGGCTTCACCAGAAGCAAGGAGGATCACTATATTTATTTTAAATTAATTGGTGACCGTGTTATTTATTTGGTCTTGTATGTGGATGATATGTTGTTGATTGGAAATGACAAAGAAATTATCCAAGATTTAAAAACCCAATTGTTCTCCGAATTCGACATGAAGGATCTTGGTGCTACAAACTATATTTTGGGCATGGAAATTAAGAGAGATCGGGAAAACAGGAAGCTCTGGTTAAACCAGAGGAAGTATGTTGAGACTATATTGCAGAGGTTCAATATGCAGGATAGTAAACTGGTGAGTGTTCCTATTCCTGTAGGTGCAAAGTTGTCTTCTGAACAGTGTCCCAAGACACAAGAAGAAGAGGAGGATATGTCCCGTGTTCCATATGCAAGTGCAGTGGGTAGCCTGATGTATGAAATGGTCTATACTAGACCAGACATTGCACATGCAGTGGGAGTATTGAGCAGGTTTATGTCAAACCCAGGGAAGGAGCATTGGACAGCAGTGAAGCGGGTTTTCAGATATTTATGTGGCACTAGTGATTATGTCTTGTGCTACCAAGGAAGACCAGGATTAGAAAGAATGTTGGACATTCGTGGTTTTGTTGATGCAGACTGGGCTGGAGATCTAGACCAAAGAAGATCTACAAGTGGGTATGTGTTTAGCCTATTTGGAGGTGCAGTCAGTTGGATGAGTAAAAGAGAGTCTGTAGTGGCGCTTTAAACTACAGAGGCAGAATACATAGCATCCACTCATGCAAGCAAGGAAGTAGTTTGGTTGCAGAGATTTTGTTCAAGTATAGGGTTGGTACAGCAAGCTATAAGGATAGACTGTGATAGCCAAAGTGAAATTTTCTTGGTTAAGAACCCTGCTTATCATTCAAAGACAAAGCACATTGATGTTCAATATCACTTTGTTAGAGATATGGTTGAGGCTAAAAGGGTGTTGCTAGTAAAGGTGGACACTTTGAATAATGTTGCAGATGCATTGACGAAGTCTGTGAGCTCTCAGAAGTTCTCTTGGTGTAGAGAAACAATGGGTGTTGAAGAATTGGCCCAATGACTAAGCTCTCTTGTGGCCCCCTTTGGAAAGAAAAAAACAAGTGGGAGAATGTTGGGTATGTGTTATATTTTTTCCACGACTAGCCCCACGTGTTGTACGTTGCGCCGAGCGCAGTAGGGGGGTCACAGGGGGGGCGACAGCCCCCCCTGTCGAGGTTCGGGGTAGCGCCCCAGGGAAATTTTTTTTGGTATGCGGTCCCACTCATATGTGGACCCACCCATGTTTTGTGCATGATTTTGCACATGGTTTTGGGGTACGATGGTTTTCGACTCCTGGTATTTTGTAGATCCGGTCAAGGGAACTACAGTTACGTTATAATCCAGGGTTAATGGATTGGGGTTTATATATGCTTCGGCATGTATATAAATGTGTTGTAACACTAAAAGGAATATAATGAAAAATCAAGCTAGTCGTCCCAATTTGGGATCCAGGGGAAAATCTCTGTGTTTATCTGTTTTATGTTTTATGCTCTCGCTATTGTTTATTTTCTGTTATGAGATTCATGTGTAGATAATTTATGTTCAGGGTTAAAACCTACAGTGACCTACTTTACTTCAACAACCCTCTTTGCTCTGACTTCTAGCGGGGTCTCTGGTTGCAAATTTAATTGTAATTCAATGATTTTATGATCGAATTCAACCCAAAAGGCTTTAACTTCTGCATGCGAGGCCTTCAGAGCAACAACCACCCCTTCTAATTTTTCTATTGGGGAAGTTGTGGCTAGGATTACTGGCACGTCGCATGCACATAGGCATCATTGTGCAATGTGGGCCACCATAACCCAGCTCACAAATTATTTTGCGTAGTTGCCTTACTTGCATAGTGATCACCGACAACCCCTCCGTGAGCTTCACCTAGGATTGCATGCCTCTCATACTCCAAAACATATCTTCGTAGAACTTCATCGGCACCCATTTTGTACAACTAGCAATAAATAATGGTGAAGTCTGTTGCGTGCACCATGAGCTCTTTCTTCTGCTGAACTGTATATTATTTAGGCGCACGTCCAATAGTCAAGAACTAAATAATAATAGGGAAATTCTCATCAACTACCTCGATCTCAAACAACGGTGCATCTGGTAATCCATCCTCCAAGTTCGTAGGTTCTTCACCAGTCTCAATGCACGACATATGTTCTGGCCCAACATTCAGTCTTCCTATTTTCACAATGATCTCAAAGTCATATTCCTAGAATAGTAACAACCACCTGCAGATCTCCCCCCCCCCAACAGAGGCTTATTGATCAAGTACTTTACAGAAGAATGATCAGTAAACATCTTGAAATGTCCTCCTAATAGGTAGTGGCGGAATTTATACAGCACATGCACCATCGCAAATCGTCCTCTTTTTGTGGTTGAATAATTTCATTCTTCACTTGAGAGTTTTCAACTGGCATAGGAAATAGGGTGATCAATCTCTCTAGTTCTTGGCTGCATTAAAATAGCTTCGAGTGGGATGTAGGAGGCACCAACATGCACATGAAACACCTTTGACCAATCTGGAAAGACTAGTATGACCGTAGTGACCATATTTTCCTTCAACAATTCAAAAATATTCTGACATTCCTCATCCCAACAGAACGTCGCATCCTTCCTGAGAAGATTCTCCATGGGTGTAGTTATCAGTGCATATCCCTGAATGAACTTTCAATAATACCTACTGTGTCCCAATATGGAGCGCAATTATTTGACATTCTAAGGTATCTCCAGATTAACTATTACTGTGATCTTCACAGGATCTACCATCAACTCTTGCTGGTAGACAATGTGTACCAAAAATATCCCAAATGACACATAAAATATACATTTCTTCAAGTTCAGTGAGATCTGGTACTTTCTATAGGTATCCAACATTAAGCGCAGATTGGAGACATGCTTTCCAACAACCCAAACACATTTCAATCGTCAAAGTATACTTCGAGAAACTTATGGATAAACTCCTTGGAAGAAGATATTACTACGTGCGAGAAGATGGCAGGCGCATTCTATTAGGTCCCCGTAGTTTTGGTAGATTGGCAATGACCGAAAAGACAAGGGTAAAATCAAACCAATATTTCGAGTCTTAGGACCTAGCCTTCCTGGACTCAGACAGGGCTCTCTCCATGCTTATGTAAAGAATTTAACTTGTTTGATTTTAGAGTTTGATTTTAGGCTAGTTATAGGGATTAGGGTTTTCTTGTTGATTTGGTTGGGTAGGTTGTCAAGGGAAATAGGTAGAGTAAGAGAGGATCAATCCATTGGGCTATGGATTCTGCAAATGTTTTGAAAAGTATAAAAATGAGTCAAGGATAGTTCAAAGGGAAAGTTGACAAGGCCAAATGGATCTAAGTAGGTCTAGGGAGAATGAAATGAATATGGAGGTGTGAATATAGTATGTTAAGGGGAAATCAAGGATCCTTTAACAAACTAATAAAAAAGAAAAAGCTTCTAAGATGATAGCATAATAAAATTGAAGAGCAACAAAGGATTATTCAACCAAAAAATACTAAGCAGACCTTAAGAACAAAAAAATAAGTAAGCTAAGAGAGTAGTGAAGGATTTTCTAAGACTTTCTTGCAAAAAAATAGAAATTTAACATAACATCTTAGTAACACTAAATAGCATTCAAGGTTTCTTTAGAAAAACTTTGAATAATAAAACATATAAATCAAGGAAGCAGGCAGAAGTGGGGTGCCAAGAAGGCAAATCCTATTCTCTATTTCTGTCCTATGTCTAAATGAACCATAAGGATAATGAATAACTGAAGAAAAAAAACAAAAATATGGAATACATCACCATATAACCAACCTTAATGAATCCTAACAGTGAGCTCAATCCACAGATGCACATTCCAAATCCATCGTCAAGCACCGGAGCCAATTTCTCTTCAATCTCAAAGTCTGTATATTACTCTCATTAAACATCCAACAATTACAATGAGGCCTTAATGCTCTATTTAACCAGCAAATGAGGAGGTGGAAACCCTAGGAGGCTTCTAGAAACCATAAATACACCATAAATATCATTTATGTCCAAAGAGGCCATGCAAGGCCCAAGGCACACAATATCTAAGCTAAAAAATGAAAGATAACTGAAAAATAACTCCTCAACCAATTCTGGAGTGATTTGCCCAAAAAATATCGAAAAACACTTTCAGTGTATTTTGTTGACTTTTTTGCAAGGGGGTAGGTTCAGAGGTCTGAAGGCGCAGTGCCTGCACATGAAAACTAAGTCATCTTGCAACAAAGTTTTGAAGGCCTTCCTGATGTCAAAATGGGCTCTGTGATAGCTCATTGGAAAGATTGTTGAGTCTACTTTCCAAAAATTCCCTTGGTTTTCTGATTGAGATCCATTAAACTGTTCAAAAATCAACTCTCCCAAGGATGGTAAAAGTGCAGCGCCAGCCCTAAAAACATGGCAGAAAGGTGAAAATTTGCATGTTTTTGGGCCTTTTGGAGGACCAAAAATGCTCCAAATGATCTGAAATTTGGTGTGCATGATATCCTTGGGCGATGAATCCAAAAATGTAAAATTTACCTCCAATGGATGCATGTAGGAAAATGGCAACGCCAAGGGTGTTGTGCTTTCGACCCTCAATATCAATCGAAAAACCAATAATGTCAAAAACTTGCCAAAATTTGCAATTATCTTCCTCATGGGGTTTGGGAGGCCTGTAGAGAAGCTTCAGAAAGGATTCCAATATTTTCTCAGTCTTTTTCCTCCCTGAGTGCTTGAATTTGGGCAGGGGCTATTTTGAGCTTGGCCCTTGTAATTTGATTTCTCAAGGCATAGTTCTTGGCCATCTTTTTCTATAGGCCAAGGTCCCTTTGTGTCTTCTTTAGCTGCTTGTTTTCATCCTTAAAATACTTAATAATATAATTTACCACGCCAAGCTTTCTTTGCAGGTCTCTGATCTCAACATCCTTGCTTTGGAGTAAGATGCTTGTAACCCTCTCCTAATCTTCATTTTCATTGTCAAGGTCAATAAATTCAAATTTTTGTTTATTTCCATGCTTAATTTTCTTATCTCCAACAGTGACCTTTTCCTTGCCTTTGTCAAGCTTCTTTGTTGATGTGGAAGGAATGGGCCCTTGCCTTTTGGAGGCAGCAAACACATGCCTTTCTCCTCTTTGATAAGTCAAAGAAAGAGGTTTGATTGTGACCATTTCAGTGCCCTCAGTCTTGCTTCTATCATTGTGGTCATCTTTGTTTGGCTCACTGACATCTTGGCCCACTTCTTCATTTGTATCCTTCATGCTGTGATTATTGCTTTTTTCTTCACTATCTTTGCCTCTTCACTGTTTCATTCTTCCTAACTTATATCAGCCTTGCATCATTACTACCATCAAGGCCATTGTCATCTATATACATGTTCTCTGTTTCAGTCCTCATTTGCACCTGACCTTCTTATTTATTGCCACTTCTTTGTTTCTTTCATCACCATTGCTATGTGCCTTACTGATTTCAGATTCATCAACATCTTCTTCATTTACATTTCCCTTACTTCCCTCATTTTTATTTTCTTCAATTTTATCTCTTTCATTGACATCTTCTTTATTTTTCTTTCCCTTTCTACCATAGTCCTCCATTTCTGACATTTTGACCATTGCTACCTTTGAACAAAACCCTAGTTGTGCTTGTGAAGCTGATATGAGAAAGGAATTGGAATGATGGTGAAAGTGCTGCCTTTTAATAAGTGAGTGAGAGGGATGAATGAAGGCGTAATTTTATGACTGTGAGGGAGAGCCAGAACTCAAGGACTAACTCATCTACTTGTTATAATTCTGCTTTGATAATAACTTGCTTTGATGTTAATTTTGAAATGGAGGGGGCAATGTAAGCTCACTTTGTTTTCAGTGTATGGAACCAAGCCTTTAAGATTTGATGGAGGATCAAATTAAAAAAAATAAAACCACACTACTTTATCCATGTTTGACTAATATATCCTTTTTTGCAGATGAAGGAGGCTTAAACAGAATTTTTAGAATGAAGATTAGGTTTTCACCTTACAGTTTCCTTCTTTTAAAAACTATCAAATATTTGGAGGGGTGTATGACATCCACTTACCAATTAAAAACACTTTGAAAACATTTTATGGCAGCTTGGAGGTATCTCTGATGTGATTTGGGTGTTTTCATATGCATGAGGTACTTCAGGTCAAACACGCAGCGCGTCCACGGGGTGTCGGGCCTGTCGGGTCTGCCGAAAACGCAGCGGTAAATGCATAGCGCCGTGGGTTTCCAGGCCTGTCGGGATTCCTGGGTGAATGCCTAGTGTGCCTATGAATGTGCATTGCGTGCCTATGAACACGTAACGTAGATTAATTTTACAAAGGATATTTCTCCCAAGGCGGAGTGCCCTGAACACGCAGCGCTACCCAAAATGCACAACATGCAGCGCTACCCGAAATGCACAACGCCTTTTTGCATAGGGAATTTGGAGGCCTTCCTGGTGTCCAAATTAGACCCATGATATCTCGTTGGAAATATTGTCTTATATAATTTCCAAATCTACCTTTTTTTCTGATTGGAGTTTATTTGACTTGCCAAAATTTGATTCTCCCAAGACTGGTCAAAAAGTGTTGAATTATGGTGCAGAAATGCAGAGTGATGGTGCAGAAAAATTTTGAAGGCCTTGCCCAACTCAAAATTTAGCTCATTATAGCTCATTGGAAATATGCTCTAGTAGAGTTGTCTTTTGACCCATCAAGCACGTCATTTGGACACTCTAGCTTTGATAAAACCTGATTTTCCCAAGGTCACTCCAGAAGTGTAGCAATTCTCCCGTGACACCTGTATTTTTGACATTGCTCCCAAAACATGATACTGTGTAAAATATGAAGGATATTTTTCTTCTTGGAACTATTATGGACAAAAACCTCTCTCACATTTTTCAAATTCATCTCTATTTGGTCAGAAACATAGTTTGAAGCAAAACTAGCCCTAGGTGTCACAAATGATTTTTCCTTTGGAATGACTTCTTGGAAAATGATGGAGGCATGATGTTTATGAGTTGGTATGGATTTATGCTTTTTTATATGTCCTATAATATGGATCCTTTGCTCCTGTTCCTCTTTTTCATAGCAAACCCTAGCTTAGTTGGAAGAGGAATTTAGGGTTTGGTGTTGGCAAAACAGGGGATTTAGGACTACCTTGTAGAGGGAGGGGAATGAAGGGGTTAAGGGTTGTCTAAATTCTTGGGGAAATTTTTGGGGATAGGGATAGATGTTAGAGATTAGGGGAAAGTGGAATTTCAATTATTTAGTGAGGGGAAGGGGTCCAAAATAGAAAAAACGTAGGCCTAGTCTCAAAAAGTGTCAAATTGTAGCAATAAGCTAGTTTTTGTAGAAAAATGATGAGTTTGAGGGATAGGAGTGATGGGAAGTGTTTAGAAAGGTATATTAATGATAGGGGAAAATGAGGCAATGAATTTATAATTATTAAAGGAGGCTAACAAAGGTAGGTAAAAGCACATAATAAGTCTTTTAGGAGCAGCAGGGTGACCATGGAATGGCAAGCTAGTGGAATAGTGAAAAAAATTCTATAAGGATAATGAAGGTAGTGAGATTTCTAAACTCACAATATTTAGGGAAGTTTGTTTTTAGAAATATAGAACCAATATTTAGTCATCTAGAGATAGTAAAAATTATTGATGAATAATAGTGGCTCCACTTGGGGAGGGCAGCTCCTTTTCAAGAGGTGTCCAGGACCTCATAGTTCAGATCTCTGAGTTTTGAAGACCAATTCCTTACTTGCACTTCACAAATATCTCTTCCTTCATTTTCTGATGTTCTCTTAAAGCTATGATCTCAAAATCTGAAAGGCATGTTTTCTTCAAACTCATTTCTACCTACCCATCATACCTTGTCTAACATTTTTTTCTTCCTTTGGGTGCACTTGAACTAGAAAACCCTTGACATTATTTTATTTTGAAAGCATGAAAAAGTATATACTTGTACCCTTATCACTTCCAAGAGTTCAGATTAGGCTAATGAACTCTCTTATTCTCTACCTAGTCTATTCATTTTTCAAGATTAAGTTGTTTAACAAACTTTATTCTCTATCCTTGTTGTCCAGCTGAATCTCCTCTACAGACAGAGGCGATCCCTCTAGCCCTAGGGTGGGTCTAGAAACTATGGGAACATACTAACATCCACCTTCCTAGGTTGTAAATGAAATTCAAATCAAGGAAGATGACCTACCTTGTCCTGATGCTATGTTGTCGTCTTCTGTCGAAGCTTCTTGATTCGTTGCTCTCCTTAAGCTCGATACATGTTGTTGCCAACGTTTGATTACCTGTACAGATAGTCAGGACACCATGAAAAGCGTAAAATCACGACAAAAATAAAATAATTACAATCTATCTAACTAATCAAGGAATGCTATAAATCTCATAATATATGTAAACAAGAATGGAAGATAAACATCAGATGAATTTTATTATAATAAAGACAAGGGGAGTTTACAACCAAGCCTTGATGATGAGGCTCTCCTTCGGTAAGTCCATATCCAAGCACGTTTGTAACACCCTCACACACAAAGGTCCAAGATCTCGCTATGTGCCCAACACACAAAAATAATCACACTCTGCACTATTCTCTCGAAGCTATAATTGCTTCTCCTTTCTATCATCACTAAGGCTGTAGAGTTGAAGGAGGTCTCCTTATATAACAATGGAGGAGGAGGTATGGGCCCTCAAATGATGGGAAAACAGCTTATCCTTTGGAGTAGTTCCTATTTTATGGAAACAAGAAGCCCAAAGGGGAATTCCTCGGACATATCCTCAAAACAAACTTCCAGCTCACCACCTCACAAAGCTTCTAGTCGCGGAAGCTTCCTGTCTATTTAAAAAACTTTCAAAAATAGGATCGGAGCAGGTCCAACATTAAGATAGAGCATCGATCGGCACGGGCCTCAGTGTAAATCTCTGCTATCGGTGTGGGTTAGATACTAAGAGAAAGTGTTGAGCTTGAAAACCATGTTTTTACAGGGATATTTCAGAAAAGTTGTAAAGGGAGATGATTTGGCAGACAAAATGTGGTTCACGGGTATGTATTCCATGCTTGGAAAGTACACAAGGGTCATTGTATGGGTCCTCTAGGATCAAGGAACAGGGAGTACAGGAATAGTGATAAATTGATGTGTAAAATATACCCCTTAAAGTATGAAGTCCGAACATGAGTGAGGGGTGAAGTGCTCTACAAATACATGCAAGGAACTAGATGCTGTTGTCGGGAGACCTACAAATCAAGCATAAATACATATATATAATTGAAATATCTGATGAAAATACATGAATCCATGGTATAGGCATAGTTATCCATCAAGAAGAGGATCATGTGAATGGATCCTCGGCATGGACGTAGCCATCCGAATGAAGGGATAATATGAAATATATCCATGGTATGGGCGCAACCATCCATATATAGAGGATCAAAATGAGAGAACCCATGGTCTGGTCGTAGCCATCCATCTAAAGAATCATGTATATAATCATGAATGACTCATCACTCCTCCCAACCTAGACTCTTGTGATCGAAGCCCAGGGTCTTGCACTCCAATACCACCCGATCAAAGTAAAAGTTCCAACATGTGAATAGACGTGTTGAAGTCAAACATGCTAGAAAACCACTTGATTACAAGTCAATGATGTGAACCATTAAAAAGTGTGAGAGAAACCACCCGTAATGTCAATGGATCTCTAGGTACTATTAGTACAATCCACAAAATGTGAATAGTGAGCTGAAGTCGAACACCCATGAAATCACCCAGTCGAAGGCCAATGATGTGAACCTGTCATCGAATGCAAAGAACTTGCCATTAGGGCATGCAAGCTCTAAGGTACCAGAAAGGAGTATCTAGATCGACTTCCTAGATAATGATCTGAAGTCAACAAGAAGCGATCCATCAAAGGAGGGTCATAATGAATCCCACATCACCGATGCGAAACAGAGAAGGTAATATGAGTGTGAATCAAGGCTGAAACAGAGGATCAAGGAATGTAAAAACTACAGAAGGATTTTCTCTTGAACATATCGGCAAAAGTATTCTGGAATTTGGCAGTATTTGACTCAAATAGGATCAGAGTTCATGTTGAAAATATTTGTAATCAAATGAGAGGCAAACGGATTTCCCAAACCCATGGAGGCAAAGTGACAGAGTGAAGATATCCCAGCCCAACACAAACTGTAGATAAGTGTCATGTTCAAGAGTGACATACTGCTGACACAACTGACGAATAACTTCGATTTTCCCCCACCATTTCTGGCGATTACCTCTTTATTTTTACACAAGCTTGAAGAGGATAGCATATGATTGACATATAAGTTTGTCCTTTGGATAAATCCAACCTAGTACATTTTATGAGCCCTATGAAGGAGGAACTCAGCGAACGTCGTGGTGACGACGTCCAATGTCATTAGAGTTTAACGAGTTTGACAAAGGAAGAACTCGACATCTCTTCATGTTTAGAGAGTTTGAAAAGAAGAAGAAAATAAAACTCCAACAAGTAAATAGTCTCTCATATCTGAAAAGGTAGAAAACAATATCCAAGGGAACCTCTTAGTCATGATAGGCTAAGGTATTCATTTTTCATAAATAATATATCCAAGCCCAAAAAAGGGTTAAACATATACTGGGTAGATATCGTTTTGTAGGCATTTAACGAGTTCAAAACGATAAGAGTCTCGGCAATCTTTTCAATTTTAGAGAGTCAGAAAAGAGCTAAAAGTTGAATCCTCCTGGAGGAACAAGTGGTTTTATGGGTAGAAACTAGTTCCGATGATGGTGGAACTACTCAGAAAAAATAAAGGTCAAGAGGCTGGCTAACAAGACCACTCATTGCAGTGGTTCCTCAGGAATGGGTAAAAAAATCAAGTGAAGGCATATGATTGGTCAAGCAGATGGTGACAACGGAATGAGAAAAATAAGGCTCATTTGGAAAAATAGGCTGATAAAATGGAAATAACGAGAGGTAAAATAAGAATGGTTTCATTTTTACACAATCTCGAAAACATGGGAAACTCTGCTTGGAGGTGGTTTCATTTTTACACGAGCTTGAAACAAAGATAAACTATGCTTGAAAAATAGGGAAAAATAGCCATGCCCCCAACATGGTGACTCAATTCAAGGTACATTATGTTACACATCAATCTATCATTGTTCCTATACTCCCCGTTCCTTGATCCTGGAGGACCCATACAGTGACCCTTGTGTACTTTCCAAGCATGGACTACATACCCCTGAACCACATTTTGTCTACCAAATCATCACCCTTTACAACTTTTCTGAAAGATCCCTATACAAACATGGTTTTCAAGGTCAGTGCTTTCTCTCAATGTCTAACCCTCGCCGATAGCAGAGATTTACACTGAGGCCCACATAAATCGATGCTCTGTCTTAATGTTGGACCCACGCCGATTCTATTTTTGAATGTTTTTTAAATAGAAAGGAAGCTTCCATGACTAGAAGCTTTGTGAGGCGACGAGCTGGAAGATTGTTTTGAGGATATGGCTGAGGAATTTATCTTTAGGCTTCTTGTTTCCATAAAATAGGAACTAATCCAAAGGATAATCTCTTTTCCCATAATTTGAGGGCCCATAACCCCCTCCTCCATTGTTATATAAGGATACCTCCTTCAGCTCTACAACCTTAGTGATGATAGAAAGGAGAAGCAATTATAGCTTCAGGAGAATAGTGTAGAGTGTGATTGCTTTTGTGTGTTGGGAACATAGCGAGATCTTGGACCTTTGTGTGTGAGGGTGTTACAAAATTTATTGGATATGGACCTATTGAAGGAGAGCCTCAACATCAAGGCTTGGTTGTAAACTCCCCTTATCTTTATTATAAAAAAGTCATCTGACGTTTATCTTCCATTCTTGTTTACATATATTATGAGATTTCTAGCATTCCTTGATTAGTTAGATAGATTATAATTTTCTTATGTTTGTCATGATTTTACGCTTGTCTTGGTGTCTTGACTGTCTGTACAGGTAATCAGACATTGGCAGCAATGTGTATCGAGCTTGAGGAGAACGACGGATCAAGAAGCTTCGATGGAAGACGACAACATAGCATCAGGACAAGGTAGGTCATCTTCCTTGCTATGAATTTCATTTACGATCTAGGAAGGTAGATGTTAGTATGTTCCCATAGTTTCTAGACCTACCCTAGGGCTAGAGGGATCGCCTCTGTCCGTAGAGGGGATTTATGTTGTGTAACCAGCTCCAAAAATAGAAGAAAAGAGATATGAATGCCTTAGAAATAAGCCACTTCGCGGGGGCAACCTCCAATACATTACATAAATGAACAATTCTTGGATGATACAATTCACAAAACCTCCTTTCTATATATAGGAGTCCATGGGGCCATAATGTAATCCTAGTGGGCCACAATGTAATCCTAGCCGACCCAACAATAATAATTTAAGGGCACAATAATAACAAAATGGGGGTTACAAGGGTACAATAATAACAATAAGGGGTTTACACTAACAATAATAAGGGAATATACTAGTGATATAGGGACCTAACATGCCCCTCTCCTTCAAAAAAGTGTTGTCCTCAACGCTTGAGTAGCTCCGGGTGCTTCTGTATAAAATTCTCATCCTCCCATGTAGCATCTTCAGTGGGTAAGTTCTTCCACTTGATGAGATACTCCGAAATTGATCGTACTTGTCGAGTTCTTTTATGACTCACCTTCATGATTCTGTTCATTTAGATCAAACCAGTTTGGGTTAATCTTTTAGAGCAGAAACCATTGTTGATGCTCGATGTGATCTTCCACTAATTTATCATCCATATTTGCTATTATTTGACCCTTCAAACCATACAAATTAGCCTCCATTTCTGCTTTTAAACCATCTATTTCATCTTCAATTTCTCTTCGTAAGATTGAAACTTGTTGCACTTGGTACCGTAATTTTGATATCTCATACTGAAACTCTTCCTCTTCATGCATCATAGTATAGCTTTTTGAGGGATTAATGGGTATGGAATTATTTTTAGGAGGCATAATAGAACCCATTTCTGACAAAAATTCTTTAATATTCCCTTGGAATCAATTCAACTTGATTCTTCAAACAAGACTTATGCAATTCGGAAAAAACAATACACACCTTTTCCTTGCTTTGAGGAGCTCGATATTGAAATTGTATTCTATATGTTATTTTAGATCTTCAATATCTAAAACTCAGCACTAAAGTATCCCTCTGAATTCTCTTTTGAATTCCACAGGTCTGACCTGATTTGGATTCTCCAAGGAAAATTTGTGTCCAATCGCCCACAATGACCTAATTCTGGACTGGTTCAGTAGAGTGAACTTGTAGGACTTGCCACGTGTCACTGTTTCATCCTTTGTCTCTGAAATTTATAGCCAAGAAAGTACAGTCTATGTGCTTATGACGAATTTTTACGGCACTCAAATCCAATGCCCAGAGAGAGAGTTATTGAACTTTTCCCACGATCACCTCTTTGAGATGAAATTCAGGAGCCTGAAAAAGCACTACCTTCCACAGATCATATCTCCAAAAATATTGTAAACCAAGCTCTGAAATTTTTTTACACATTTCCTCAGGATTTCAGCTTTGCACCATATGAATTTCATATTTTGAACCTTCGTAGAAAAAACATTATAGCGCAAATGCCACGATGACTTGTTTAGGAGCCTGAAAAATGACCTAACTTCCACAGATAATATCTCCGAAAATATTGTGAACCAAGCTCTGAAATTTTTAGACAAGCTTCCTCGGGATTTCAGCTTCGCACCCTATAAATTTCAGCTTTTGAAACTTCATAGAAAAAAAATTATAGCGAAAATTCCACGATGACCTGTTTGGAGCAGCGAAACCCTAGAATCTAAAGCTCCGATACCAAATGTTGTGTAACCAGCTCCAAAAAGAGAAGAAAAGAGATATGAACGCCTTAGAAATAAGCCACTTCGAGGGGCTTACCTCCAATACGTTACATAAATGAAAAATTCTTGGATGATACAATTCACAAAACCTCCTTTCTATATATAGGAGTCCATGGGGCCATAATGTAATCCTAGTGGGCCACAATGTAATCCTAGCCGACCTAACAATAATAATTTAAGGGCACAATAATAACAAAATGGGGGTTACAAGGGTACAATAATAACAATAAGGGGTGTACACTAACAATAATAAGGGAATATACTAGTGATATAGGGACCTAACAATTTACTTGGAGGTATTTACCTTCCTAGATCGTAAATTAAATTCAGAGCAAGAAAGATGACCTACCTTGTCCTGATGCTATGTTGTCGTCTTCCATCGAAGCTTCTTGATCCGTCGCTCTCCTCAAGCTTGATACACATTGATGCAAACATCTGATTACCTGCACAGATATTCAAGACACCACGACAAGTGTAAAATCATGACAAACATAAAACAATTACAATCTATCTAATTGATCAAGGAATGCTATAAATCTCATAATATATGTAAACAAGAATGGAAGATAAACATCAGATGAATTTTATTATAATAAAGACAAGGGGAGTTTACAATGAAGCCTTGATGTTGAGGCTCTCCTTCAGTAGGTCTGTATCCAAGCACTTTTGTAACACCCTCACACACAAAGGTCCAAGATCTCGCTATGTTCCCAAGACACAAAAACAATCACACTCTGCACTATTCTCCTGAAGCTACAATTTCTTCTCCTTTCTATCATCACTAAGGTCGTAGAGCTGAAGGAGGTCTACTTATATAACAATGGAGGAGGTTATGGGCCCTCAAATTATGGGAAAAGAGCTTATCCTTTGGATTAGTTCCTATTTTATGGAAACAACAAGCCCAAAGGGGAATTCCTCGGCCATATCCTCAAAACAAACTTCCATCTCGCCACCTCACAAAGCTTCTAGTCACGGAAGCTTCCTTTCTATTTAAAAAACTTTCCAAAATAGGATCGGTGCGAGTCCAACATTAAGACAGAGCACTGATCGGCACAGGCATCAATGTAAATCTCTGCTATTAGCACGGGTTAGAAACTGGGAGAAAGCACCGACCTTCAAAACCATGTTTTTATAGGGATCTTTCAGAAAAGTTGTAAAGGGAAATGATTTAGCAGACAAAATGTGGTTCAGGGGTATGTATTCCATGCTTAGAAAGTACATAAGGGTCACTGTATGGGTCCTCCAGGATCAAGGAACAGGGAGTACAAGAACAGTGATAAATTTTTGTGTAACATATGCCCCAACAACTAAATACCAATCTGAGGATGTTTGCGGGTGTTCTCAGGTCCTAAGGAATACCTAGATTTTCATTGACTCAGAAGGTCCTACCATGATCACCACTATGTTATGTCCCCGTAGTTTTGATAGATTAGAAATGACCAAAAAGACAAGGGTAAAATCAAAGAAATCTTTGGAGTCCTAGGACCTAGCCTTCCTAGACTCAGACAGGGCTATCTCTATGCTTATGTAAAGGATTTAAATTGTTTGATTTTAGGTTATTTATAGGGATTAGGGTTTTCTTGTTCTTTTGGTTGGGTAGGTTGTCAAGGGAAATAGGTAGATTAAGAGAGGATCAATCCATTGGGCTATGGAGTCTACAAAGGTTTTGAAAAGTATAAAAATGAGTCAAGGATAGTTCAAAGGGCAAGTTGGCAAGGAAAAATGGATCTAATTAGGTCTAGGGAGAATGAAATGAACATGGAGGTCTGAATATAGTATATTAAGGGGCAATCAAGGATCCTTTAACAAGCTAATAAACAAGAAAAATCTTCTAAGATGATAGCATAATAAACTTGAAGAGCAATCAAGGTTTCTTCAACCAAATAATACTAAGCAGACCTTAAAAACAAACAGATAAGTAAGCTAAGAGATAAGTGAATGATTCTCTAAGAATTTCTTGAAAAAAAATAGAAATTTAACATAACATATTAGTAACACTAAATAGTATTCAAGGATTCTTTAGCAAAACTTTGAAGAAGAAAACATAGAAATCAAGAAACAGGCAAAAGTAGGATGCCAAGAAGGCAAATCCTATTCTATATTTCGGTCCTATGACTAAATGAACCATAAACATAATGAATAATTGAAGCAAAAAAACACAAATATGGAATGCATCACCGTATAACCAAGCTTAATGAATCCTAAGAGTGAGCTCAATCCATAGATGAACATTTCAAAGCCATCATCAAGCACCAAAGCCAATTTCTTTTCAATCTCAAAGTGTGTATATTACTCTCAATAAACATCCAAAAATTACAATGAGGCCTCAATGCTCTATTTAACCAAAAAATGAGGAGGTGGAAACCCTAAGAGGCTTCTAGAAACCATAAATACACCATAAATGTCATTTATGTCCAAAGAGGCCATGTAAGGCCCAAGGCACACAATATCTAAGCTAATAAATGAAAGATAACTTAAAGATAAATCCTCAACAAATTCTGGAGTGATTTGCCCAAAAAATCTCAAAAAAACCTTTCAGTGTATTTTATTGCCATTTTTGCAAGGGGGCAGCTTTAGAGGTCTGAAGGCGCAGTGCCTGCACAGGAAAACTGAGTCATCTTGTAACCAAGTTTTGAAGGCCTTCCCGATGTCGGAATGGGCTCCATGATAGCTCGTTGGAAAGCCTGTTGAGTCTACTTTCCAAAAATTCCCTTGGTTTTCTAATTGGGATCCACTAACCTTTTCGAATATCAAATATTTCAAGGCTGGTAAAATCGCAGCGCCAACCCTGAAAACATGGTAGAAAGGTGAAAATTTGCATGCTTTTGGGCCTTTTGGAGGACCAAAACTACTCCAAATGATCTGAAATTTGGTGTGAATGATGTCCTTGGGCTGATGAATCCAAAAATGTAAAATTTAATGGATTCCTGTAGGAAAAGTGCAGTGCCAAGGGTGTTGTGCTTTCGGCCCTCAATATCTGCCGAAAAACCAAAAATGTCAAAAAATTGCCAAAATTTGCAATTATCTTCCTCATGGGGTTTGGGAGGCCTATAGAGAAGCTTCAGCAAGGATTCCAAGGTATTCTTGGTTTTTTTCCTCCTTGAGTGCTTGAATTTTGGTAAGGGCTATTTTCATCTTGGCCCTTGCAATTTGATTTCTCAAGGCATAGTGCTTGGCCATCTTTTTCTGTAGGGAAAGGTCCCTTTGTGTCTTCTTTAGCTGCTTGTTTCCATCCTTATAATACTTAATAATATACTTTTCCATGCCAACCTTTCTTTGCAGGTCTTTGATCTCATCATCCTTGCTTTGGATCAAGATGCTTGTAACCCTCTCCTCATCTTCATTTCCACTGTCAAGGTCAATAAATTCAAATTTTTGTCTAGTCCCATGCTTACCGTTCTTATCTCCAACATTGACCTTTTCCTTGCCTTTGTCAAGCTTCTTTGTTGATGTGGAAGGCATGGCCCCTTGCCTTTTGGAGGTAGCAAACACATGCCTTTATCCTCTTTGGCAAGTCAAAGAGAGAGGTTTGATTGTGACCGTTTCAATGCCCTCAGTCTTGCTTCTATCATTGTGGTCATCTTTGTTTGGCTCACTAACATCTTGGCCCACTTCTTCATTTCTATCCTTCATGTTGTCATTACTGCTTTTTTCTTCACTATCTTCACCTCTTCACTGTTTCATTCTTCCTCTTGATATCCGGCCCATCCCCTTACGCACATCAAGGCCGTTGTCATATCTTGTCATGTTCAGTCCTCATTTGCACCTGAACTTCTCCTTTATTCCTGCTTCTTTGTTGTTTTCATTACCACTGCTATGTGCCTTACTGATTTCAGATTCATCAACATCTTCTTCATTTACATTTGCCTTAATTCCCTCATTGTTTGTTTCTTCATTGTTATCTCTTTCATTGGAATCTTATTTATTTTTCTTTCCCTTGCTACCACAGTCCTCCATTTGTAATATTCCTTTTCAGGAATTGCTGCACTATGGTCATTGAAAACGCTGTATTCAGAAAATTACGCTATAGAAACATGAAATAGGACTTGTATCCTCTTATATATGTTTTATGGACCTCACATACCAAATGGCATCAGAAAAAAATCATCCTAGCTACATTAAATAGATCTCCCAGCTCAATATAGCTTAAAAACACCCCAATCCCATGACTTTCAACAATAGAATTTCTAAAGACTACAATAGCGTAATTCATATGAGGTTTTCTACAGAAAAATTGTGAATAAATATATATCAAGAGATTATATTAATCATAGATCCAAGAAATGGAGGTTTAACCTCTTTTATACAAGAAATAAGATAACCCGGCAAGGGTTTCTGGCATTACACAAGTATAAAAGGCAGTACTGCAGAAAATAATGTAGTCTACTGCAAATATGTATCTGATATGACTGAATATAGCATGAAATAGCTGATAAATACATAAAATGACCAAAGGCACTCCTTATTAGAATTTCCAGAGAGAAATAGACACCTTCTCCTCAAACACTAGCACCAAATCAAGGGATTCAACCCTGCTACTGATTCACCTTCAGAAAAGACATAGTTTCTAGAAGATTCTGCACTATAGATGTTGGTGACTACTTGAACCTAAGTCAGAGGGTGGAAATATAGATCAGAACCTTCCTCGTAGATCCCTTAAACAAGATGACCTAAGGAAGAGGATGGAATTCCCGTATGAGAATCCCTTGCACTAAACAGTGCTGAAACCACAGCTAAACAACTGAAGCATGCAAGTAGTCAAAAGACCAAACATAGATGAATATTGAATGCCTTCCTTGCTGCTATCCCTTCCTTCTTTTCCTTGGTGAGCCTCCTCACCCATGAGCCCACTCATTAATGAGGTGACTTCCTTGAAAATATTCCTCCTTCAAAACTGCGGTGTCCTTACTGGTTTCCCTCCTCATGTAGCAACATTGTTCATTTGTTCAACTGGATCTAGTCCACCTACATTTCTTCCTTTCACACCAAGGTGGATTTATTTTCCTTCTTATTCTGATCCCATTTCACATTGGGATTGTTTTATTGCTATTACAGAGATTTAAGGGTCTGTCTACCCCATTTATTCTTCTAGCTGCAAAATGGAGCAAATATAATATTCCAACTAGCAATGGCTAATTGGGAATATTACACCATTTCTGACATTTTGACCATTGCTGCCTTTGAAGAAAACCCTAGTTGTGATTGTGAAGCTAATATGAGAAATGAATTGGAATGATGGTGAAAGGGCAGCCTTTTAATAAGTGAGTGAGAGGGATGAATGAAGGTGTAAGTGTATGACTATGAGGGAGATCCAGAACTCAAGGACTAATTCAACTACTTGTTATAATTCTGCTTTGACAATAGCTTGCTTTGATGTTAATTTTGAAATGGAGGGGGAAACGTAATGTCACTTCTTTTTTAGTGTATGGAATAGAGCCTTTAAGCTTTGATGGAGGATCTAATTCAAAAAACTAAAACCACACTACTTTATCCCTATTTGACTAATATATCCTTTTTTGCAGATGAGGGAGGCTTAAACATGGTTTTTAGCATGAATATTAGGTTTTCACCTTATGGTTTACTTATTTTACAAACCATCAAATATTTGGAGGGGTGTATGACATCCACTTACCAATTAAAAATGCTCTAAAAACCTTTGATGGCAGCTTGGAGGTATCTCTGATGTGATTTGAGTGTTTTTAGATGCAGGGGGTGCTCGAGGTCGAACACGCAGCCGGTGCATGGGGTGTCGGGCCTATCGAAAACGCAGCGGTAAATGTGTAGCTTCATGGGTTTTCGGGCCTGTCGAGCTTCCTGGGTGAATGCGCAACACGCCTCTAAATGCGCAGTGCGTGCCTCTGAACATGCAATGAAAAGTAATTTTACAAAGGATATTTCTCCCAAGGCGCAACGCTCGGCCCTAAATGCACAATGCATTTTTGCAGAGGGAATTTGGAGGCCTTCCCTGTGTCCAAATTGAACCCATGATATCTCGTTGGAAATATTATTATATCTACCTTCCAAATCTACCATTTTACTCTAATTGGAGTTGATTTGTCCTATCAAAAGTTGATTCTCCCAAGACTAGTCAAAAAGTGTTGAATGATGGTGCAGAAATGCAGAGTGTTGGTGCAGGAAACTTTTGGAGGCCTTCCCCAACTCCCAATTTAGCTCATGATATATCATTGGAAATATCTTCCAGTATGGTTGTTTTTTAACCCATCAGGAAAGTCATTTTGACACTCCATCTATGAGAAAACTAGATTTTCCCAAGGTCACTCCAGAAGTGCAGCAATTCTCCCATGACACCTGCATTTTTGACATTGCTCGCAAAACATGATACTTGTGTAAAATTTGAAGTATTTTTTTCTTCTTGGACCTATGATGGAAAAACCTCTCTCACTTTTGTCAAATTCATCTCTGTTTGGTCAGAAACATAGTTTGAAGCAAAACTTGCCCTAGGTGTGGCAAATGATTTTTCCTTTGGAATGACTTCTTGGAAAATGATGGAGGAATGATGTTTATGAGTTGGTATGGATTTATGCTTACTGATATGACCTATCATATGGATCCTCTACTCCTATGCATCTTTTCCATAGAAAACCCTAGCTTAGTTGGAAAAGGAATTTAGTGTTTGGTGTAGGCAAAACAAGGGATTTAGAACTACCTTGTAGAAGGAGGGGAATGAAGGGGTTAAGGGTTGTCTAAGTTCTTAGGAAAATTTTGGGGGATAGGGATAGATGTTAGAGAGTAGGTGAAAGTGTAATTTCAGGGATTGAGTGAGTGGAAGGGGTCCAAAAGGGAAAAACATAGGCCTAGTATTGAAAAGTGTCAAATTGTAGCAATAGGCTAGGTTTTGTAGAAAAATGATGAGTTTGAGGGATAGGAGTGATGGGAAGTGTTTAGGACGGTATATTAAGGATAGGTTAAAATGAGGCAATGAGGTTATAAGAATGAAAGGAGGCTAACAAAGGTAGGTAAAAGAACACAAGAAGTCTTTTAGGAGTAGCAGGGTGACCATGGAATGGCAAGCTAGTGGAATAGTGAAAACATTTCTGTAAGGATAATGAAGGAAGTGAGATTTCAAAAAATCACAATATTCAAGGAATTTTGTTTTTAGAAATCTAAAACAAATATTTAGTCATCTATAGATACTCATGACTAACACATTCTTCAAGCCAAATGACTGTATAATGGAAATATCCCCATTCAGTTGAAAATGTAGTCTTACTGCGATCTTCTGGTGCAATATGGATTTGATGATACCCTGAAAAACCATTTGTGAATGAGTAAGCTTCTTGTCCTATGAAATTTTCTAGTATTTCATCATATAATGGAGTTGGTAATGGATCATGCACACAAGCATCATTCAACTTGCACAGGTCTACACAGATCTTGATTTCTCCTTTTGTCTTATTGTCTTGCACTACCATGGGATTTGTTGATAATATGGTTAACCTTCACTGCTGTTCCCAGTTTTAAGGCCTCTCTGTTTGAGAATAAAATTCCCAAAAGGCCTCCCTTTCCATATTTTCTCATTCCCATTAAATATATTTTTTCCTCACCATTTTCTCCCTCCCTTAATTCCTCATTAACCCTCTAAATAATCCCATTTTCCCCTTGAACCTTACAAATTCCCTTTTTTTGGCTTGAAAACCCCTTATTCTCCCTACCGAATCCCTTCCCTGGCCTTAAAATGCATTGAAGATAGGCCAAACAAACCATATTTTGCATGAAAGGCTTTAGCCCCCTTTCGGCCAGCCCCTTAACCACTCCCCACCACGTGATCCGCACCTAGAACCAAGCATTTAAGCTCTGGGTGCTAATCATGATCACAACTTACATTTTTTTTTTTTTCTAAGTAATTCTAAATCTATTATGGAAACATATGGTACATAGCGTTCATGGCCTGCATGAGGTAGACTGTCAGCAAAATATCAAAGATTGAGCTGCCCTTTGAGGGAAACCAGCCCGAGCATTGTTTAAGAGCTGCCTCATCCGAGGAAACCAACTTTGACACTTCAGTACTAAACAAAAAACCAGCGTCGCCCATGAGGGGAAACCGACTCATTCTAAGTTTTTTCCTAAGACCGAAAACAACAACAATTGCCAAAAATTCATAGAGACCGTACAAGATTACTTGAACGTGGAGCTTAGTTAGAGGCCGTAGTTGCCTGAGGGTGATTCTTCTTCTATTCTACACCATCCCGCGTCTTCATCTTTGTGGGTCGGATCACTTGGAGCTGCAGCTGGTGCAGCATCTCGAACTCCCACCTGGAATCCTTCAGCTTGAGGGTTGCTGGAGCAACCCTCTCCTCCTTTGCGCGAAGCATCGAAACCTGCAGGCATAGTGGTGTGCAGAGCAGAAGATGGTGCAGGCTCATTATTCGGAGGGGCAGTAGACGGAGGGGCGGGAGTAATCTCGGCAATCTCTTTGAAAGAGACAGTGACTGTTGTGATGATCAGAGGCTTGTCGGAATTGCTTTGAAAGTGGAAAATGGCGGTGGAAGGGTTGTGTAGGGGTGCAATAGGAGTGGGGCGGGAGTCAACAGGAGGTCTGGAGGTTTCAGAGCGTTGTCTGGGCAAGGAGGGGACTCTGCGTCTACGCTCGGGGCCATGCTGGTGTCTCGCTCGAGAAGGCTGCTCGAAGCTATCTGCAGAGGAAGACGACGTCGAGGAGGCAGAAAGAGAGCGCTGGCGCCTGGCAGAGGGAGCTCGCGTGCTGCCCCGTCGGCACCTTAGCCTATGTCTGAGTCTAGGCATAGTGTGACCAAGGTCAAGGGGATGAACAAACGGGAAGCGAGGAGGCAAAGAATCCAAGAACTCAGGTGGGGTAGCAAACAGACAAGAATAGTAAGGACTGTGGGTGTAGTGAAAACCAGGTAAAACATCGATGCAGCAGGTGAGCGGACAGCGTCTGCCTACCTGAGTGCGGAAACTAGGCGAGGTAGCTTCCTGAGAGCACCTGGAATTGAGAGGTCTAATCTGCATAGGCATGAAGCTCAGCTGGGCGTTGCGGAGAGGCCAAGCGATCAGACGGAGAAAGGAAGTGGAACACTGAATGACGATGGTGCAAAGGCGAGAGTACATGAAGGGAGGCTTGCTGCCTCGACCATCCCACCGGCGTAAATGCTGCGTGGGGTGGTGGATTGCAACGAAGATCATGGCGGTGAGAAATAAATTCAGGCAGCGTGAGTCCATGTGGCTAGGCCACGCACCCTCCCATGGCATTACATCCGTCCAGACGCCCTTAATCACCCTCGGTAGGGAGACCAAAACTTACATTGCAAGCGCAATCCGTTTTTATTTGAATATGTTCCGATGCGATTGCATTTTGTCTATAGACCTCCGTGTTAATATTAACCGTTGATCCATCACTCTAATCTGATGACCAGTGCTTTTCCTGCTCATGCCCATCGCCTTGATTCTTTCACCCCTCTGATGCTCATCTCCACCGTTGATTCGCTATCAGATCGGATGGCCATTGCGCCACCGCACCAATCGCAATCGCAAATTTTTAAGTGTGTCACCCGCTGCCCTCCCTGATTTCGATCCTCTGATTGATATCCCTACCGTCGATTTCACTTTTTGATCCAATGGCCCTCACTTCCCCACTCCGATCGCAATCGAAATTTTCAGATCTATTTACTTTCCGTTCCTCCCGATCTGCGACCCTCTGATCCGATCGCAGCCGCTGATCTCTCGAGATCCAACGGTCCAGTTTTCGTCGCTCCCTCTCATCGCACCAACCTTCCTCCCCACTGATTTAATCCCCGCTATCGATATTGTCCCAGATCGGGCAGCTAGCACTAAATCACGCATCTCAATCACAAAATCTAAAGGTGTTACCCCCCGTCCCTTCTGATTGCGATCCGCCGATCCAATTGTGACTGTCCATTTGATCCAGATTTGCAGCCCACAATGTATCGTGCATTTCTCCTTTTCTCTTCATCGGGTGTCCCTATTAACTCCATAAGGTGATCCCAACCGTCGATCTCCTCTTGAGATGCGACAGCTCACATTAAATCACCCTTCGCCTTAACCGGGTCCCACCATTCCTCTAGGCCTTCACAGCATTATTTTTGCCACTCCCTGGATTTCTTAATGTGTTTATCGTATTGTGCAGGGTTGTTACAGAGTGATGAATTCAATCTAGGTTCCACAATCACGGCCACTATGATTCAGAATGCAGAAAGGTTATTGTAGCAGTAGTCAAAGTATCAGTGTCGAAGACCTGCCACGGCAGAAATAGAAGATTGAAGACAATTTGGAGATTTTGGCTAAGATTGATTATCAAAAGCCCATCCTCCAAATTAAATCAAAATTAAAGAAAATCATGAAGATCAACAGGCAGCAAAACCTCTACTACCACATCAGAGGCAAATCGATTCCTCTCAGCAAACATTCTGCCATCTGTGACAGTGACCGCCTCAACTCCACCTCATCAGTGAACATTGTCAGTTCATGATTCGGCCCTAGTGGTCTTTTACTTCTATTTTATTTTGTTACTTTTAAATTTCGAGTGGAATTCACTTTCCACTCCTGCATTTCACCTTCTGTCAGAAACTGTTATTTGATATTTTTGTTTAAAACGGTCATGAGCCCAACTGTCAATGATGAGATGCCCCAATTCCTCATCATGAATTTTGGTAATTTTTGATGGAGACCTCAAACTGATTTCCGGCACGCGAGGAAGATATTTTTCCCAAAAATATCTTCTCGCTCATGTTTCTAAGGCTTCTATATAAGAAATAACTGGAGAGAAAAACGGGTTCCAGATTTTCTGAAGAATTTGCGGTGAAAGAGTTTTTTTGTATGCATTTTGTTCAAGCTTTAATACAAACGTGAAGAGCCCGTTGGGTCTCAATGAAAAGGAGTTCTATCTTCCATGAGGATTCTAGTCTTGGTGCTTTACAGTGTGTAATTCTCTCCTATGTGTTATAGTGTAGCTTTTCATTTCATTTACATCCATTCATCTTGTATCATGTTCTGGAATGCGAGTAGCCCACTGGTTTTGGTATGAATTTATCCCAGTTGATACTTATGCCATAATCTGTCCGGCACTTTAAATATGGCTCAGGCATGATATGCTGTTCCATTTTCACTTCACCCACACTTCTTTTATATTAGCTATTATGAGATGTTATTTACAAACGCTACTATCATGTGTGGATTCTTAATTTCATAAGCCCACCGTATGCTAATATATGTTTTTGGATATTGTCTCAACAATAGTTAGTATTCTCTTTACTCTACATACACAGTAGATACTTTCTGATTATTCATCTTTGTGAAGTATTTAGAATCCAGCCCTTTTTGCAGTAAGCTGCCTTTGAATTGTCTGATACATTCGTGTTAGAGTTTTACACCTTGCCTCTGCAGTATTGCTTTCTCTGTATCAAGTTTCTGAAACTTTTGGTCCCATTCAAATTAATATTCCTGTTTACAAGAGATAGCATGAGCGCCTTGTTCTGCTAATTATCCTTGTTATATCATATTTCTCCTTACTATATAAGATGTCCTAGGCACTGGTCTTTCACAACTCAAGGTTGTCTCTAGGATTGACAACATCTTTTTGGCACCGTTGCCAGGGACTCTAAGTTGAGAGAAGTTGAATCCCTAGGCCTCGAAAAAACCTTCTTCACTCTTCAAATAGGTGATCATGGAGAGTTGAGAGTTGTAGATCCCTCACCTTGTCGACTCCACATTCATTTATCATATACATTTACCAGCAGTCCTGGCTCCTCGTAAGCCACACCTGAGGTCAGATTTGGCTCAGCCAAAGACACCCTCTATGTCTGACCCAAAGAAGATCCTACATAGAAGGAGTTGGAGAGAAATACCATTAGTCCATACTGAGATCCTTGAATTCTCTTTAGAATACTTTCTGTCCTCCTCCTCTCAAGTTGCCCAAGTGCAAGGTCCTGAATCCACTATGGGAGATACTGATTACTACTCAGATAGTCCACCCCGGGGAGGTGTCCGAATTAAAGACGAATTTGAATCAAGGGATACCACATATCACCCCTTTCACCCTAATCCTAAGGTCGAAGAGGTCAAGGAAGTTACCGAAGTATCTTCTATTCACAGCTCGTTGTTCTCATCAACACCTCAAGTCGCTGTCCAATAAATTCCTATTATTATTCATACTTCACTTCTACCTCATCCCCCTCCTTTTACACATCAAACTCTTGCACTACCTCCACCTCCTCCAATGGCCAACGTTCCTGGCTTCTTGTTGAATAAATATGCCCCCCTGGCATTACCTCAAGTGTTGAATGATATGCCACAGGACTATCTAAAGATCTTACCCCGATTTAATGGGGAAAATGAGATTGAAGCTAAAAAACATCTTGAGGTCTTCTGTTCTTTTGCAGAGAACTTTAATGTGGAACACCTAGATTTAGTCCTAAGACTATTTGTGCAGTCTCTTGATGGCGAAGCTAGAAAATGGTTTAAGACATTGGGAGACCGTTCCATCACCACTTAGGAAGGGATGGAAGATACTTTTCTCAGAAAATGGGGAGAGAAGAAAGATCATGAACATTGTCTTACTCAGTTTAACACACTCAAGAAAAGACATAATGAAGGGGTGTCATAATTTATCAAGAGATTTAACAAGTTGTATCTGAGCCTTCCTGCTGATATGAAACCTCATCAAACCGCTGCTAAAGTTAGTTTCGTATCCGTGTTTGACTCAGAATTCGGCTTCTCTCTGAGAGAAAGAAATCCCGCCACCCTGGATGAAGCTCAAACAGGCGCACTAGAGTTGGAGGAAAAATTTTCCTCCACTGGTAAATCAAAGGGAAAATATGAACACGATACTAGAAGAAAGGGGAAAGAAGAAGTATCTACCTCTAGCCAAGACAGAGACTCAGATAATGACAGAATTGAGGAAATGAACAAAATGATTAAGAATATTTCAAGTAAGCTAGTCATACTTGAACTAGAGGCCAAGAATTCATCCTCCAAGAATTTCCAGAACGCTCCAAACAGGGGTTACAACCCTTAGTACAGAAAACCACCCTTGCAGATACTGCAAAGGGAATGGAAGGAGCAACAAGATCAGGTACCACACCCTCTGTACTTGGAAGGTCAAGTAGATGGTCCTACCGAAGACACCACCTATGAGAAAGAAGAGGCATACCTTGCTTTTTCAAACAGTGATGAAGTTGAATGTCCCCTACAAGAAAGTGATGAAGCAGATATTCCATCACATGTGGAAGAAAAAGCTTATGAAAGCGCCGAATATCCTGAGATCGATGACTACTGCAAGTAGTTTGTTGATTTCATGCAAGCACAGTTTAATAGAAGATATGACCTCAGATCTTCTGGAAAGAGAACTCGCACTCAGGATCAGGACGAAGACACAACTCATGAGGAAGCTTCTGAACGGAAGGAGACAACATCTCAAAGGACCGCAGACAAAGGTAAGAGACCCCTTAACGAATCTTTGTAGTTTGCTGATCAAATTCCTTCCTATTCACGAATGGCTACTCCCCCTAATGTCAAGTCAGTCATAAAGGAAGTCAAACCTTTTGTCCAAAACAAAGAATCAAAAGAAGTGTCAGTAGATAAGTCCTCCTCTACTTTCAGTTTACAAAAGGAGCTTGAGAAGGTCAAAATCCCAGTTCCCTTGACCGAATTGTTGAAACAGCCTGCGTATCAGTCTCAGGTCACATCCTTTATGCTCCCCCAAGAAGTAACACATATTCTAGATAGTCTGAACCTTCAAGAAGAAATACCCATGGTTGTATTTGGCCCACAAGTTGAGGAATTAGATGCCTCCACTCCCCCATTTTATGTGTCTTTAGTAATTCACGACCTGTTGTTACATAATTGTATGTTAGATTCAGGAGCTTCCCATAATCTGTTGCCTCTGTCAGTCATGGAACAACTAGGACTACAAATCACCCGTCCATACAAGGATCTCTATTCATTTGATTCCAAAAGAGTTAAGTGCCTGGGTATGATCAAGGATTTGGTGGTCAATTTGGTCCAGATTCCCGCAAAAAGTGTGATCATGGACATCGTGATGGCTGACATCCCAGCTCGCTTTGGCATGTTGCTATCAAGGCCCTGGGGGACAAAAATCGGTGGGTCAATCAAGTTGGAATTAACATATGCTACTATCCCAGTTTTTGGTGGCCAGGAGAGGAGATTGTACAGGGAAACTAGATTTGTCAAGACAGTTACCAAATCTGACAACTCGGTTAATTCCCCAGTCTATAGTAAAGAGGGAGATTTCTCATGTTTGATGTTTGAAAAAGATCAAGATTACAATCATGAACCATCATTTTTCCAGATCAAGACTGAGCAGTCCATAGAGAGCCATGAAACAGGAATCTGGATACTTCATTTTGATGGAGCAAACTCCAGAGAAGATAATGGGGTTAGAGTATTATTGATTTCTCCTACAGGCCAATAGGTCCCACTGTCTTTCAAGCTACAATATGAAGCCACTAATAATGTGGCCGAGTATGAAGCACTTTTTTTAGGGTTACAGACAGCCAGGAGCATGAACATATAGAGTTTAAAGGTTTTGGGAGATTCGGAACTAGTGGTTAGAAAAGTGAAGAATCAGTGCCAAACCAAACATCCTAGGTTGAGGGCTTATAGGAACGAAGTTTGGGACCTGGTGGAAAATTTTTTCTTGGCATTTAATAATCAGTTCATGCCTCGGGAGCAGAATAGGATGGCAGACTCCCTTGTAGTGGCTGCTAGTACATTCCGTCCACCTCAGAACCCTCTCTTAAGATATGAATTTGAGGTGCGTTATCGGCCATCAATCCCATATAACATCAAGCACTGGCAGGTGTTCAAGGATGAAGAGAAAGTGAAGATATTTATGGAAATAATTGGAGAATTCTCAAACATGGATATTGACATTTGTGAAGAAGAAGAAACAAAGGACTTTTCAGAAAACAAATGGGAGGAAAAGGTGGCAAGTTATAAAGTGTTTCAATTGAGGGGAAACGTTATACCTAGAGGGCTAGTGCATCTAGAAATATTTTTTGACAAGAACGATATCCCACTGTAGCCAAACAAAGTGGTATAAGAAAATCAGGTAGAAGACCTGAACCTCGGTACTGATGCTGACCCAAAAATTATGAAGTTGTCCAAGAAGGTCCCAGGATAATATAAAGAGCTCTACCAGAAATTATTCCAGTCATATAAAGACGTGTTTGCATGGTCATATGAGGACCTAAAAACATTTTACATCAGTATCATGCAACATAAAATTCCACTAAAGGGAGATGCAAAACCCCATAAGCAGAAGCTTAGACAGATAAATCCCATGCTGCTTCCTTCCATTGAGAAAGAAATTAAGAAGCTTTTAAAGGCCAAAATAATTGTGCCATTGAGGTACTCTGAATGGGTGTCAAACCTAGTCCCTGTCCAAAAGAAGAATGGAGAAATAAGGCTATGTGTTGATTTTCGAAATTTGAACCAAGCATCCTTAAAGGATAATTATCCACTGCCCAAGATGGATCACATCCTGTAGAAAGTGGTAGGAGCCTCTCGGATGTCGATGATGGATGGATTCTCTGGTTATAATCAGGTGGCTGTACTACCAGAAGATCAGAATAAGACTACCTTCACCACACCATGAGGTACGTTTATGTATGCCAGGATGCATTTCGGGTTGATCAATGCAGGGGCCAATTTTCAAAGGGCCATGGACATTGCCTTTGTTGGGGAGTAAGATAAGTTCATGGTAGTATATCTGGATGATATCACTATGTTCTTGAAAGATGATGCAGAGCACATTGAACACTTGCATAGAACTTTCAAGAAGTGCAGAAGGTATGGTCTCTCTCTCAATCCATAGAAGTCATTGTTTGCATTAGAAGAGGGTAAACTTTTGCGACATATTGTAACAAAAAATGGAGTAAAAATAGATCCTAGGAGAGTAGAATTTATAAATGGAATTTCTCTTCCCAGAAATAAAAAGGAAGTGTAGGTGTTCCTAGGGTGCATTAACTTTCTGAGGAGGCTTATTCCTAACTATGCTGAGATAGTTAGACATATAACTGACATGCTGAAGAAAAATAATGAGGTAAAGTGGTCCCAGGAATCATGAGAGGCATTTTCCAGGATAAAAAATGCCTTTGTTGAAGCCCCTGTGCTAGCTAGACCTGACTACACCAAACCTTTCATGATTTTTTCATTTGCATCACCTCATATGGTGGCAGGAGTTTTATTGCATAAAAATGAAGAAGGGTATGAGCATCCGATCCCTTTTTTCAGTCAGGTCCTCCGTGATGCAGAACTGAAATGTAACATATTGGAAATAGGCATATGCTTTGGTGAAGTCTCTTAAAGAATTTCGCATGTATGTCTTGCTATCCCATATCAATGCGTTTGTGCCTACAGCAGTGGTAAAAGATATTCTTATCCAAGGAGATAGCGAAGGGAAAAGAGGGAAATGGATTTCCAAAATACAAGAGTATGATCTAGACATCTGCCCTACCAAACTGATCAAGGGACAAGGGCTAGCCAAAATATTGTTCGAGTCAAACTGTCAGGCTCTGGGCATAAATTTGTACATGATAGAAAATGAGGAGTCTAAGAAGAAATAAGAGCAATAGGGGGTAGAGATAGCTACACAGAAGACACATATGAAGTACCTCATCAGCCCGTGGTACAAAGAGATAGTGGAATATCTTCTAACACTCAGCTTCCCTCCTATCTGTGATAAAGCTAAATACATAACACTAAGGTTGAGATCAAAAAAGTATGTGGTTGCTAATGGTCGGTTGTATAGGTGAGATCCCTCTAGAATTTTTCTCCTATGTCTCACAGAAGACGAGATTGAGAGTATAATGGCCGAATTTCATGAAGGAATTTGTGGGGGTCATTATAGTTGGAGGGCCACTGCTCACAAAATCCTGAAGGCCAATTTCTTCTGGCCCAAACTCTTTGGAGATGTGTTAGATGGGGTTATAACTTGTGAGAAATGCCAAAGGTTTGTTGAAAGACATAAGTTGGCACCTCCGTCCATGATCCTTGTTCACATGGATGACCCCTTCTAGCAATGGGGAATTGACTTTATCGGTGAAATACATCCTCCATCAAGTGGTCAGCATAAGTGGATATTAACTACCACGAATTATTTCACAAAGTGGGTGGAATATATACTTGCAAGGAATGCAACAGATGCTGTGGTAATGAAATTTATGGAAGAAAATATCATATCCAGATTTGGCTGCCCTGCCAAGGGTGTGACCGATAATGCATAGGCCTTTAAGTCTGCAAAGTTTGTCAACTTCTGCTAGCAATATAACATTGCACTAGGTCACTCTACAGCTTATTACCCACAAGGTAATGGCCTGGCAGAGTCTTCAAATAAAACCATGGTGAGGGCACTGAAGAAGGCTATCAACGAAAATCAAAGAAATTGGGATTCCCAATTGAAATTCTCTCTGTGGGCCAACAAGATTACCAGCAAGAGAGAAACTGGGAAGTCCCCATATGAATTATTATATGGGAGGGTAGCAGTATTTCCTGTATAGTTAGCCTTACCTGTAGCCTGATTCATGCAAGAAAGTCAAGAAGAACCCGATGATGTGACCAGGAGAGTCAATCAGTTGGTGGAGTTAGAAGAAACATGGAACCAAGTAAGTCAGAGGCTAACTGAATATTAAGAGAAGATGAAGGACCTTTCTGATCAGCATGCCAAGGACAAGAATTTGCAGGTTGGGGATTTAGTGCTCAGATGGGATACTCGAAGAGCTGAAAAGGGGAAACATGGTAAATTCGACCCACTCTGGTTCGGTCCTTTTAAAATTGTGGAACAAGGGGGGAACAACAGTTTCAGGTTGGAAATTTTACAGAGAGACTTACTCGATGCCCCTGTAAATGGTAAATTCCTCAAACCTTACTTCCAGTTCTGATCCATGCCGAGAGAGCCTAATGTATCATACTGTACATTAGTTTTTTATTTTCATCTTTGTTTGAATGATGTGTGTGTCGTGATGAATCCTGAAGAGAAAAATAAAAAGTGCTGAAGAGTGGTGTCCACATAGAAGATTAATAGGTGGTCTACAAAGTTCTCAACATGCCCAAGGATGAACGTGTCATCCCCAGGTGGAGCCAATGTTGATCATATGGTTAACCTTCACTGTTGTTCCTAGTTTTAAGGCCTCTCTGTTTGAGAAGAAAATGCCCAAAAGGCCTCCCTTTCCATATTTTCTCATTCCCATTAAACCTATTTTTTCCTCACCATTTTCTCCCTCCCTTAATTCCTCATTAACCCTCTAAATCATCCCATTTTCCCCTTGAACCTTACAAATACCCTTTGTTTGGCTTGAAAACCCCTTATTCTCCCTACCGAATCCCGTCCCTGGCCTTAAAATGCGTTGAAGATAGGCCAAACAAACCATATTTTGCATGAAAGGCTTTAGCCCCGTTTTGGATAGCCCCTTAACCACTTCCCCACCATGTGACCGCACCCAGAACCAAGAGTTTAAGCTCCGGGCACTAATCGCGATCGCAACTTACATCGCAAGCGCAATCCGTTGTTATTTGAATATGTTTCGATGCGATTCCATTTGGTCTATAGACCTCCGCATTAATATTAACCATTGATCCATCGCTCTGATCTGATGGCCAACACTTGTCCCGCTCATGCCCATCACCCTGATTATTTCACCCCTCTGATGCTCATCTCCACCGTTGATTCACTGTTATATCGGACAGCCATCGCGCCACTGCACCAATCGCAATTGCAAATTTCTAAGTGTGTCACCTGCTGCCCTCCCCAATTGCGATCCTCCGATTGATATCCTCACCATCGATTTCCATTTTTGATCCAACAGCCCTCGATTCCTCGCTCTGATCATAATCGTAATTTTCAGATCGAGTCACTTTCCATTCCTCTCGGTCTACGACCCTCCGATCTGATCGCAGCCGTTGATCTCTCGATATCCAACGATCCAGTTTTCGTCGCTCCCGCTCATCGCACCAACCTTCCTCCCCGCTGATTTAATCCCTGTTGTCGATCTTGTCCTAGATCGGACGGCTAGCGCTAAATAATGCATCGCCAATCGCAAAATCTAAAGGTGTTACCCCCCGTCCCTTCCGATTGTGATCCACCGATCCAATCGTGACAATCCATTTGATCCAGATCTGCGGCCCATAATGTATCACACATTTCTCCTTTTTTCTTCATCGGGTGTCCCTATTAACTCCATCAGGTGATCCCAACCATCGATCTCCTCCTGATATCTGACGGCTCACATTAAATCGCCCTCCGCCTTAACCGGGTCCCACCATTCCTCTAGGCCTTCACAGCATTCTTTCCACCACTCCCTGGATTTCTTAATGCGTTTATCGCATTGTGTAGGGTTGTTACAGAGTGATGAATTCACTCTAGGTTCCACAATCACGGCCACTGTGATTCGGAACGCAAAAAGGTTTTTGTATTAGCATTCAAAGTATCAGTGTTGAAGACTACCATGGCAGAAACAGAAGATTAAAGACAATTTGGAGATTTTGGATAAGATTGATTATCAAAAGCCCATCCTCCAAATTAAATCAGAATTAAAGAAAATCATGAAGATCAACAGGCAGAAAAACCTCTACTACCACATCAGAGGCAAATTGATTCCTCTCAGCCAACATTCCGCCATTTGTGACAGCGACCACCTCAACTCCACCTCATCAGTGAACATTATCAGTTCATGATTCGGCCCTAGTGGTATTTTACTTCTATTTTAGTTTGTTACTTTTAAATTTCGAGTGGAATTCACATTCCACTCCTGCATTTCACCTTCTGTCAGAAACTGTTATTTGATATTTTTGTTTAAAACGGTCATGAGCCCAACTGTCAATGATGAGATGCCCCAATTCCTTATCATGAATTTTGGTTATTTTTGATGGAGACCTCAAACTAATTTCCGGCACGTGAGGAAGATATTTTGCCCAAAAATATCTTCTCTCTCATGTTTCTGAGGCTTCTATATAAGCAAGAACCGAAGAGAAAAATGGGTTCCAGATTTTCTGAAGAATTTGCGGTGAAAGAGTTTTTTTGTATGCATTTTGTTCAAGATTTAATACAAACATGAAGAGCCCATTGGGTATCAATGAAAAGGAGTTCTATCTTCCATGAGGATTCTGGTCTTGGTGCTTTACAGTGTGTAATTCTCTCCTATGTGTTATAGTTTAGCTGTTCATTTCATTTACATCCATTCATCTTGTATCATGTTCTGGAATGCGAGTAGCCCACTGGTTTTGGTATGAATTTATCCCAGTTGATACTTATGCCATAATCTGTCTGGCACTTTAAATATGGCTCAGGAATGATATGCTGTTCCATTTTCACTTCACCCGTACTTCTGATATATTAGCTATTATGACATGTTATTTACAAATGCTACTATCATGTGTGGATTCTTAATTTCGTAAGCCCACCGTATGCTAATATATGTTTCTGGATATTGTCTCAACAACAATTAGTATTATATTTATTCTACATATGCAGTAGATACTTTCTGATTATTCATCTCTATGAATTATTTAGAATCCATCCCTTTTTGCAGTAAGCTGCCTTTGAATTGTCTAATACATTTGTGTTAGAGTTTCACACCTTGCCTCTATAGTATTGCTTTCTCTGTATCAAGCTTCTGAAAGTTTTAGTCCCATTCAAATTAATCTTCCTGTTTACAAGAGATAGCATGAGAGCCTTGTTCTGCTAATTATCATTTTTATATCATATTTCTCCTTTCTATATAAGATGTCCTAGGCACTAGTCTTTCACAACTCAAGGCTTTCTCTAGGATTGATAACAGCACTCACCCAATCATATTCTTATACTATCTCTATGATGCCTGCAATAATCATCTTATCCAAACATTCTTTTACCTTCTTCTTATATTTTAGATTTAATCTGTATGGGCGTTGCTTCACTGGACATGCATCAAGTTTCATAGTGATCCTCATGACTCCAAGTTCTCCAATTATTCCTTTCAATTCTGAGAACTTTCTAGGGAATAATTCCTAATATTTTGTGAATAGTTCAACAACCTTTCCTATTGTTTCATCATTCCAGTAGTCTCCAATGTTTTCCAACTTTGGTTGCTCTTCAAACCCAATATTCACATGCTAAATCTTTAGAGGTTTTGCCACATCTAGTGCAGTGATCGAGGGTCCAGCAATTGAGCAATGTCCCTCAGATTCTAGAATGGTAATATTCTTTGGATCCTCTTCATTCTCTTCAACCTTAATATTTATACAATTCACAATATCCTTCATCTGTTCATCCTATGTTGGAAAATCGCACTCTACCGTTGGCTTCATTGTATCAGACATAACTTCTTGAATATTATGCAATTCTTTACCAATCTTGTCAAACCCACTCTCAAAGTTGAATGTCATAATGAAAATCTTCGTTAGTGTAGACCATTCACTAATACCTCAAGGTAGCTCTGTTTCGAAATACCAATCAGTAGGTACCTTCCCCAATGTATGAATGAACATGTGGACCCATTTAGGTCTCGGTTTGTGTGGATCATCCTTTCCATAGTAGAATTCTTCCATTCTGATAGTTGGAATTTCAAAGCGTAACCTCATCATTCGTGCGCATTCATCCCAATTGCGCATGTTTTCTTTATGAGTCTCCCACAATCATGCTAGAGTAGCACGTAGTCTAAGATCCAAGGCATGTGTTGGCCGGATAAATCGTTCTTGCGGACAAGACCGATCTCCCCAGTGTCAGAAGACAATCTAGCAACAAACGAACAACTAAGTTTGTCTTTCTCTAAATATATTCATTTTACAAATAAATGCTATGAAGGTGTCGATCCTACCTTAGATCCAAATGCTTATTTGCAGTCGTAGTACTTCTGTCGCATCAAAATCCTTTCGTCGCAGTAAGAGTTCTTCTGTCGCAACAAGAGTTATTTCGTCTAATAATCCTTCCGTACGCAACAAGAAGAGTTCTTATCGCAACAAAGTGTCATCTTTTGTCGACCTGCAATCACAAACAAGAAAATACTAAATAGCACCTGTATAAAAAATAATCATAAAACATACCTATCATAGTGATCGAGGAATCTATGAAATAAACGATCAAACGACAACTTATTGAAATAAACAATCGAACGACAATTTATTGAGAAAAACAAAACTTGATTGTATTAATCTTAAAATATACAGAAGAACCTTACAACCTTAGCCTTGATGTTCGAAAAGACGCCTTCACAAAGTCCGGCAGTCTCCTTTACTTTGATAAGCTATGCACTCCTCTAACCAAGACAAATAGAGGTATGTAATCTCTCCTCACAAAAGTCTTAGTTAACTGAGTCTAAATCTCAACAACACTTAACTTCAAATATTCTAAAAGCTTGAACTCCCTTTGAGGCTACCCAATGCCTCTTTTTATAGTGGAAAAGAGGAGGTTTTCTGTTCCAAGTATGAAGGGATAGAATCCTCCTTCAAAGGGATAAGCTCCTCACATCAAGGGGTTAGCTCCATAAGGTAAGGGGTTTATGCACCTCACAAGAGTGGTTCTGCCACCGCAAGATCCATTCTAGAAGCTTCCAAAATTTACTTTTATTGAGCTTTTTGGAATTTACTTGTGCCTTTTTGATCTTATATGGGTCCGCACCTTTAACACAGATAAATTTCATTCAGGTATGCAAGAGAGTTGAACATTAGGTCCGGGACCGCAGGAAAGATAGAGAGAAAGTGTGACACCAAAGTTTAGGAGATTTTTAGGAACATTTCTCTGATTTTCAAGGCTTGACATGAGGAACTAACATGTTTATACTTGCAGAGGGGGAAGTATGAGTAATAATGAGCTCATACAGTTAGCAGAAAGTCAAGGTGACAATTTTTAGTGTAACAACATGGAATCTATGTCCTTCTAGGATAGTTCTTTCAAGCTCTCCTAGAAACATGTTTACATTAGTTAAACCATCATAATGCAGTAATTCATGTAGCTCAGATGTTATGCATCGAAGAGATATGGTCACTCGATTGCAACATAGTGTAGATGCTTCATGCAATTGGTTCTGTGAATTTCTAATTCTTCATCAGAATCTAAGAAACAAGAGTTATCCTTTTCCGAATTAAGATTTCAATCAGCCATTGGGTTGATCCAATTTTCCTCGCGTAGTGTTAGCTTATATATCTGATCATATCATCATTAGCGCACACAAGTTCTATTTATCTTTTTCCTTCTTTAGGATCTAGGGGAATGATGACTCGGGTTCCATTGCTTTTAAACTCCACCCTTATTTTATTCAGGTTTATAACACCATCCATATCAATAGCCAAGTATAATCCCAACACTGCAAGATAAGGATTAGTATCATCCACAATTTGTATAACTTAGAAATTTTCAAGTACCTTCACACCTTCAATACTGACTACGACTTGTGACAACCTTCCTAATGGAATGATTTTCTGTTGATTTTCCTTACACAGTTTAATGGTAGACCATTCCAGCTTGGGTTCTCCCATGTGTTGCTAGGTTTTCTTAGGTAGGACATTTTCATCGGAACCTAGATCTAAAATAACCTAATCCATATCATAAGCACCGATCTGAGTGGTCATACGCATCTCTCGCCCCATCCTATTCTTATTTTTATACATTTTGTTAATAGCTTTCTATTCTACCAACGATTTTTCCTTTTCTGTACAGTTATCTATCATAGCCTGAAGGTTCTCTACC
Source organism: Pinus albicaulis (assembly GCA_034641835.2). Taxonomy (NCBI): domain Eukaryota; kingdom Viridiplantae; phylum Streptophyta; class Pinopsida; order Pinales; family Pinaceae; genus Pinus; species Pinus albicaulis. The sequence goes on along the minus strand of CM076575.1, from coordinate 1,524,436,020 downwards.
ACTTTTTTGTTGTGCAGTAACTTAATGAAAGCTTGTAAAAATGGCCTGATTTATTCATCTACCCCTACCCACTTCATTGGTCTACCTGATGTTGATGTGCTGCCTTCTGCAAACTCTTTTCACGCTTCAACAAAAGTCTCCTTTGCACACTGTAAATCAAACCAATATTTGTTCTCAGGTGCCTTATGAATCCAAAGGATAGTATCTAGATTCTTTCCCTTATCTTCATTAGTGGCTTCACTACTCCCAGTGACCACATTTACACTAGGAGCTTCCTCACAGGTTTCTGCTCTAACCATCTAAAGATTCTGTGTCGGAGTTTGTGTCTTTTTCTCCTAAATATTACAATCAAAACAAGGCAATATTCCATTACATGGTCGAACTGTCTACAATACCTACATGATTGTTGTGGTGTGTTTGGATAGTCGCACACATAGTGACCAGCATCTCCACAGTTGTAGCAAATAACCCTCCCCCTTCCTCGAACTACTGACCCATCTCCTTGTCCTCTTCCTCTGCCCTAAAATCCACCATGCCCAGAGGGGGATGCTAGTGAGGTAGGTTCAACCTGCATTCTATATATTTCAGATTTTTCCAACATCATATCATAAGTTCAACAATGTTTCTCATCATGTCCTAGCAACAAAAAAAATCTACAAAACAACTGCTTCAGCTCAGGTTGATACTTTTCGACCCTTGGATAGAAATATGTTTCATGAAAACCCGCAACTTGACATATTGTGCACCATATTGGCCCAACTGCAGTCTTCAGCGGGCTAGGTCCTCTAGCATTCATATAGTTATTGAAGATGGGAAATTTATCCTTATGGTGCCCAACAGCTTTATATTTTATGCACCAGACCTCTACACATACCTCCTTGGCCTTATCTTTGCATAGATTCTAAATCTCCAAATGCATTTCTTCCAACTAATTATAAATCATTTGAGTTCCAAGCGCAATAGGTGTTGGGGTGTCTTCTAATTTCATCGCAATCTCCATAGCCTCAACCTGCGTGGCAATATTTTTTTGATCCAAGGGGTGGCGTAGATGTGGGAGCCTCGATAGTGTTGGGTATCATCGATAGTAAATCCACCATCTCTAATAGTGCACTTCAGCCTCTGATCTGCTTCCCACATAGATTCATTTACCTCATGATGAATCTCTTTCATGTTTGTAACCAAATATGCATATGACTTAGGCTTCTTGAATTTTTATTTCAAGGCATCCTTCACTTCATCCAGAGTGGCATTAGGGTTTTCTTGGACATATCTGATATACCAATCCAATGTGAAATCATGGAAATCAGTGACTAACTGTGCTTTATTAATATCATCATTATTAACTTGTTGAGATCTCCATATAGCATTAGTCACAAACCAAAAGTGGTCAATACATTCATTCGCAATACCTTTGAAAGTAGGTATCTTCATGGACACAGCCATATCTGCATTTGGGGGAGGTGGAGGTGGAGATGGACTACGCAGTGGAGTGGGCGCTTTGTGAGATGAGTGTGGAAGTGGAGTGGATGGGATCTGAAAGGTGTTAAGGGATTTTTATTGTTCTGATTTGATGAAAATTATTCTCAAAATACTTCCCCTTCTTCAGAGTGCACAGATTCACTAGAGTTACTAGTTTTTGGTTCATCGTCACTATCATATCTATGATTGAAAGAAATAAAAATAAATCCTTTCTTTGGATCTTTGCGGTAAAGTATTCCATTGCGTGTAGTCGGGAATCTTTAGGACATTCACGCAATATGTTGGCAGAGAGAGCCCTATTCACATAATAGCATCTTCAACAATAACTTCAAAAAGCACATAAACTTACCTCTAGGACCATTGAAAATTTTACTTTCTACTTTAGAGTATGACACACACTGATAAATGGAAAATTCAGTCACAAATCCTCCCAAGACACGATCGATCCAATGATCTATCACATGAGTGATCTTACTATTTGTCTTCTCTAATTGCTTAATCAATTCAAGAATCCACTGAGTGACTGCATCGTCCTTCGCGCAGGTAATGAATTCAATCCATCGCGACAACCAGTCATGCAATTAAATTGCAAAGGAACAAAAGTATATCTTTTGAACTTCTATATAGATGTACTTATGAACCCACTTTTCACGTGATATCTTAGAACTTCGATTCTATTGGATAGCGAATTCAAGGATATTTCTATCCAAACAATCTTGCAATTCATTCTAAAAAGGGTGGCACAACATCAAATCTCTCTCAAAATGATCTTGGTCCTGGAAACGGAACCATTTTTTGGCTTGAGGGGTCCTGACCCAGGTTCATAGTTTATCGCAGAACCAAAAAACCCTCCAACTACTGGCCCTTTCGGCAATGACCTGCTTGCGTGGATCAATGTCTCACCTGAAATAGTAATGGGGGGTGTTGGAACAAGTTTTTCGCACCCCGAGGAAGAAAATAATGTGGTGGCCATAAATAGGTTGATTTCAAAACTTGTACAGATCAGAAACATATGCACAAAAATATAGAACTATAATATCATATTTATAAAGATAATGCAATTAACAGACAGAGCGCATATCACTTTGTCGTAGATTTAGAAGAACAGAACCATATCTATGTAATCCACAATAACTTAAGAAAATTTATCCATGTATTCAACCATCAACATATATTCATGCATAAATAACAGATCTACTCGCATAGATACAATTAATCATAACATAAGTAAGTGATCTCAAAGCATAAACAGTAAACAGATAACACAATGCTTCTCCAAAACCAATCTTTTTATTAGATTCCAACAGTTCAGTAAAAACATACTTTTCCCTTATAATTACGCTTCCACGCACATAACCGATGAAGTCTGCACACAACCATGACTCCTACACACATCTTGCAGGAGCCTTTAAACCCAAAACCCGGACTTACCAAAGTGTATCAAAAATTCATAAACACTTAGATCCAAAACATTACATGACTTCTTACTTATACCCGATCTATCTATTTATATCCATGTTAACACATAGATACTATGGTATCAAACCATGGTTTGAGGCCCACAGTTTACCCTTAAAACCCTTTTACATATAAGAGGGGATTGACCTGTCCCAAATGCCCTTGACCTTTATGCGCAATGTGCATATGAAAAAATATACAAAAGGATACTAAAAAATGCACCCCGGGGGACCCCACTCCAATAGTCAGTATGTACAAAGGTTTGATAACCAGTAATGTAGTGTTTGAATTTGTTTAGGGAATGGAAAATGGCTAAGAGATCCTTTTCAGTGACAGTATACTTAAGTTTATCTTTGGATATATTATTTCTAATGAAATAAATTACATAGGGTAATTTGTCTTCCAATTTTGCCAAGGCTGCCCCCACAACTTTAATCGATGCATCTGTATGAATGTGGAAGGGCGGAGCCCAATTGGGACCTTGAAGAATAGGGGGAATGGTTAGCTTTTAGTTGATGAGATAAAAAACCTCCTGACAGAGAATAAAATAGAAAAACATAGAATCTTTGGCCAAAAATCTGAATAATGGCGAAGCCACATTACTGAAGTCCATAATGAACCTCCTATAGTAGCCAACCAAACCTAGGAAACTTCTAACATCTAGGTGATTTTGAGGAATATGCACCCTTTTTATTATGGTGATTTTTTTAGGTCTATTTTTATTCCTACTTGTGATATTTAATGGCCTAGAACTATCCCTTCCCTTTTTAGAAATTCACACTTTTCAGGACTTAGGGAGTGATGCATTTCAATGCCCTTCCTCAAAACTCTTCCTATATTGGAGAGAGCCTCCTAGAAATCATACCCATAACATATGAAATCATGCATGCATATATCTATAGAATCATGGAATAGTTGAGAAAAAATGCTCAGGATTTCTCTCTGGAAAGTAGCAGGGGCATTGCACAAGCCAAAGGGAAGGAATTTGCAAGTGAATTTTCCCTAGGGACATGTGAAAGTGGTATTTTCCTGGTCCTCCGAGTTGATTTTAATCTAGTTATACCCACTCAATCCATCCAAGAAAGATAAAAAATTCTTTTCTGCAAGACCATCCAGGATTTGATCGATGAAGGGCAAAGGGAAATGGTCCTTTTTAGTGGCTTTATTTAGTTCTCGATGGTCAACATAGATTTTCCACTTCCCATTTTTCTTTGGGACTAGAACAAGAGGAGACACCCACTCATTGTCTGATATGGGGTAGATGAAACCTTCATCCAACAACTTTTGCAGCTCATCCTTCACTGTGTATTTTATGGCTTGGTTCATCCTCCTTTGGGGATGGCGCACATTCTTAAATCCCTCTTTCATATAAATATTATGTGTTCACACCGATGGATGCACCCCTTTCATGTCCTTGTAGTCCCAAGAAAAAACATCTAAGTTTTCCTTCACCAGATGGCATGATTGATCTTCTTCCTTAGCCAAGAGGGATGAGTTAATCTTCATGGATATATATGGGCCAAATTCCACATCCTTGGTGGCTTCATAGGTTGATTCAAATGAGTGTAGCTCAATCCAAGGGTGGATTTCATATTCTATCACTATTTAATCGAGTGGAATGACAGTGGGGGGTTGGTTTTGAATGATGTGGTCAATGAGATCATCCTCATCGGGTGGCCCCCCTCTAATAACATTATATATGGTACAAATGGGGTAAGGTATGGTACTGTACACTTCGTCCTCTGCTTCTTCATCATCCTCCAACCATAAGGGTAGGTTATGGTCAATTGAAGGTTAGGTAGGAAGATATAATAGCAGCTGTTTGGAAAAGGGCCCATTCTTTATAGTCATGTTTTTGTCCCTACAACTAGTATAAGCATCGACAGTTTCCAACCAAGGTCTTCCCAAAATACAAGGATATCCATTAAACTTGGTTTTTTGCTGGAGGACTAGGAAATATGTGGGGTAATCCTATGATTCAATCGATACGATCACATCCTCAAAAATTCCTTCTGGGGCTACTGTGGATCTGTCTGCAAGTTTCATAATAGTTGTGGTCTTTATCAAGGCTCCTTGGAGGTTGAGTTTTAGCATATTTTCTCTAGTCATCACATTGATGGTAGCCCTAATATCAATCATAGTGTGGTGGAATATGACACCATCAATGTGTACATCTACTACTGGACTTCCAGGGTCCAGGTACTTCGGGAAGATCACCCTTCCCAATGTTAAGTTAGACAACTTTCCCACAACATTAATGGTGGGGGTTTTTTTATTCTTTCTCACTAGCGTTTTAAATAATTTTTCTTTGATGAGGCTATTGTAAATAGGGACATCCTTAATGGCCTGGAGAAGGGGTATTTTCACACATGGGTTTTTCAATTCGCCCAAGAGTTTAGTCTCTTCTGGGGCATGCTGACTAGGGTGGATCAGGCGCTCAGAAAAAGTAGGTTGATTGGTTTGAGTGTTTCTCTCTTCCTTTTCCACCTCAACCTCTGCAAGTCGAGATGGAGGATTATTTTCTAGAAGTACTCTTCCAGATATGAGGCTTATTTCATGTATATACATAACATAAGTTGGATAGGATGTTTCATGCCTCCTTGTTGTTCGAGTTTAGATGGGGTTGGGAAGGCATATGAGTAAAATTAGGTGGATAAGAGTGAGTGAGTTGAGGTTGAGGTTGAGGTGGAGGCTATAAAGTGAGTGGTTGGTTGTGGTGGGGTCTCCACCCTGGTGATGGGTTGATCCACTAAGGTGGTTGAGGAACATACTGCTGGAAGGGTTGATTTACAAGCTGAGGGTGATATGGACGGCTATAAGTCCAAGTAGGAGGTGTAGGGCATTACGGAGGAGTGTGCCAAGACTACATAAGTGAATTTTGGTTTGTATGGTAGTAGTATTAAGGTGCACCTTGCATGCCCTATTGATATGACTAAGGCCCTTAGGCCTTATCTGATTTATGAAACAGAGTTTCTCTTGTCCTCCTTCCCCACCTTGGTATACAAATTTGAGACTAGGTAAGGAGGGACACTTATCTGTGGCATGATTCTCTTCACATACTAAGAATACCTCTATGAAATTTAGTGGACATGCATTTTGAGGGTGTTTTATGGTAAATCTAGGGGAAAATATAACCAAGGCCCTCTCTCTTCCGCTTTCTTCCTCTTGATCTGAATTATGTCCATTTGCAAAGAAAAGGTGTTCAACATCTCACTTTTTAAGTCCTCCAACATATTCCCGTTCTCATGCTTGATGGAGGTGGAAGAGGAAGGGGTGTTGGTCATGCTTTGGATAGCTCTACCTTTCTTCCTAGTTTCCCTAGAGTGGTTTCTAAAGACAATTTTGATGTACTCATAAGGTAGCTGGTAGATGTATCATAGAGACAACATATTAATGGTTTCTATCACCTCTTCCCTAATCCCTCAGAGAAGTACAAATTTGAGTGATCCGAGATAAGGGTGCAATTGGCTCTTTTATAGTTCAGTTGAAATCTTTCTTCATAATCCTCCAGGAATTCATCACGTCCCAGAGTCATCCTAAATATCTCCTCTTTGGTATCTTTGGGCCTACAGTAGTCTCTATATTTTTTGTTTAAGGACTCTTGAATCTGTGCCCACGTAGTGATATTTTTCTCAAGGAAACTCATGAATGAGCATAGGGTTGCATCCTTGAGGGTATATTGTAACAATTTTATATTTTGGTCATCTGAGGCATAGTCATAAGTCATGTAGACAACATCAAACTCAAACATGAAGGTGTCATGATCCTCAGAAGTAAGGGCATGGAAATGTGGAAGGTCTGAGGGATTGATGTTCTTCATTCTAATTTACCCATCTGTTTCTCTAATGGGAAAAAATCCTTGGGCCCTAGTTTCAGCCATGGCTTGAATTGGTGAAACAGTTTCCTCAGGTGAAACAAGTTCCTCTTCTTCTCCAATAGGTTCTTAAAATTTTTCATGTGGTTCACCTATAATGCGTTCCACCTCATGGTCCCTAAAGAAGAGTGAAGGGTGACTATGTGGGGATGTGGGGCTTTTTGGTAAGAATTTTCCTGGGTTATCCCTACTCTTACGAGGCATGAAAGTCAAATTGTTTTTGTATTTTTCAATATTTTGGAACTGAATGTAAAAGAAAAGTAGAAAATAATGCTAAAATAGAAACAATTGCACCAATATTGCTACAAATCCTAGATGCTACTCAAATTTACTTTATCAACCCAAGGTTCATACAAATTTGGAGCTGATCGTGTTATATGCACAGTAGATGAGTTCTACTCATGCCATAGTTAGATGATTTCTACAATGAGGTGCTACTACTAGGGTTACTTCTAGGAAAGGATTTTTTTCACACTTCTAAATGTAATCTAAGACTGGAAATAAATCATGACCATTACTCTATCAATAGGGAAATAAACTACTGTAGATTACATTGATTCATCCAGCTAGTTGCAAGAAAGAGAAATTAATGCTTATGCTAATCCAAGAAAGGAAATTACATTGTGGAATTTAGAAGCTAGGTTTTTGAATTGAATTGAATAAAGGAAACTAATATAGATCACATAATGAATCAAATGAATAATTTAATCCTATCTATCTCATGCTTAACTATTGTGTTTAATGATGCATCTAGAAATGATCTAATCACAATTTTAAATGACTCTGTTTTGCAGAAAAATAAGGAGGCACTGAGGTGACATAAGAGGGTCCCTGAACCAAAGGTTCAGAGATAAAGGTCTATTGGTGTCTTTGCTAGGCTTAGATGAGGTGAATGAGTGATTTTGGGCTGGAGGAGAGAGTATCTGTCACTACTACATGAATTTGATACATGATTTCCTGTAGTGCTACAATATGTCCTCAAAAGATATAGGAAACAGACCGTGTGGAGTTTGAGGCTAGAAATGATGAGGAAAAGGTTAGAAGAGGTAGGGTGAAGGTGGATATAGGTATACTAATGGTAGCCAACCCCTTGTCTAAGCTTAGAACTCTTCCCAAAGCCTATCTTTGACCTTTAATGTGGCTCTTGGTGATGTGGTGGTGATTTCAAAAAAACAGGGCTATAGATGACTTTGATGGAAGGTGTTTGATGAAAAGTTAGAAATAAACCTACTTATGCAACTGAGACATAAATATACCTCTGTATCTACAACATGTTCATGATAAGTAAAGTAAGTTATCTAAATTTTCCAAGAAATCATAAAATAAAATATATTTTGGTCTATGGTGGAAGACCTTCCTCTTGAAGCTCCAATGGAAGAGGTGAGAGAGAGAGGCTTAATACACAGCTTTGAGGTTTTATAGGATACTCATTATAAAATGAAAGAGATTAAATACTTCAACATAAGAGAAAACAAAAGTACATAAGAGAGACTAAGGCCAATGGATTGGGTTGTAACCCACAAAATGAGCTCCATGAAACTAACTCAGTGGAGAAGAAACAAAATTCTCATTTTATTTCATAACTATTCTTGTACATAACATATGAAAGTTAGAAATGTCTAATACAAGAGCCAAGAGTGCTCTAGCTAAATCCAAAAATCAAATCCAGGCGAGATATTTCTCTGGCCTATTTATGCTCAAGGGTACCTACCAACATCTCCATAAAAAGTAGGTGTTTATTCCCTTGGAACTCGAGAGACGTGGAGCTTGGCTCCCTTTGATCTTTCACTTGCTTGGCTACCTATGCTTTCGAGTTGTTGGAGGAGAATATTGAGGAGATATTGGTTGCCTTTATGAGTTAAGGACGTGGTCAAGCCTCCTACAATCACTCCTTGTTTTCTACTTTGAGCCCTGATTGTGCAATCTTCCTAAAAAATGGCATTATTCCCCTAATTTTCCTGCATTTAAACCACATTATGCATCGAAGCATGAAAACCCTTAATACACCATTGTCACTAAGAAAAACATGAAAAAATTAAATTAAATGTGAGAAAGAGAGAATAATTAGGCTGAAAAGGTGAAAATTAACCCCTTAGAATGTACCTAATGTTGGTGCTCATAAGATAGCTATATGAATGATTTCCCATAGCATAGTTTCCTTTTGTTGCAACTAGGTTAACTGTTTATGCTTTACTTTCACTATCAATTGCAAGTAGAAGTTTTATAGACACTCTCTTTGTCTTAGATTAGAAGAAATTCCCTGCATTACATTAGCTAGCTTCACTTTAATAAAGTAGGAGGAATGGCTTAGAAGTACTACTGACCAGAAGACCTAGTTGAGGGTGGCATGAGTAGAATCCATTTGTTGTGCATATGATTTTGGGCTAGCATCCCCTGGGTTCAAATTAAAGTCAATTTTTCTATTATATTAAAGCGCAACATGTAGGTTAAGTGGCTTTGGGGTGGGTCAAAGCTCCTTATTTTTGTAACGGGTAAAAGGGTAAAACATGGGGTCCATGGTTTTAGCGTGTCTAAGTTGTATAAAAACTCATGTAAGAGTCAAGTCGAAGAATCAATCAATCAATCAATGAGAAGTTGAATCATATGTTTAGGAAATTTGGGCAAGTTTTGTGATAATTCTGAGTAGAGATGGGCTCTTGCGGCTATGTGCACAGAGACCTAAGTCCTGGGATGTGTGCGAGGACTCTGCGGCTGTGTGCGCAAGGAAATTTTTGGTGAACGTATTTTTTTACTTGCATGATATATATTTATGTGCTGATGTATTGATTTACTCATAGATCTACTATAGTTTACATTAATTATGTATATTTGTTTTATTTGATCATATAATTGCGGAAGATCTGTATCTGTTTTTGTTAAGGGTTTCTTTGAAATAATACCTGGATAAAATTGATCTTTGTGTTTGCGCAAGTTTTCTTCTTTTTTATTAATGCTTGATCTCAATCGGGTTAAAAGAAACTTGTATAGAAAAATAGTAGTTAGATCAGATTGGAAGGGTTAGATACACATCATAGTTCTCCCTCAAGATGCAGAAACCTGATTCCAATACCCCCCCATATTGCTTTGGGTGAGACTTTGGTCTGCACAAGAAGATCACTGCGAAACGACCAATATTTGGAGGGTTTTGTTTGTTGTGCATAACACTCTAAACATGGGTCAAGATCCCTTAAGCCAAAAAATGGTTCTGTTTCCGGACTGAGATTTGTTTGAGGGATATTTGATGTTGTGCCATTCAACTAAGCCTGAATTACAAGATTGGTTGGATAGAAAGGTGCTCAAGTTCGCGATCCAAGAGAAATGGAATCCACGATTATATGTTGAAGAGTGGGAAAAAATATTTATTTATACAGATAAGAACGAAATTTTATTTGCATCCTTTGCAATAGAACTACATGAGTGTTTAGTTTGGCTTGCTAAGTTTCAGACCTGTGTGAAGGAAGACACAGTCATCAAGTGGACTCTAGAGTTGATTCAATAATTGGAAAAATCAAGCAATAAGATCACTCACATAGTAGATTACTGGATCAATAAAATCTGGGTGGATTTGTCACTAAATTTTCTATTGACTCCTTTGTATCATATTATGAAGCTAAAATAAGGTTTTTTGAAGGCCCTCAAGGTAAGTTCCTGCGCTCTTTAAAGTTGTAGATTAAAATTATCTTATGTGAAAAGGATACTCTATGTAACCATACTGAGTGAATGTTTATAAGAGTTCAACATAGCTCTATGCGTAGTGGAAACATTTATAACACTGACCCGAACAAATATTTTGTGTACAGTCCCCTCAAAGGAAAATTTGACAGTGACAAAGAATCTGAAACAAGCAATTTCGGTGAATCAACACAATCTAAAGAAACGACTACAATTGTGGTTTAGATCTGATCCACCCAACTCCGAAATTTCCCCACAATCCACTCCATCCCACTCCACCTCCACCACCAGTATTTGATATGGCTAACTCTATTAATATGCATACTTTTAAGGGTGTCGGGAATGAATACACTGAACAGTTCTGGTTCATCGGAGAGGCTTTGTGGAAGGCATAAAAGATTAATGATGATGATGTTAAGAAAGCGCAACTCACTAATGCATTCCAAAAAAATGCGTTGGACTGATATATGAGGTATGTATCAAATAACCCAAATGAGATGATAGATAATCTCAAAGAGGCATTAAAGGAACTATTCCATAAGCCTAAGTCATATGCTCAATATGTTACCAAATTAAAGTATATTCATGAGGAAGTGAATGAGACCGTATGGGAAGAAAATAAATAGTTAAAACATATCATCAGAGATGGAGCCTTCACTATTAGTGATGATCAACATAAATAATGGTTCATTGCAATGTTATTACCACATATGCCCCTGCATTTTTCTCAACAGAAGATTTATTCCCAGGTCGAATATATGGAAATCGCAATGAAGCTAGAAGCTTCTCCAGTCAAGAATGCGCAGGTCGGGGTTCAACATATTTAAATTAAATTGGCTACCCTACACTTAGACCTTCAAAGCTAATGGAAGGAGAATGGGAAGGACATGCATGCAAAGATATGGTGTGTGTGATGAAAAGCTGAAGTACATTACAAGGAGAAATGTCGTGTATTTGATGAATATCTGGAAATTGTAGGACCGAGTTCGATAAAACCTAATCTAGGGTTTGGAGCACCTTCATGTGCGAACCATCCAATATGGTGTGAAATATGTCATGTATCCATAAAACACCATATAGACTACTTTCTCACGTTTCACAAATATATTCCGACAGACAAGCAACTCTATTACAAATTTTGTTGATCTGTAGGCCATGATGAGAAGCACTATCGAAGTTTTGATAAAGTTGCGACCTATAGGATGCAGTCAGAAAGTAGAGGCCCGGATTCACCTACATCACCTACTAGACGAGGGGGATTTCAGGGCCAAGGGTGTGGAAGAGGAGGAGGAGCTGGTTGAGGAAGACGCCAGATAATCTGTTATAATTGTGGATAACTCAGCCACTTCATGCATGACTTCTCAAACACAACACAACACTACTATAGGTATTGTCGGAAGTTAGACCATGTAATTGAATATTTCCCTGTGCTATTTGTGAATATAGAGGAGAATAATACTGTGACACCTACATGAGACATTTAGATGATGAGGGCAGAGCCACACGATGAAGAGCCTAGTGTTAATATTGTGACCAAAATTTGTGTAACAGTTGGTGAAAACAAAGTTGAAGATAAGAAAATTGCTACAGATGTCTGGGTTCGAAAAGGCCCCAAGAAGAAGGAAGGATTAAGCTTGTAGAAGGAAAATGACACTTTCAATGAAGCAAAGAAGAGCTTTATGGACCCTGGTGCATCGACATCAAAAGTATTGATTAGGCATATTAATACTACAAAGGTGAATGACCCAGTTGAGCTAAAATTGTTCTTACATGCTGGTATTAAGATTATGCACAATAAGAAGGCAGTTGAAAATCCTCAAACACTAATTGAAAATTTTGCTGAGAAAGAACATCCCTTGAAGGAACAACGCCAAAAGGAAAAATTCCAAAAGGAATAGAGGGTTGTCAACAAAATCTAAAAAATTAAGAGAAGGATTGGATGGGAAATGCACTTGACTACTCAAATAGGAGAATTAGAGATGGATCAAGTCATCATAGATATGGGGTCTAATGAAAATGTACTACCTAAGAAAACATGTCAAAGAATGGGAGAGCCTAATCTCTAATGGTCCACAGTTCAACTGCGCATGGCTAACCAACAGAATATTATCACAATGGGAAGACTCCCTAGTGCAGTAGTTGACATTGAAGGATTCAATGTCTTTGTTGAATTTCAAGTCATTGAAATTGTTGATTATACAAACCCGTATCCTGCACTGCTAGGCTTAGACTTGGATTTCGACATGGATGCTATTATTAGCCTCAAGTGCAGGAGCATGATATTTGAAAAAAATGGGACAAGGTTTGTGGTCCCTCTGGATCCAACATAAGGAGAAAGATACATAGATTTAGTGCGCGATGACTATGCCTATGGTGATATCAATCATGTGTACAAATTGATCGCGAGGGACAAGGATTGGATCAACCCCACAACAAATGAATGACTTAGTTGGGAGAAGGATAGTTTGTGCTTGTCAGACTTAGATGAATAATTGGAAAACTAGCAGAAAAACTTACATGAAGTATTCATAGTGCAATGTAATCGAGTTACCATATCTTTGCGTTTTATAACTTCTGAGGTACGTGAATTTCCCAATTATGATGGTATAGGAGATGTCAATATGTTTTTAGATGCAATGGGAAGGGATGTTCTGTAGGAAAAATGGTTCCATGCACTTGATCTAGCTCTGCGCGCAACCCCAACCTTAAAGTGGGGAACTAAAAAAGATAATATTGCTACTTGGAAGGATTTCCATCGAATGCTACGACTATGATTTGGTAATCCCATCACTCAAATGAAAGGAACATACTTACGCGTAGAGGATTTTTGCATTCATTTAGCTAGTTGTAATCCAGCTTGGGGAGAAGAGTGTTATAGCATCACTTATCACCTCTATATACTTGACGACTTATGCATTCGCATTGGGCAGTCCTTCCATTCAGACTTGATCACACTTATTAAAAAATAGTATTTTAAAATCCATACGTGACTCTGCTCAGATTTTTCCGCTTGGAGATGCAGGTCCATCCATAGCTCACCTGTGTATGTTATTTAAAATATTAAAAAATATATAAAACTCCTATTAATGAGGCGGGGTTTATGGTTTTTTCCTGTAACATAACTACCCCAGCCCATGGCATAACTGTTCCCCAACTGAAAAAAACTAATTTCAGGAAGTAGAAATACACCTCAAGGGAATGGCCTAAAGGAGGAGAGAGACAATTAAATTTATATTATAGCCTGTTATAGCCCTAATAAAGTCTGATATTTCCCTGTGCCTCCTACACTTCCTCGGTTTAGGAAACCCTTATTTCCTTTTGATGATCAACCCCACTTTATGTGACATCCTTTGTGCACCATTTATGGAAGAAGCTTTGTGAGGCTAGGGATGGACGAATATGGAGGATGACTTTGCTCAAGGTCATGTCAGATCTCAAGTTCTGGAGCATGTTGAGTAGAAAAGGTTTTGAACCCTATAGGATCGACCTCAAAAGAAGGATAAACAGGTAAGGTTGTCCATCCTCATTTTTATACTTCAAGCATAAAAACTGATAATTAGAATGCTTCTTGTGATGATATGCCATATGCTCTGTTAGGTCCCTACACCCATAACTTAGGGTAGCTTTTCCCATAATAGAACTAGTGGCTCTATTGGAGATTACATCTGTGTAATTCCTAGTTTGGGTTGTTTTTATCTGTCTTGTGGTTTCCCTGATAGTTTAATCACTTTTTCAGTCTAGTAGGTTCTTTTCCAAACCAGGTAGAAGTCCTGATCTTCTGGATCAAGCCTGTGTTTTTCTTTTTTCTTTATTTCATTTTCTATACGCTACTTCGTGTGTACAAAATAGTGTATACCTTCTATTTTCTCCAAAATAACTCATGTATATGTCTCTTTCTTTTGACACAGTCACGTATACATGCATGTTGCACAGAGCGAACCCGTGCATGCTAATAAATTTTGAAAATTTGAATTTTGAAGCCTTGTAAGTATTTCTTGTCTATGGCTGTTCATCCCTGTGGAACCTCATAGGTGTTTGGACTATGATTCTTGTGGTTGTATGTTAGTTCCTCTATTTTTCAACTGAAGACCTAGTCATACTAGGGTTTTTCCTGTTTGGTGAAGTCTCAATTGCGGTTGTAGCACCAAGATTATTTCTGAAGTTCTTGGTTTTTCTAACCATTCAGAACGGTGAGACTTTGTCTATTTTCTCGTGTTTTCCTTATGCATTGCTTCGATTTTTTTTTTTTTCCTTTTTGACTTCTTCAGTTTTCTTGTTTCTTGGGATTAGCCTTCTAGTGAATCTTAAAGTTTCCTTTTATTGGTTTCTTGAACTTTTTGTTTGCTGGAAGTTTGTGCTAATGTTATCAATTAGTTTCTTGAGTTGGTTATTTCTTCTTGTTCCTTTGAGTCCTGCTACAAAAGTAGCATAGTTGGCTTATGCATTTTTGAGTCTCCTTCTTTGCTAATTTTCTTGATTTTGGACCTTTGGTAGTTTTGTGCTTGTCTCATTGAAATTTTTCTTGTTTTGTTAAAAGTGAAAAGCCAAAAAAAATCTTTGTTTTCCGTTTTTTTTTCTTTGGTTTTATTTTCATGGTTTCCATCCATTTTGAAGCAATATTCTAGTTTATCATTTTGGTTCATTTACTTAGTTTCAGAAGGAGTCCTTCTTTGGATTTATCTCTTTTATATCAAGTTTTTTTTGGCATTGTTGTGTGCAAAGGAGTTCTTGCTGGGACTTTCCTTTTCTTGTATGTCAAAGTGATTGAACCAATCTTGTTTAGAAATTCTATTTTGCTTCCTTAGTGAGTAATCCTAGGTTTTGCATATCATTGGTAGTTTTTGCATTAGTTTCACTAAAGAATTTTAGTCTTTCTGATAGTTTTCTAAAGTGTGTGTGTGTTAGGTCCTCATAATTTGGCAGATTAGCAATGACCAAATAGACAAGGGTAACATCAAACCAATCTTTGGAGTCCTAGGACCTAGCCTTCCTAGACTCAGAGAGGGCTCTCTCTATGTTTCTGTAAAGGATGTGACTTGGTTAATTTTAGGGCTTTGATTTTAGGCTAGTTATAGCGATAGGGTTTGTTTGTTTGGTTGGATAGGTTTTCAAGAAGAATAGGTAGAGTAAGAGAAAATCAATCCATTGGGATATGGAATTTGCAAATTTCTTGAAAAGTACAATAATAGGTCAAGATTGTTTCATAGGGAAAGTTAACAAGGCCAAATGGATGTAAGTAGGTTTAGTGAGTGTGAAATGAACATGAAGTTATGGACCTAGTAGGTTCAAAGGGAAATTAAGCATCCTTCGACATACTAGAAACAAGAAAAGCTTTCAGGATGATAGCATAACAAAACTGAAGAGAAATAAAGGATTCTTCAACTAGACTTTTGCTAAATAGACCTCAAAACAAAAAACAAGTAATACTAGAGAGTAGTTAAGAATTATCTAAACATTACTTTCAAACAAAGAGAACTTTTAACATAAAATTTTAGTGAAACTAAAGAGAATTCAGGGATTCTTTAATTAAACTTTAAGGAAGAAAACATAGAGATAAAAGGATGCAGACAAAAGTAGGGTTCCAAGAAAGCATATCCTACTCTAAAATTTATGTCCTATGATCAAAGAAACCATGAACATAATGAAAACTGAAGTAAACAAATACAAGAGTGGAATAACATCACCATCTAACAGAGCTCATGAATCCTAGGAATGTGCTTGAACCATTGATGCTCAATCCAAAGCAATCACAACACACCAAAGACAATTTCTTCAACAAACTCAAAGTCTATATCATATTGAGATCAACAACCAGAAAACATGTACAATGAGGCCTCCATGCAGTATTTAACTTGTAAAGGAGGTTCAAAACCCTAAATAGGGTTTTAGAAACCATTAATTACTCATAAATGTCAATTTTTTCCTTTGAGACCATGCAAGGCCTAAGGCACAAATATCCTAATTCATTAAATGCAAAAATAACTCCTCAGCCAACTTTGGATAAAAATTAACTTTGAGGCTCCTCAATAACTTCCAAAATATCTACAAGTGTGTTTTTTTGACTTTTTTGCAAGGGCACAACACAAAGATTCAAGGGCACAATGCCAGGCCAAGGGCGCAGCGCCAACACTGGGAAAAATTTCTTGTTTTGTAACCAATATTTGGAGGCCTTCCAAGTGTCCAAATGAGCTCCATGATAGCTCATTGGAAATCTTGGCTTGTTGAGTTTCCAAATAAACCTTTGGTTTTCTATTTGGTGTCCATTTTCCTGCCCAAAAAATCATTCTCCAAAGACTTCTTAGGGTGTAGCACCACCTCTGAAAATAGGGCAGAAAGGTGATTTTTGGGGTGTTTTGGCACTTTTCGAGGACCATTTTTTATCCAAATAAGCTGAAATGTTTTGTGAGTGATGTCCTCGGTAATATTAAAATGAAAATGTAAGCCATTCCTCCATTGGGTGCCCCAAAAAATAGTGCAACGCCAGTGACCCTGCACCTTTGGCCCTTCAAAATAGTCAAAAACCAAAATTTACAAAAAGATGCGAAAAATTGAATTTTCCTTGCTAATTATGTTTAGGATGCCTGTAGGGATGCATCAACAAGGATGTCAAGGTTTTATTTGTCTTTAGCCTCGTTTAGAGATTTAATATTTTCAATGGCTATTTTGAGCTTGGCCCTTGTAATCTTGTTTCTTAAGGCATAGTGCCTTTCCATATTCTTTTGGAGGTCAAGGTCCCTCTTGGTCTTCTCCAACAGACCCTCTAAGTGTATGTTTGACCTCTCTAGCCAAGGTTCCCGATCATAGTCAATCTCCATGGCAAGCAGCTCACTTGGAGTGAGCTGCTCTTCGAAGGCTGCCTCTTGCTCTCTCTCCTTGGCTAAATCTTTCTTCAAGACAATTGTTCTTGACCTCCTCCTAGGAAGTTGTTCTTCCTCTTCCTCCATGTCATCTTAAGTGCCCAAGACTTCATCTAGCTTTACCTTTGTCTTTTCAGCCTCTTTCCGAGCTTTGATAGCTCTGATCTCATAGATGGACTTCTGTGCCTCCAGGTACTTGTTGTCAACCTCAAAATAGTGAATCATATTCTCAGCCCTACCTATATTGGCTTGCAGATCTTCAATTTGGGCATCTTTTCTTTTTAGAAACATGCTTGTGATCCTTTGCTCATTTTCATCATCATTGTCAACATGAATAAGTTGAAATTCTTGTTCATTCTCATGGTTGTCTTCTTCTTCTTCATTAATGACCTTTTCTTTACCTTTATCAAGCTGCTTGGTTGATGTAGAAGGCATGGCCCCTTGCCTCTTGAGGGCAGAAAAAACATGCGTATTTACCCTTTGGTAGGTTAAAGGAAGAAGTTTAATGTTACTTGTCTCAGTGCCATATGTTTTGTTGCCATCATTGCTATCATCTTCACTGTCATCATAGCTCTTATCATCATTTCTCTCATGGCTTCTATCATCGCTGCTTCTTTCTACCTCATCACTATTTTCTTCACTGTCCTCACTGCTCTTTGATTTAGTGCTCTTTGCCTCACTGACATCATCCTCACTGATATCATTACCCTTTTCCTTGCTGCTTTCTTCTTCATTGACATTTTCCTCACTGACATCTTCCTCCTCATTTCCTTCTTCTTCATTACTTGATTCCTCATTGCCCTCCCCTTCATTGACATTTGATTGCTCATTATCATTTCCATCATTGTTTGATGCACTAGTACCATGAGAGGATGGTGAGGGATGGTGAATAGGTGATGAAGGAGGAAGCTCATCATGATGTGAAGGACTGTGAGTGGATGGTGAGATGGAAGATTTATCATGAGGTGAGGGAATGTGAGTGGATGGAGGAATGGGAGGATGAGAAGGTGAAGGGGCATCTTGCTACTGTTGGGCTTGTGGAGAAGTAAACAACTCATTGGAAATGAAGGTTTCCCAAGGAATACCCTTCTGCTGCAATTGATGCATCACAACCATTTTAATAAGAGAGTGGTGAAAGAGGCTTTGGATCTGCCGGGGATAGTCTCTCTTTTGTACAATATAGGACATTTTGTCAATGCTTCTGCAGAGGTAATAGGGTAGGTGCAACATCCTCACCCTAGTAAAGTGCATAAGCAGCCTAATGTGATATGAGTAAAGCCGGGAGAACCTTCCCTCACATGTATAATAATTTATAATGATCCTCATAATAGGTGCATATCTATCAAGCAAGTGAAAGAAAGGAAAGATGGATTTATTGTGGTCTTTGTATCTAGTTTTTAAATATGCCTCATAGTAGCTCATGTCAATATTGGCCTGCTTGAACCATTTCTTCCCTAAACTAGGTATGCCTGTGGCATTGGCAATATCATTTGTAGATAGCTCAAAATTCACCCCTGCAAGGTTAACTTGTTTCTCATGCAAGTTAAGTATGAAGAGCCTAGTTAGCTCAGGGTGGTTTTGCACCTATTGTAACCTCTCACAAAAATCAAAGCATCCTACATTCTTGAAACATTGAACAGTAAGGGGAGATGCCATTAGCTCCCTTGTGTTTGGAGGTTCAAATCTGTTGATTTTTCCACCTTTGTGCCCCTACCTCCTTGGCATTTGGCCTTCTCCTCCACTACCACTGTCTTTTGACATTATGACTTTGCCTTTGAGAAACCCTAAGACTGCAAATGGAAATGAGATGAAGGGATGGTGGAATGGAAGCTTTTACAAGCGAATGAGATGAATGAGTGAGGGTGTAAGTATGCCAGGCTGAAAGAGAGGCTAAACTTAATGACAACCCTCTAATTATTGTTTAAACTTTGCTTTGAAACACCTTGCACTAATGAAAATTTGAGATGAAGGAGGGCATGTAATGTCAATGCTTTTGCAATTTAAGGGACTAAGTGTTATGAGTGGGATGGTTGTGGGGACAACTTAGGTGAATAGGCAACCTTCAACAGTGAAATCGCTCTATTTATCACTGATTTCCCTTTGCAGGCAGATGAGTAAGTATTTAAATAGTGGTTTTAAGTTCAAATCTAGGTTTCCTTCTTAGGTATTCAATTTCCTTTAATTATAAATCACCAAAAATGATTGAAGAATGAATGAAGGCATCCACTTACCATTTAGAATTGTCTTGGAGGACCTTTGAAGAAGCTTGAAGGTGTTTTGACTTGATTTGGATGGTTAAGTTTCTGATAAGGCCCTCCTATCGAAGGCTGCAGCAATATGCCAGGCGCACAACGCTCATCTCGAAGCACGCAACACTCAGACCCAAGGGTGTAGTGCCTTAAAAAACTTGTTGCATGTGAGTCGGGCAAGGGCGAAACGCCTTACCCAGTTCATAACACTCCATTCTAGGCACGTAGCACCTTTGCAATTTGTATGGGGAGAAAATGTTGAACGCGCAGTGCTCCATTCCAGGCGTGCAACGCCACAACACTTAGCCAAAATTCCACTCAAAAACTCATAGTTTCTTCTCCTTTCAAAATTTCTATTTCTTTGGCAAGGAAACAATTATTGATATGAGATGGGAAATGAGCCTTTATAGACTAGGGAATTTGATTTAATCTTTGCAACCCACTCTATAATGTTTTCAAAGTCACTTTGTTTTTGCCTTTCTCACTAACTCTTTTGACATTTTTAGTTTGCAGGTGACTTAAAAACATTGAGGTTGACCTCTCCTTTGCTCCTTAGGGCATGTTAGGTTTACCTTGACAAGTTTGGGATCTCCACATAGTAGCAACTTCACAACCTTCTTATATTTTCATCCATGGAGTTTAACTCATGTTTTTCATCATATTTGACTACTTCTGCTTTATAGGTGACTGAAATGATGATTTTGACCTTTCTCTTTGTTCCTTGAGGCATAAAAAGTTCATTTTGACACCTTGTCAATTCAGCCACATAAAAATTTCTTCAAATTCTTGTGTAATCCCCACCATGAAACTCAACTTAACGCTTTCACCTCTTTGTTGATCCTTGTATGCAGGTTGACAAAATGATGAATTTTGACTTTTCTTTTGGTCATGGAGGCATGCTAGATTGATTTTGACACCTCTGGGATGATTTCTCATAGAAACACCTTTAAAACCTTATTTTTCCTGCACCATGGAGTTCAGACCATGTTTTTACCTTCTTTGGCACTTCCCAAAACCTTAGGTGCCTAGAGTGCTTTAAGACAATCATCAGTGTTGTCTTATAAGTTCTCTATAGCCCTTTCAAGTTCATTCATTTTTGTCTAGTTCACCTCACCTTTTTCCCTATTTCATTAATATTTTTGACAAACTTTATTCATGTTTGGTTTGGTGTGCCTCATCCATGCTATTTCTGCATTTGATCACTGCTTGGCACACTGTTGGACCATCAAGCTCAATGTTACACAACATTTTGTCACTGTCCCTGCAATCCCCAACTCGCACATTGGAGGGTCGTTTCTGTGACCAATAAGCAGTGTCATGCTTTGAAAATACCATCCTTGCATCCCTTTTGATGAAAGAAACATTCTTCTTGTTAACATTTCCATAAGCTGATTTGTGAAAATCCCTATTTTTACCTTGGCACGAGTAGGCCGTTACACCCTCGCGCTGACCAGAAAATTTAACATGGAGCCCGTGTCACTGGGTGCTCTGTGCTAGTTAGACACCTGCGCCAAGCTGTTTATGGAATTTAAAAAAAAATAGAGGCGGAGGTTCCATCCCAACCACCTCAGGGATGAGTCATTGGGAGTGGTTGAACTGAAAAAACCACAGAATCCTTCCTTTAGTTAGTAGTTTCTACCTCCCTTGGAACTCTCCTAAAGGATAGGACTCCCTCCCACCTTTGTAGGGATCCCAACCTCCTCCCTTTCCTCTATATAATAAACTATCTCTGTTAGTAGCAGCTACATAAATAGATGAATAGCTGAACTAGGAGAATTATACTATATCTAAGCTGCTAGAGAAGATAGAGTAAGAAATATTGTGTTGAGAGAGCTTGAGTCGATGACTTCTAAGAGAGCTTGAGTCCGAATTACCTGACCAACATTTGAGATGCACTTTGTTTGAACCCCGCTGGAGAAGACTCTGATGTCAAAGCATCAGTTGTACTCTTCCTTCTACTTATTAATATACATGACTACTGTTTGGTTCCACTATTGTATTATGATTCTTATTTGATGCGATATGTTTAGCCCTCTTTGACTGGTTAATAGTTGTGAGTGAAACTATTTTTTCATATGTTTTTATTGTTCTTTGTCTTATGTGTAGGTATCTGAGCATGACAGTGAACGGATCATGATTTTCCAAGGCAGGAGCGAGAGGCCACTACTCTTTCTACAACATCGACAACGTTGGATTCAAGGTAGGTCAATCTACCATGTCTTTTGTTCATTCATTAACTAGGAAGCAACACTTTAGCTTGTCATTTTGTTACTAGACCAGCCCTAGGGCTAAAGGGATCGTCTCTGTCTGTAGTGAGGATTTACCTTCATAACAAATTGGAGACTCCACTGGGGATCAGTGCGAGTTTCTTATGTCATCCTGTTGGGTCGGTTTCAATTATTGGTTTAGTTATCTACATATTTTTGGTTTTTTTGCTGAGTTTCCATCCTTTGTTCAGCTCTAGAGTGTCAAGGTTGACCTCTGCTCATTAGGTTATGGTTTTTCTTCTTTTTCCCATAGGTATCCAGCTTGGCACGTTTTTTTTCTAGACAGTTGTGCCGATTGGCGCAGGTTTCTCTTTTAGCACTCACGCCAACCTTTGTATGGCACAGATTACAGCCTTACAGTCGTGCCAACCCCTGTAGGTTTTGGTTTGACCTTCCTAATGCATATTTTAGTAATTTTTTCTTGCTTCTGGGTTATTTTTGAGTGTGTTTAAGCCTTTTCAGACTGTGTTTACTACTGTGGACTTTTTTCCCTCAGTCGTTTATCTGTTTTCTTGTTCGTGTCATTTAAGACCTTAGGGTTTCTGAGTGTTCTTGCACACCGAGCTTTCTGTTCAAGAAAAAGCCTCTTTGATTGTTATCAGTCTCATTTCGGGTCATTAGACTGAGTTTTTCTTGATCCTTTTGTTTTTCATATTGAATGGTCTCTTCATTTTTTGATTATTCCTTCTTCTTCAATACTTTGAGCATCTATTACTTTTCTTGTTTGGATCATTTTGGGAAACTCTCTTTTTCATTTGAAAGTTTGCTCCATTAGCTTGCATGGTTTTGTGTCTGTTTCACTTTGGTTGAGTCATTAAATTTCAAAACATTAAATTCAAAAAACTCAAACTAGTGTTTATTTTGTTTTCCATTGAATTAGTACAATGTGTGCTTCATTTCATTGAAAATTCAAAAATAAAAAAATATCTTTGCATTCTTTTGTTGCATCGAAAGTGAAAATTTCCTTTACATAACAAGCATTTGTCAACCTAGGAAGGAATTTAATTTTCGATTGATTGCATTAAGGACATTAGAAGTTTATTCGCATATTTTCGTTGCTTGTTGTTTGAAAGATTTCTATCCTTCTTATACCTAGCATTCATTGAATTGAAATGATGTTCATTTGCATATAGTTTTCACTTAGGAAGTTGAGCTCCACATTCGATAGGGCCTGGAAATGAAACATAATTCAAGATTAACTTTAAAATTTACTCCATGAACCTAAGGAAACATTGGAACCTAACAAAACATTTCTAGTAGTCTAGGCTAGAGACGTGTTCCAGTGTCTTAAAACCTAGTATATGTCGCTCGCCTTTTGGCTTCAAATAGCGCTAGTATGGACTTGTGCTCCCTATACTGTTGCATATATAAAGGGAGACCCCTCTAGGTTGTAATCCTTTTATCCATAGGAAGCCGAGTCTACCGCCTTGTAACCATGATACACCGAACACAGTGTTTGGGGAGACTACCTGCACTTACGTCAAGTCCTTGGTCATTTCTGTTTCATTTGATCACCAAGGTGTATATGGAAGTTCACGGAAACCTGGTACACCCTCTTTCTTAGAATTCCTGAGAATTCATTTCGATCTTTTCATGACTCTTTAAAAAAGAGAAGAGATCATTGAGCACTTGTCCTTTCATGTTCGTTTCAAATTGAAAGTGACTAGAGTCATATTTTTCCTGTTTCTCAACTCTTAAAACATGAAATAGTGAATTTTGGTTTCAGTGTTATAAAATTGACCACCTACGATTACACGACCATTAAAATTTTGTTACTTTCTCTGATTGATTTCCTTGGTTCTTGATTTTTGTACCTTCGATTGATTATCTCTTTTCCTTCCTGTTCTGATTTACAGTCAAAGTGGCAGAACATACAGTTTCATCGTCCTCACTGCCTCCTAGTGGTGGTTATTTTTTGGATGCTTCTTTTGAAACCCCTCAATCCACTAGATCTGTCGAGTTTTCGCAGCCCATTCTTCCGTCTATCCAACCCCTTGCTACTCAATCTCCGCTTGACGAATCGGTTGAATTCAATTGGCCCCCGTCAAGTGCTTGGTTTGGATTTTGGGAAGAAGGGGAATTTCCTCCTCTTACGTCTGGATCACATTTTGTTGCTGCTGCGGTACTTCCTAGTCCCCATAGTCTTTTTGAAGATCTTACATTGGACTCAGATATGGATTCCTCCAATCTTGTTGGTAGTGAAGGAATGCCTGTTTATATAGGAGAATACCAACTCTTTCCTGAAGATCTCTCTCGTGCCTCTATCCAATCTTCTTCGCCTTCGGTGTCACTTCCGGCTGTCTATAGGTATTTGAGTCAGATTATGTCTGGTGTTGCATCCATATCACAATCTATCCTAGTAAATCATCCTCTAAGTTCGCTCCTACCATCATTGGGGCTATCACCTTTGACTCCTGGCTCGTCAGTTACTGTCACATATGTTCCAGTTCAACCAATGGTTTGTGTGGCTTCTAGTTTAGTTTCCACTACTCCTGTG
The DNA here is from genome assembly GCA_034641835.2 of Pinus albicaulis. Classification (NCBI taxonomy): domain Eukaryota; kingdom Viridiplantae; phylum Streptophyta; class Pinopsida; order Pinales; family Pinaceae; genus Pinus; species Pinus albicaulis. Next base: position 1,524,411,667 of record CM076575.1, on the reverse strand, counting down.
ATTCATGGTGGTCTTAATTTTGAAGAATATCTATTGGCTGTTCAGCAGCAGAATTCTCAGGGTTCTCAATAGTCTCAAGCTCCTGCTAATCCTTGTTTCCATCACTATGATGCTATAGGTAATCCTGTATATATCTATCCACACCATTTTGATGTGTATGGTAATCCAGTCTATTTTCCTCCTATTGATCCTTATCAAGCTGTTTATGATCCTTATCATACTGTTACCCATCTGGGACCTACTCTGCCTGTGCAACCCTTTGGCTTACAAGGACAACCCTCCCAGGGACAACCTTTAGCTCAGTAGGGCCCTGCTTTTGGTCCACAGGGACAACCATATGGTCCACAAGGCCAACCTTTACAAGGACAACCTTTGGCCCAACATGGGCAACCCTTTGGTATTTCTGGTCAGTCTTTGAATCAACCAGGATCCTCTTTTGGTCCTGGGGGGGAAAAATTATCCGTCACAAGGACAACCTGTTGCACCTCAATCACAGCTGCATTTTCATTATGGTCCAAATATTTTGCAACTAGGAAAATCCTTTGGTCCTTCTCCAAGCCAACCTGGTCATTAGGGACAATCTAGTCCATCACAACCATCAGGCCAAACTTTCCCACAAGGTCAACCTAGTGGCCCTCAACAACCATTTCAATAGTCGGTTCAACCAGCTCAGCAACCGTTGCAACCTGCCCACAAGAAGATTCCTTCGTTTCCGCAGACGGTTTTACCTGTTTACCCCGCTCAACAACCTGCTCAAGATGCTCTGCAAGGTCAACCTACAAAGCCGCAGGGCACCTATTACCCTCAAGTTTCCTATCAACTGGTATATAGCACACCCAGATTCTGTACCCTCAAAATCAACCATTATATGGTGCACCTCAGATTCCTTACCCTCAAAATCAACCTGTGTATTAGCAACCTCAAAGACATACTTAAATTCCGCAGCACAATCCTATGCTACTCAACAAGGACTTCAGTGGTATGCTTCGACTCAATATCCTGGTCCTCAATCCCAGTATCAACTGAATTATCCTGTTTTTAATCCCTATGATCCGAATCTTTCGAGACAGAATATATGGGGACAGAATCCTACTCGGATTGGGTGGAATGTACATACAGGTCCTTATCAAAGACCTCTGATGTCTTTCAATACTCAATTACCCTTTCTTGCTACGTTGGAATTACCCAATGTGTTGAAGTTGACAAATGATCCTATTCTTCATAATCCATATTGGCCTTCGGTTCCGACCAAGATTCCTAGTGATTGTCCTAAATTTGAGGGTAAACTTGGTGAAGACCCCCAAACACATGTGATGACTTACCATTTGTGGTGTTATTCTAACTCTTGGGTTGATGATTCTATTTGTCTCCGTCTTTTCCAATGAACTCTTACTGGTGCCGCTGCAAAGTGGTACATTGAGCTGTCTCATGGAGTTTTCCAAGATTTTAATTCTTTGGCCATGGCGTTCCTTACACATTTTCAGTTACCGATCCGCTATGAGACTGGGACACATCTCCTCACTTCATTGAAATAGGATCGAGCTACTCATATCTCGGATCATATTCATGAGTGGCAGCATCATCGTCATATGCTCAAATTTGAGATACCTGATTAGCTTTTGACTCATTGGTTCACTACCTCCTTTTTCAATAATATTACCAAAGACATTTCTATGGGGGCATGTGTAACCAAGGAACAAGCCATTTCTTACGCCCAGTACCTTGATCTCGTGTACTCTCAGTTTGGCGCATTATATGATATCTTTCCTGATTCTCCTCGACCTGGAACTTCTAAACCGCCATCAACTCCATCCGTTGATGGTATTATTGGTTTCGTATCAAAAACTTCTCTGAAGTCTCCTTCATCTAACTCTGGGAATAAAAAGTCTACTTCTTCCAATAATGTAGCTTCTCAGTCAACTTCGAATTCTGGCACACCCATAGAAGTGAATGTTGTTTAAGCCAATCCTACAAATAACACTTACAAAGGTAAAAATAATGGTAAAGGTAAGGCCAAAGCCGATGCCCTGAAACAGGATTCTCCAAAACCTCACTTTGATGATAGTTCTCAACGCAAACCGAAGTATCCTTGTTTGATTTGTGATGATGAGAACTTCACCAAGGATTGTCCTTGACGGTATGAAGTGAGTCGATTTCTCAAAAGCACCCAAGGAGCTTTGACCGTTCTCAAAGAACCTTTCCTTAAGCATAATCAGATGGTAGAGAACCCTCAGTCCTCTGCTCCATCTGGTTAGCAAGTGTTCATGATGAATGGTTCTGCATCCATTTCTATTGCTAATCGATCGAAAATTTATTCTGGTTCATGTCAGGAAGTGGGGAAAGAGATCACTGATGGTCCTCCTCCTCCTCCTATTTCTAGCCCTCTTGAGATTGAATGGCATACGAACGAATATATTGTGTAACCAACTTCCAAAGGCGTGTTCTGCAAGTCTTTGTATAATCCCAACCCCTGTGCCACTCAGCATTACAGTATTGTTGAGTATTTGGCTCAGGCACCGTCCACAATTTCTACGTTAGAAGTACTTCAGAGTTTTCCTTTGCAATAGAAGTATTTTCTATCCGCGATAGGTGGGATTGATCCTACCGATACTAGATTTCTTACTTTCACTTTAGATAATTTCATCCAGTAACTCCCACACCAAATTGCACTCATCATTCAAGTTGGTATAAATGGTTTGAATATTCACTGGGCCGTCTTGGACGAGGGTGAATCTACCTGTGTTATATCATCTACTTGTTGGAAAGCCATTGGTTCTCTAGCTCTTACCTCATCACCCAATGCCCTTGAAGCATTTGATGGAAGAGAATCTAAACCTCTTGGTGTTCTCGCTAGTTTACCGATCACGTTAGAAGGGAAGATAGTCAATGTCAAGGTCGAAGTCGTTGATGCAAAACTCAATTATAATATTCTCCTCGGTAGCAGTTGGACTTACGCCATGATGTGCATTCCGTCCACTCTCTTTCGTGTTTTGAAATTCCCGCAGGAAGGAAAAAATATTACTGTTGATCAATTGTCTTTTTTAACTTCTTCTTCCAAGAACAACATTCCATATGTGGACAAGATTCCTACTCCCTACGAGAGCATAGGACCAGGGCTTTTCAAGGATCCTGCCCTCATGGGTTTTTTCCCTCTTCCACCGCCAAATATTATTCAGGTCAACATGATTTCTCGAACCGATGACCCCTGGGTTATCCCTTCTCTTGAACATATCAAATCATTCGAGTATTTGATGTCGTTGAGTCTGATTGAAATTGATTATTGTGAACTCATTGCTACATCGGACACTCCATCCTTTGATTTTTCTCCTTCAAGCATGACTCTTGACATCGATTCTCAATCCCCTTGGATTGGTGATTTTGATTCTCCAGATCCTTTGAAAGAAGTGTTTCCTTTTGATGACGCTATTTTGGAAACCCTGTCTCTCGATGATCTGCCATGGGATGATGGTCATCATCGTTCCTCGTTTCTACCAAGCCTCGGAGCCATGTCTACCTATCTTGAGTGTTTTTCCTCTCAGGTTCCTTCTCCTCCTCTTTAAACACTTGTTCAAGTCCATGAAGTTTTTTTGAAAGGTAACTTGAGTAACATCACCCAGACGATGCCTATCAACATTTCCCTTAAACCGGGAATCGTCGAGAACATCCATGTTGGGGTTACTTGTTCTTTGGATGAAGTACAAGTTTATACTAGCCTTTTTTGTGAATTTTGTGATGTCTTTGCATTGTCCTATGAAGAAATGCCCGACATTGATCCTAGCATCATGGTACATGAGATTCCTACTTACCCCAGTTAAAAACTTGTTCATCAGCGTCTTCATCCAGTGCATCCTAGGAAAGTTGCTGCCATTAAGGCCAAAGTGGAAAAACTTCTCAAAGCTAGTTTCATTTATCCAATTCCCTTAACAGAATGGGTTTCTAATATTGTTCCTCTAGACAAGAAACATGGCACTATTCATGTCTGTGTTGACTATCGTGATATCAATCGAGCTTGTCCTAAGGATAATTATCCTACTCCTTTCATCGATCAAATCATTGACGACTGTGTTGGGAGTGAGATATTTTCCCTTATGGATGGTTTTTTGGGTTATAATCAGATCAAAATTCTCCCTACTGATCAACACAAGACTACCTTCATCTATCCTTGGGGTACCTTTGCATATAAGAAGCTTCCTTTCGGTTTGAAGAATGTCGAGGCCACATTTCAGCGCGCGATGTCTTATGCCTTTCATGATATTATTCACATCGTTAAAACTTATCTGGATGAACTTCCAACTCATTCAACTAAGCGTAGGGATCATCCTAACCATATTTGTCATATTTTTCTTCGTTGTAGGCACTATAGTATTCGGCTTAATCCACACAAGTGTGTCTTCTATGTCGATTCCAGTAGACTCTTGGGGTTTATCGTTTCCAAAGACGGGATTCACCTGGATCCTCTCAAGGTTGAGGCTATTATCAATCTCCCCCCTCCTTCCTCATTGCATCAATTGCAGAGTTTACAAGGGAAAGATAATTTTCTTCACCGTTTTATACCTAACTATGCCGAAGTAGCTAAAGGATTCACATGATTGTTAAAGCAGGGTGTTCCTTTTTACTGGTATGAGATCACTCAGAAATATTTTGATTCATTGAAAACATTGTTGGTCAATAATCCTCTCCTTCGTCCTCGAGATTATCATCGTTATTTTTCCCTTTATTTGGCTGCCACTTTCAACATGATTTCCATGGTTTTGGTACAAGACGATGATGATGGTCATGAGAATATTATTTATTACTTGTCTCGTAACCTTCTCAACCCTGAAACGCGTTATGCCACGTCGAAAAGTTAGCATTGGCTGATGTTCAAGTTGTTCAACATTTTCATCATTATATTCTTTTGCGTATAGTGATGGTGATTTCTAAATACAACCCCATGACCTACATATTGTCTCGAAAATTGCTGGGGGGAAAATAATCAAAGTGAATTTTCATCCTCCAAGAGTTTGATTTGGAATTTACTACTGCCAAATCTAAGAAATCATTGGTCTTTGCTGATTTACTTTGTTCTCTCCCTTCCGACTCCGCTCTTTCTCATTCTGAGGACGTTATTCCAGATGATTTGATTTTCTTGATTAGCACCCTCAATCCATGGTATAGTGATATCATCATCTATCTCCAAACTTCATATTTTATATCTGAGTTGATGAAGGATGCCCGCCGACGTATCCACCATCAGTCATAACCTTATCGTATAATTGGAGATACTCTCTATCGTATTGGAGTTGATTCCGTACTCTGCCAATGTTTGAATCTCGAGGAAGCTGAGAAAGCTCTGAATTATTTTCAAAGTGGTGCCTATGGTGGTCACATGTCTGGTTATGCTACTGCACAAAATATTCTTCATGCTGGCTATTTTTGGCCTTCTATTTTCAAAGACTGTATTTTCATTGTTCGTAAATGCCATGATTTCCAAATTTATCAACACAAGTTGCATGCGCCACCCGTTCCTCTTCATCCTATCATTACCATTGGTCCCTTTGAGAATTGGGGCATTTATTTTATGATTTTTAACCCTCACTCACCCGGGTGGCATGCTTATATTATCGTAGCCGTGGACTACTTCAACAAATGGGCCGGAGCAATGCCTACACTTGCCGCTGATGGTAAGACAGCTGCTCAGTTCATGTTCAGTCACATTATTGCTAGGTTTGGTGTCCCTCAAGCCATCATTACCAATCATGGTTCCCATTTTTTGCATTATATGGTGGAGGAGTTGATTTCTAAGTTGGGTCTGCGTCACGACAGCTCAACGCCATACTACCCTCAAGCCAATGGCCAGGTTGAAGCTGTGAACAAAGTTCTTGTCACGATGCTTCAACATACGATTGGGATCCACAAATAAAATTGGAATCTCATGTTATTTTCGTCTCTTTGGGCATACCAAACCTCAATTAAGAACGCAATCGGGTTCACTCCTTTCCAGTTGGTTTATGGCCTGGAAGCTACTCTTCTGATTGAATGTGAAATACCTTCACTCAAGTTGGATGTTGAATTACTACCGAATACTTCGCTAGAAGAAGAGTGTCTCTTTTATTTGGAAAGGTTGGATGAAACCTGCCACTTTGCTGCTCTCGTTATTGAAGCACAGAAAAAAAGGGTCAAAGCTCATTTTGATCAGTCAGTTTCCCCTCGTTCTTTTGTTGAAGGAAATCTCGTCCTCCTGTATGACCAAGCTCGTTATAAGCTGGGGGTAGGAAAATCTTAACCTATGTGGCATGGACCCTACATCGTTAAATGTGTGTTGCATAATGGGGCCTATGAGCTAATTGACTATGAAGGTCATCCTCTTGAACAACCCATAAATGGGTTCTATCTCAAAAAATATTATGCGTGAGACATTCATGCGTAATAGGTGTACACAGGTGTTTTTTTCATTTTTTGTACATGTTTTTTGGTTTGGTGTGCTTTTTGAGCATTTTCCTTCTTATTGGGTCTTTCTTATTGTGTAGATGTCTATTACCCCTTATGTCAGTTTCACAGATAGTGCTTCCCGCAGTACCAGGAATTTGTCTTCGGCAGCCTGGGTAATTTATGATCCTGTTGGTGAGTTGATATAACTATAAGGTATTTGTCTAGAATGAACTACAAAAAATGTCACTGAATATAACATTGTCATTGAGCTATTGACTGAGGTGATCAACCTCAGCATACACACATTTCTTGTAAATCTAGATTCACAGCTAGTCGTTTTTAACTCAATAATCATTATTCCATTAGAAATACGCACATTCTGAGATTGTATTTACGTATTCGTTTGTTGGAAACACATTTTGATTTTACTACCTATCAACATATTCCTAGATGAATGAACACATTAACTGATACATTGGCTAACATTGTATTAGATAGACATTTTCATAATTTGTAAAAGCATCATCATATGTAAAATATCTATTTAGAGGAATAGATATATATATATATATATATATATATATATATATATATATATATATATATATATATATATATATATATATATATATCGCATATTTGCAACTGTGTGCATCATAACTTCAAAAAGTACATGTGTGTTTATGTTACATCCCGAGACATCATGTCTCTCAAAATATGCAGATGAAATAAAAACTAGGTGTCTAATCAGCATGGTGCTCATGATAACATGTCACGGCCTATACTAGCCACCTCAACAAGTCGTGAATTTGGATGGGAAACCCTATGGTATTTCTCTGGTAGGCGCGAGGAACATCATCAAAATGTACATAATATGGGACTCCTTGTGTGATTCCCTCCAAGTTGCGCACTATCTCATCTTCCTCGCTGCCCTCACCTTGAGGGTAGAAATTGCGAGGTATTCGCCTCGCTATCGGTGACATGCCGACAAGTCTCTCTGGGCCAACATCTGCAATTACATGCATTTAATGTTAGAACATGCATAAATAAAAAATCATAATACTCATAAAACTTAAAAAATGAGTCTCACCTAAATCTTCATCCCAATATTCTCCCTCCAGGAGTGGGAGGTCTGAATCATCAGTGAAATTTGTACCAGAGTAGAGCCAATCCTCCACAAAAATCAATTGTCATTGGAGCCAATCAAAGAATTCCAGTCTCCAAGACATCTGTTGACCAACCCCTACCCTTGGCATCAAAGCTGCCCATCGAGCCATCCATGGTTCTCTCGCTAGTTGTGCCGAGACTATAACCTCCTGTCGCTGAAAAAATGGGTAATTGTTCCAAGAAGAACTGTTGGAACAGGGTCTCCTAACAAGCTACGAAACTAATCCATTTTGGTTATTTGTTACTATATTTAGTATAGCACAAGGGTTTTGGGGTGGGTCAAAGCCCCGAATGCATTGTAATGGGTCAAAGGGTAAAATAGGGGTCCAAAAACCATGGGTTGCGGACCATAGGAATGTTAAAGATAGATTGTTATAGATAGAGAGGCATTTCGGATTGTAAGAGATAGGATTTTATGAGCTATTGATTCGATCTATTGGGAAAGCTATTTGTTTGGGTCTTGGGGAACGGAATCCTACTGGCTATGTGCACGGAGCTCCTAGTCCAGCTATGTGTGGACCTTGCTGCTGTGTGAGCCGGTTGGGAAGGGAATTGTAAGGAAAGTTTGATGAATGAATGCGCAGGATTATTAGATCTGAATCTGTGAGTATTATTGAATGAATTGATGGCAATTATTGTATTATGCATTTTCTGTCCTTTCCCTGCGAAGGTCTATGCATTGAATGATTGGATCTATTCCGCTCTGGTTATATAATGCTGCGAAGGTCTGTGTATTGAATGACAGATCTAGATCTATTCCATTCTGGTTATATAATGTTGTATTGATGTTATGAAAAGAATATAATCATAGATCTAGTGCACGTGGATGTAGTTAGATACATAGTTAACCCTGCAAAGAGACAAGGTAATTTGAATGGAACACAGCCCTGCTTGCCTTACCCTTCCTTTCTTAAGGTGTGGAAACCTGGTTCCAGCACCCACCCATACTACTTCGGGTGAGACTATGACCTGCGAAAGCAGGTCACTACTGAAAGGGCCAGTATTATAGGGGTTTGTTGGCAAACCTTGCACACCAAACATGGGTCAGGACCCCTCAAGCCAACAAGAATGATACCAGAATAGATACATAACCAAATTGTTTCAGTTTGGTCTTCTTGCATTTGGTTAGTTGGCGCTTCATGTTTATGGTCACAGCCTCTGCCTAGTTGTAGATGGTCGCTGCCATGCAGTCTATAGAAAGAAGCAATTGTGTATTTGTTACTTCATGCGGTGCTTGTGATCCCACAACCCATGTGATGGTATGCAGCGCCACACGTAGTGTCAAATCTGGGATAGTTTATATATCAACTTTCCCACTACCTGATCCCTTCTGTGCTCCTGGACATACCCTGTCTATCACCATGGTCATGTTTTCCATGCAGGGCCGGGTGCCGATTAGGATTGGTGTTGCTCCCCTCCGCGATAATCCTGTGATGAAATACACATTAGAGACATCAATCTCAATCTCTTGATCCCAAAGGATGAAATTCTCTTTATTTTCTCTCCAAATGCTGACCAGATACTGTAATAAATCTGGTTGGGCTCGGAGACATGGCATTAGGAAGAATTTTTTTAGAACACATTTTCTAAGAGCTTCCATGACTCTCTCATTTTCCATGGCTAGCTCGTCTTCTTCGCTATGTTACCATTCTTTCCATTCAATGACCATTTTTCCTCTTTCTACCTGCAAACACATTCATATGAGTGGTATTAGTCAATTTTGACCCTTAAATCTATAAACAATTGGGGTATTTGATCTGCATTCTGCCTAGAAATGGTTTTCGCCATTAGCGTGACTGTTTCCCAAACAGTTGCGCCAATGGGCGTGCCCTCTTGGTAATGAGTTATCTTTGCATTGAAATACCTCAAGGTCCTTTTGATCCGGGTCCCTAGAAAATTCTACCTCATGAAAGTGTTCTAGCATATTTATATCAGTAGTAGGAAATGGCTTTGCTTTGGGTGTTTTTTCTTCCTTAGGGAAGTCTTGTTCACGATCTAAGTCTAGTTTTGGCATTTTAAATTAATTCTTAGATTGCAGAAAATCATTAATTTGTTTGTCACCTTCAAAAACTTGCTAATAATCTATGTTTTCACATACTGTAGGTCTGCTTTTGACTTTTATCGTGAATTTTTCATTGGTATGAGGTACTTGGCAAGTGCTGGCATCAAAGGCTAGTTCATTGGCAAGGTTGTTTTGAGCTCTTGGGATATAGGTAAGTTAATATTTCTCAAATGTCTTCAAGAGGTCTAAGGCAACATTCCTATATTCTCTTAGCCTAGGATTCTTGGCTGAATATTCTCCTTTGATTTGTCTAATGATTAGATCAAAATCTCCTAGAACAGAAATATTTTTAGCTCCTATGTTTTTCAACAAGTGTAATCCTAGGAGAAGAGACTCATACTCTAAAATATTGTTTGTGCATTGAAAATCTAGTTTTTAGGAGTGGCCTTCATCAGTGTTGTGTACCCAAACACCTGCTCTTGAAATATCATTTCCACAAGAGCCATCAAAGCTCATGTTCCAAAGTGTTTCCAGTTCAGATTCGCCATTATGTTGTTGTTCATGGCTGCAAGGATTTTGATTGTCATGTTCTTCATTTGGTGTTTGGTTTGACTTTTATGATAGGCCTTGTTTTTCCTCCTTTTCATTTACTTGTTCATTAATGTCATATTCATTATACAAGATAAATGAGTCAAGTTTTGAATGGATAGAATAGAGAGGGGTGTTGTTTGGCCTATCTTGGATGATAACCATGTATTTCATGTGAGATTCTCTATAAAGTATTCTTGTTTGGTTAAAGACTAGAATGGTAGCATAGGTCATGTCCATTTGAATATTTCCTTGGAGTTTGGATCCCCATGATCTGGATAAAGCCATGCCATACTTCGGGGGAATGTCAGCCACTACAATTTCCATAACTAGACTCTTCACTGGTATTTGTGCCAGATTGACACACAAATCTTTGATTAGACCCAAACATTTGACTCTACTTGAATCTAAAGAGCACAAGTATTTATATGGTTTGGTTATTTTGAGGCCTAATCTCTCCATCACTACCTTGAGCATGAGATTGTGTGAGGCACCGAAGTCTAGCATAACATTGTGCAAGATTTTTTCATGAATGTTTATGCTGACATAGAATGGAGGGATAGCTCCTTCTTGATATTTTCCCTCTACCTCAAGTCCAAACAACAACTCTAGCTTGTCATCAGTTAGGTTCAGAGTATCGGTGTCATTTCCTATATTCAAAGCTTTCAAAAATTGAGACCTATATACATCTTGAGTTACCAGCTCAGTAAGGGGTATGGCTATTTTGATCTTGGCAATCTCACCCTCAAAACTGAATGGTGCTAGTGTTATTGGTATATTTACATCAGTTTTATCACACATAGTCTTTTCAACAACTTTAGTTTGCTGAGTTTTACTTGGAATGTTAGTTAGAGCAATTTTTCCAGGGCCACCAGTTGATGTACTAGGGCAGCTTGGGTCACCATTATGTTGGCTAGTTTTGTCTTTGTTTTGATTAGGATTCTTAGCCATTATGTTAATGTTTTCTACTGTCTTCTTAAGGTTGTTTTCAGGGGTCTTTCTAATAGCAGTTTATATATTTTTTTTCTTGGAGCCATCTTGGGTTTTCTTACTTCTAAGGTCATACTACCTATGAACCTCCATGATAGCATTTTCAAATCCTAGCTTGTACTCTTCAGAATCCTCATATGTTCTATCAGTTTGGCTTGAGGAAAATAGAACTTGTTCTTCTTCTGTGAGAAAAACATCACCCTCCTTATCAGAGCCTATCATATTTACATGGTTTTCTTCCTGCTCTTCAGTCTCCCTTTCCTCTTCCTCTACATAGTTTTCTTGGAAAGGAGGTTTGATTTGTTGGTCATTGTCTCTTTGTCTATTTTGAGGAGGGTCTCTTCTGAAGTTTTGGTTTCTATTTCTATTTTGAGGATTTTCTTGGTTTTCCCTAGGGGGTGTTCTCTCATTCAAACTAATTTTCTCCATCATCCTTTCCATTACCCTAACTAGATTGTCAATTTTAGCATCAAATGTGGAGGCCATAGTTTCCTCTTTGTATGTAACTCTCTTTTCTTTCCTCATCCTAGCCCTCTTCTCAATTAGGTTGGCTTCTACACTCACAACTCCCCTTTTCATGTCTTCTAAGGTTAGGGGATTGTTGAGTCTCAAATCTGCATTGTTCTTATACATCTTCCTAGACCTTTTTCATTCACCTGAACCTCCCAAGTTGTCAATATCATTGTATATTAATTGCAAAAGAGCATCTAAAATGGTTTTTAACTATATTTTTGTGTCTGTTGTTTGATTTAGATTTTGCTCATTTAGCTGCGGAATCTTGCCACTTTCCGCAGCTGCTGCAACTTTCCGCAACCATTTTGTGAAACTCTATGTTACAGGTGTCTTCAGGTAAAACGAGCCACATGGGCAAGTCATAAATGATGTGGACATGGATCGTGTCCTATTGGCTCGAGCAAATTCACCTAAGGAGGCTACGGTCAAAGGTGGCCAAGTGGAAGTCAACCGTAGAGTCCCACGATGACAGGACTCTGTTTCTCGTCACGTGGAGATTTATATGGCCGTTTCTGAACTACGGGAGACAAATCAACACCTGTACATGGCTCCATAAGCCGAATTCAAACATCCACTCTTCATAGATTTACTCCTCAACGCGGCCATGATCCTAGATCTCTGGACGTAATGGTTTACGTGTTCTCCATCAGCATAAACTTTAGGAAATTAGTTATATCACGCTCAGTATAAATCACGCGTTTGCATACGCATAAGAGTTTTTTTTTATTAGTCTCCATTAGCTTTCAGATACCTCTGTAATGTAATTACGTTGCCACTGTGCCGTAATATCACCTTTCTGTTATGACTACATTTTAATATATAAGAAGACTCTGTTTCCAAGTGTAATTCGTACTTGAAGTCTGTTGCCAAGGCTGGTGTAGAGGGCCCCTGCACACGCTGAGGTTTTGTGCATTATTGTATAGTTATTGTTTTATTTCTTTAAGCTCATTGTGCCATAATTCATTCACATGTTTATACATTGCATCTTTCATGGTATATATGCTTCATTTCTGTTTATAATCTTTCATGCTTTACATCTTGCTTCTGTCCATAATCTTTCATGTTTTATGTTATTGTTAACTGATCGGTGTTCTTGTTTCAGGTTATAAATAGGCAGCCCGGGCATTTGCATAACTTTTTGACTAATGACATGGAATTAATATTGTTCTGCTGCTAATTTACTTTTCTTAGTTTCTGTTTAATTTCAGTACTTCTTTGTTTATTTCAATCTTGCACATTTGTTTCAGTAGTTAGATTTAGATATATCAAATTGTTCATGTCATTTTCAGTTACCTCCGAAAGCCACAGCTGGACTGATGGTGAGGGATTGAAGTATGAGTGTGTAGTTTGATATTAGTTTACTTTCTGTAAGTTAGATATATTAAATTGCTCATGTCATTTTCAGTTACCTCCGAAAGCCACAGCTGGACTGATGGTGAGGGATTGAATTATGAATGTGTAGTTTGATATTAGTTTACTTTCTGCAAGTTAGATATATTAAATTGCTCATGACATCTTTAGTTACCTCCGAAAGCCACAGCTGGACTGATGGTGAGGGATTGAATTATGAATGTGTAGTTTGATATTAGTTTACTTTCTGCAAGTTAGATATCAGGTTACTCAAGTTTTTTATGGTTACCTCCGAAAATCATAGCTAGACTAATGATGAGGGATCAGAAGATAAGTTGATGTAATTTGATTTAGATTTACTTTGTTGCAACTTTTGGATTTCTTTCAGCATAGTTTCTTTTATGTTTGAACAGCAGCAAGAATAATAAGTTTCATGATCAGTAGTTCATTGTTTGTTTGACTAGAGTAGTGATGCAATTTCATTTTCTTTAATTTCATTTTCTTTGAAGAATTAATTTTTTCATTGTGTGTTTTTAAAATTATTTTGAAGTTTGGAAAATCATTAGAAAGACATTTTTGTCTTGAATATTTGTCTCCATCCTTGTCTTTTAGAATTTCACAAAAATCCAAAAACGACAAAAAAGTAAGAGATAGGTTATCTTGCACATATAGTGCGCCACACTTCGTCAGCTTACGAATCCCAGATTGACAAATTAAATGTAGCAATTTAGGACACACTAAATTGACCAAACATTTTGGCGCCGTTGCCGGGGAAGTGTTACTAGGTAGCCAATTTCTTAAAAAAAAAAAAAAGAAAAAAAAAAAGAAGGGAAAACTTGATAACTTCTTGAAGTATGCTCTCCTCTTGCACCTAGTGTGATCTGGAGGATCAGAAAAGAGAGTTATTGGTTTAGTAATTTCTTAAGTATGCTCTCTTCTTGCACCTAGTGTGATCTGGAAGATCAGAAAGAGAATTATTAGCCCAACTTTTTTAAAAAAAAATTAAAAAAATGACATGCATAGAGCAAGAGATTCTAGGGGAAGGTTTATAGCTAAAGCCAAGAGTTCGATTTTCACAACTCCATCTTCTTCAAGCCATAGACAAGAATCACCACCATCTACCCCTAGCCTTAAGATTTTTGGAATTCAAGGAACAGCTGAATTAGAGGATTCTCCTATACCACCTACTAAATCCCATTTAGAAAACAAAGAGACTCTCTCTCATCCTCCCTTGATAGAAGAACCAGAGGACTTTAAGGACTCTAAAGAAACTATCATGGTAGAGGAAATAATAGATGGATTTGGAGGTAGAGGTAGAGGTAGAGGAGGAGGAAACAATGGAGACAACAATGGTGAAGATAATAATGGAAGAAATAGGGAAGGAGACAACTTGTTTGGATTCCCTATAGTTGATGAGGAAACTCATACAACGATGAAAAATATCTCACCATCTGTCCTCCCTAACTTTTATGGATTGCGAAGTGAGGATCCCGAAACATTTCTGTTTGAGTTTGAAGTCGTGTGCCGAACCTATGACTATATGGAAGACTCTCAAAAACTCAAACTGTTTCCTTCAACTTTGAAGGGATCTGCTTTGAAATGGTTCATGGGATTGGCCACTCAATCTATTAGGACTTGGAATGATATGAAACAAAAAATTTTGGATAGATACTTGGACTATTGTATGCCCACCAATCACAAGGATGAGGTATTCAAAATGATGCAAAAAGAAGACGAAAACTTGGAAGATTTACTTGAAAGATTTCAATACAACTTGAAAAGAGAAAAGATGAGCAACTTAGATGATGAAACCTTGAAAGCCCTCATATTAAAAGCCATTAGAGATGAATGGATAGATATTTTAAACATGATGGGGAATGGAGACATTTCTCAACTTCCACTTCGTGACATAACAGAACTATGTGTCCATCTCTCAAGAGGAAAATCTAAAACAGGAAAAGGGCCTAGTGATCCTTCTCTTATTAGGGCTAACAAATCTGCAACTGGATCAGTAAGTAGGGCAGAGATTGGTAACATGCTTGATGAATTCAAAACTGATATCTTAGGGAGCCTTAGTGAACA
Source organism: Pinus albicaulis (assembly GCA_034641835.2). Classification (NCBI taxonomy): domain Eukaryota; kingdom Viridiplantae; phylum Streptophyta; class Pinopsida; order Pinales; family Pinaceae; genus Pinus; species Pinus albicaulis. The sequence goes on along the minus strand of CM076575.1, from coordinate 1,524,396,564 downwards.
AATAGACACCCTTAAAATCCAAAACAAGCAGAAAGCAGAAACAGATGCTTTAGCCATCTTTTGTCCGAAATGTAGAAAGAAACATGCTTTAAGGGAATGTCCCTTGGATGCAAAAGTTGTAGAAACATGTATGATTTGCTCAGAGAATCATGAGACCAAGGATTGTCCATCAATTCCTGGACTCAAAGCTGTCTTTCAAGAAGATCCAAATTCAGTAGAATCTCTATGTTTTGTTGCAAGAAGACCTTGGCAGGGACAACAAACTCAAGGGTTTAACAACCTTATGAATCTTCAAACCCCACAAAATTGGAATCCTTGGCAACAACCTTGGCCCAACATCAAAATCCATATCAGCCATGGGTACAAGGGATGCAAAATCATTATGGGAGATTTGCTCAATTTTATCAATATCCTCCATCTTTTCAAAATCAACAAGCTCCACAACTTCCAAACCCAAATCCACAACTTTCATTGCCATTTCCACAACAACAACCTTCTCAACAAAATCCAAATCCTCAACTCATGCTCCCATACCAACAAAAAAAAAATCAACTTCCAGCTCAGCCATTGCCAAATCCTAACAATAAAAATCCTCAGAATACTTACATGGTAGAAGGACAACAATTTCCTACCTATATGATTGTTCCTCTCAACGATGTACAACTCAGATCTGGTAGAGTTTTAGAAAAACCTTCTATAGATATTCAAGAACAAGATACCTCTGAGGAGGACTCTCTTAAAGTCAATGAGGATTCTGAGGAAGCATCTCTTCAAAATTCAAACATTCAAAAAGAAAAAGAAAATTTAACACCCACAACTCCTATAGTTGAGCAACCTGCATCTTTATCTACACCTCCTTTTCCTGAAAGACTACAAATTGACAAGGGGGTGGAAAAACAAATTTTGTTGCCTAACTATGATTTTCTAGATGAATTGAAGAATGTTTGTATCAATATTCCCTTGTTACAAGCCATTCGAGAGATTCCTATTCTAGCAAAAACAATAAAGGAGTTGAGTTTCAAAAGACCAGGAAGGAAACTAAAAGACACAAGAAGAATCCACCCGGTAGGAAAGATTGCAGATATTATGATGGGAAAAATTACCATGCAGAAGTATGTAGATCCAGGAAGTCCAATTGTCAAGACACATATAAATGGGATAGAAATTCCAACACATTGATTGACTTAGGGGCTGCTATCAACATTATGAGTAGACAGACTATGGAACAGCTAAAACTTCCTAACCTTCTTTTTACACCTACTTTACTGCAACTTGCAGATCGATCAGTTATTAAACCAGATAGTGTATTAGAAGATAGTTGAATCTCCTTAGATTCTTGGGAATATCTAGTAGATTTTATGATTTTGACTCCCAAGAGTAATCTAGGAGGGCACCCACTTATCTTAGGAAGACCTTGGCTAGCCACAGCTGATGCTTTTATTAGTTGTAGATCTGGGGACATGTACATTTCTAACGGTAATTCGACAAAGAAATTCAATTTGTATCCTCCAGCAAAAGCAATCACATAAGTAGGAGACAATGAATGGGTTGATGATGAGGACACTATACAACCTGTCTTTACCATTTCTAAAATCAGTTAGGATAGTCAAATTCTGAACACATTAGAAAATTTTGAGATATCTTCAGAATATGACCCCACACAATTTCAGTTGGAATCTGACATAGAATATTTATCATCAAGACAAATGTCTCTTTACTCTATGGAAGAGTTTGGTAGTTCTATCATTGATATTTTTCCAGGAAAAACATTGAATATCAACAAACATTTGGAAAAGTCACAACAAGAAGAACTAACCAAAATCTTGCAAAAACATTCTACTGCATTTGCATGGGAGTATACTGACATGAAAGGTATTGATCCTAAGACTTCCATCCATCATATCTATATTGAGGAAAACAATATACCAATCAGACAACGTCAAAGAAGGATGAATCCAAATCTTAGGGAGATAGTGAAAGAAGAGCTCCAAAAACTACTCAATGTAAACTTCATTTATCCAATTTCAGATAGCCGATGGGTTTCTCCTTTGGTTATAGTACCTAAAAAGAATGGTAAATGGAGGGTGTGCATTGATTACAGGGAATTGAACAAAGCAAATTTAAAGGATCACTTTCCTTTGCCTTTTATCGATCAAGTATTAGATACATTAGCAGGTAAAAAGTACTTTTCATTTTTGGATGGTTTTAGTGGCTATAATCAAATTCAGGTAGCACCTGAAGATCAAGATAAGACCACATTTACTTGTCCGTGGGGAACTTTTGCCTACCGAGTGCTTCCTTTTGGGTTATGTAATGCACCCGCAACATTCCAAAGAGAAGTACTAGGAATTTTTTCTGATCTAATCCATGATTGTGTAGAGGTTTATATGGATGATTTTACAGTTTATGGTAATTCATTTGAAGAGGCATTAGAAAACTTGGAAAAAGTTCTTATAAGATGTAAAGAAACAAACCTTTCATTGAGCCATGAAAAATGATTTATGATGTTTACTGAAGGTATTGTTTTAGGACATCATATTTCAGGATATGGGATTAAGGTTGATAGATCAAAAGTTGAAGTCATCTCCAAGTTACCTATTCCCAATTGTCAAAGAGATGTTAGAAGTTTTCTGGGATTTACTGGTTACTATAGAATATTTATAGAAAACTTCACTAAAATAGCATCTCCACTCTTCAAATTGCTTACAAAAGATTGTGAATTTAAATGGGATCCTGATTGTCAATCCGCCTTTGAAACTTTGAAAACAAGAATATCTGAAGCACCTATCTTGAGAGGACCAAATTGGAAAATCCCTTTCCATATTTCTACGGATGCTTCAGATACAGCTCTAGGAGCTGTGTTGGGTCAAAAATATTTAGTTCCTTATGCCATTTATTAAACCAGTAAAAATTTAACTCCCACAGAGTTGAACTATACTGTGACTGAAAAAGAGTTTTTAGCTGTTGTTCATGCAATTAATAAGTTCAGACATTACATAATAGGCTATGAAACTTTTATTCATACTGACCATTCTACAATTAGATATTTAATGAACAAACCTGTTACTAATGGCAGAGTGACAAGATGGCTCTTACTTTTGCAAGAATTCAATATTACTGTGTTGGATAGACCAGGAAAACAAAATACAGTAGCTGATTTCTTGTCTAGGATTCAGAATACTAAAGAAGATTCTCCCGTAGAGGATAAGTTTCCTGATGAATACTTGTTTGCAGTAACTATTAAGACTCCTTGGTATGCAGATATTGCTAACTATTTGGTTACAGGGAAACTACCTTCACATTTATTTCCAAGTGAAAAACGAAAAATATTCAGGAGAGTTCAAAATATTCATGGATTTCTAACGAATTGTTTAAAACAGGGCCAGATCTTGTGATCAGAAGATGTGTCAGGGAAGATGAAATGCCTGATATTCTTAAGGCATGTCATGATGAACCATGCGGCGGACACTTTGCAGACAAAAGGACGGCCTATGAAATCCTCTCTTTAGGATATTATTGGCCTTCCCTCTTCAAAGATGCAAAACAATATGTCAAAAGGTGTGATGGCTGCCAAAGAGTAGGGAAACCTACCCTTTCAAATGAAATGCCATTGCAACCACAGGTACTCATTGAACCCTTTGAAAAATGGGCTTTAGATTTCATTGGACCTATTAATCCACCATCTAAGCAAAAGAAGTATATATTGGTTTGTACCGATTATGTTACTAAATGGGTGGAAGCTAAAGCATTAGTATCTGCTACTGAAAATTCAGTTATTCATTTTCTTTATGAGGATATTTTTACTCGCTTTGGTGTTCCAAGAGAAATTGTGATAGATCAGGGGAGCCAATTCACATCCAATTTGGTGGAGAAGTTGATGGAAGAATACAAAATCAAGCACAGAAGATCTACTCCTTACCATCCACAAGCAAATGGTCAAGTGGAGTCCACAAACAAAGTTTTTGAAAGTATCATCACCAAAACTATTCATCTACATAGAAGAGATTGGGCAGAAAGGCTTCCAGAAGCCTTGTGGGCCTACAGAACTACATGGAGGAATACAACAGGACATTCTCCCTATGAACTTGTTTATGGGAAAGAAGTCTTGCTCCCCATTGAGTTCCAAGTCAAGACCTTCAAGATAGCAGTTCAATTGGGGATGGACTTATCAGAAGCCCAAAAGCATAGAATGGAGCAGTTAAATGAGCTAGATGAGATCAGACAAGAAGCAATTTTAAGAACTGATCTAGTTCAATATCAAAGAGCTAAATGGCATGACAAGTACATCAAAGAGAACAAGTTTCAAGAAGGAGATTGGGCATTGTTATTTGATTCCAAGTTTAAATATTTTCAAGGAAAATTTCAGACTCATTGGCTTGGGCCATATGAGATTGACAAGATCTTTAGCAATGGAGCGGTAAGAATCAAAACCATTGATGAGTTTCAAACTCCTCTTATTGTGAATGGCCACAGATTGAAAGTTTATCATAAGCCACTCTCAAAAGAGGATTTTCTCAAAATGTTTCAAGAAAATTCTGCAATCAGGTCGGTACAGAAGAATTCTTCTTCTCCACCAACCTAGCTTTTGTTCTTTTCAGTTAAAAAAAAAATAATAAAAAAAATAAAATAAAATAAAATAAAATTGTATAAGCCTGAAAACCAATCACTGATTGGCAGTCTTATACAGAAAATATAAGGTGAAAATCAGGAACACCTGACACTCTATATTTTCCAAAAAAAATCTCTCTTTCATTTCACAAGTTTTGTGACCACCCACTCCATTCCATTCCACTTCATTCCACTTCATTTCACTTCATTTCACTCCATTCCACTCCATTTTATCTATTTCATTCCATTTTCACCAATAAAATTCTTTTTCATGACCATTTCCATCTAGTCATTTGTCATCCGTTCATTTCCATTCACCAAAATAATAGTTGTGTCAGTTTCCGCAGCTGACATCTGTTTCCGCAGCTGACACCAGTTTCCGCAGCCAGAAGCAGATTCCGCAGCTACCACTCTGTTTTCAAAAGAATGTACAGCCAGATGTTATTTCCATAATCATGAAATAAAATGCAGGTATGAGGACCAAAAATGAAGACATGTAGCATTCAAGATATCAATGAGGAGCAACAAATTGAAGACCAAGGAAAAAGGCAAAGATTCCAAGGTATGAGTAAAATTCATTTCAAATAGCATTGAAAACACATTTTTATATATTTCTAAACCATAAGCTCCATCCATTATGTGCAATGATTATATTGACAAATTCCGTAACCCTTTCACGATCTCCATATGATCCTCCCGCATTCATTCTCAAACGGTTCCATAATTAAACCCCCGATCTTCACTCATACTCCGATATTCCACCGGTGACAATGAGACGTAGTTGATTTGACCACGGGCTCTTTCAGCCGCATAAAATCTATAGCCGTTGTTTAAACGTGCTTACATTTATTTTGCAGCCACCAAATTTCAAAACACTGTCGGATGTGTTATACTCCTCCTATTGTTCTGTTAATCTCACAGCCGCATCTCTGCCGTGATCACGAAACCCCTCTCTATTCCGCCTCACTCCATTTCGTTCTTTGTTACACTACAGCCTGTATACCCACTCTCTAATATCTACCTACAGTCATTGTGCTTAGTTCTGTGCATTCAGCCATTCTACTTCCATTGAACCCTCATGTAGGCAATTTTTTGAAGAGTAGAAAGAAGGATGGGTAAATTGCTAAGAGAAGAACCAGAAGGACCTAAATTCATGGAGGGATATCCTCAAGTCAGGGATATATTGAAGAAAGAAAAGTGGCTGCGGTTTATCCAAAAGTTCAGAGGCTATCATAAAGAAGTGACAAAAGCATTTGCAAGGTCGTTCAATGGCCTGGAAGCCGAGATTGGAGACCTTAAGTTTGCGGTGAACGAGGCATCTATAGCAACTGCCACGGAACTTCCTCAAGAGGGTGAGCATTGGTTTAAGAATAAAAGCATTAGTGATGAAGCCTGGAGAATAATCTTACGAAACCAAGATATGGACATAACTATTTTTAAAAGAGGAATTCCTATTCATGCTTTGAAAGAGGAATGGGCTACTTTGCTGCTGGTTGTTCAAAAATTCATTACCTGTGAAGGCCGTTTTGGGTCCATGTATATGTACCATACCAGATTGCTGATGAATTTTCTAGATAATCAAACTCTCAATCTCCCATATTTTCTATTAAATAGTTTGAAGAAGATGTCTGTGACTGTTCATAAACATTTAGGAGATGTAGAACCACATCTATATCACCACCTTCTTGTAAAAATTTTGATTGAAAAAGAGTTAAAGGAGAAGAAAGACACATGGGAACAATTTTTGATTAGAAATTTCTTTGAGGAACCTCAGAAAATTCCTGAAGGTAGCACATCAAGAAGGAGTAGGAGAAAAAGAACAAATGATGAAACTCAAAGTACTCCTACTCAAGAAATTCCTGAAGGTAACACATCAAGAAGGAGTAGGAGAAAGAGAACAAATGATGAAATTCAAAATACTCCTACTACTACAATTGAAAGAACTAATAGGGAAGAGAGACTGTCAAAGAGGAAGAAGAAAAAAACTAAGGGTAAAAAGCCAATAACATTAAAAGAGAGAAAAAATATTGAGGCTATACATCAAACTCCTTCTTCCGAAGAAGAAGATCATCAAGTGTTATCTGAGAGATTGGTTCATCTTCAAGAACAGTTATCTATAGCCAAGAAGAAAGAGAAAGGGAAACAAAAGCAAAAAGATAGTGGTCCACAGCGTGTGAGAAGAAGTTCCAGACTTAAGGGGAAATTGAGGAAAACACAAATAAAGGGACCCCATTTCATTGATTTGGGAGAAGAAACATCTGAACAGTCCCCAGCTGACCATAGTCCATCTCACTCTCAATCAGTCAGTGAACCTAGTTCATTTCATTCTCAGTCAGACATTGAACATAGTCCATCCCATTCTCGGCAAGATGTTGATGTGAGCCCTTCTCAGCCAGATTTTGAATACAACTCTCCTTCACGACATTTTGGGGACAACCCAATAAAAATGACACCTGATATAGACCCCAAACAGCAGGAAGTATATGATTATATAGAATATTTAGAAAAAGCAGCTACAGGTCCCAGTACTTCTTCCATTCAGCCTCACACAGTACAAGATGATTTAGTCCAATCACTAAAATAGGAAGGCTTTGAGCTAGAGCTTTTAAATAGAAAAATAAAAAATGAAAATGAGACATTGAAGAAACAAAGCAAATTGGACAAAATCATTCATGATAATACCATGCTACATCTAGGAATATGGCAGAAGAAGAACAAGAAATTGAAAAAGAAATGCCAGAAGTTAAGCAGAGCACTGGTTAATATAAAATTTAGATGCTTAATGAAGAAGCCCAGGATGTTAGCAGCACCAAGGAAGAAGAGGAGAGGATTGGATGTACTGGCTGAAGTGTCAAGGCATATGAACTGAAGAAGGATTATCAAAATTTTGGTTTCATGAGGACATGCAACACCTTCACAGTGGGGGTATGTTGAGTCTCAAATCTGCATTGTTCTTATACATCTTCCTAGACCTTTTTCATTCACCTGAACCTCCCAAGTTGTCAATATCATTGTATATTAATTGCAAAAGAGCATCTAAAATGGTTTTTAACTATATTTTTGTGTCTGCTGTTTGATTTAGATTTTACTCATTTAGTTGCGGAATCTTGCCACTTTCCGCAGCTGCTGCAACTTTTCGCAGCCATTTTGTGAAACTCTATGTTACAGGTGTCTTCAGGAAAATCGAGCCACATGGGCAAGTCAGAAATGATGTGGACATGGATCGTGTCCTATTGGCTCGAGAAAATTCACCTAAGGAGGCTACAGTCAAAGGTGGCCAAGTGGAAGTCAACCGTAGAGTCCCACGGTGACAGGACTCTGTTTCTCGTCACGTGGAGATTTATATGGCCGTTTTTGAATTGCGGGAGACAAATCAACACCTGTACATGGCTCCATAAGCCGAATTCAAACATCCACTCTTCATAGATTTACTCCTCAACGCGGCCATGACCCTAGATCTCTGGACGTAATGGTTTACGTGTTCTCCATCAGCATAAACTTTAGGAAATTAGTTATATCACCTTCAGTATAAATCATGCGTTTGCATACGCATAAGAGTTTTTTTTTATTAGTCTCCATTAGCTTTCAGAGAGCTCTGTAATGTAATTACATTGCCACTGTGCTGTAATATCACCTTTCTATTATGACTACATTTTAATATATAAGAAGACTCTGTTTCCAAGCGTAATTCGTACTTGAAGTCTGTTACCAAGGCTGGTGTAGAGGGCCCCTGCACACGCTGAGGTTTTGTGCATTATTGTATAGTTCTTGTTTTATTTCTTTAAGCTCATTGTGCCATAATTCATTCACATGTTTATACATTGCATCTTTCATGGTATATATGCTTCATTTCTGTTTATAATCTTTCATGCTTTACATCTTGCTTTTGTCCATAATCTTTCATGTTTTATGTTATTGTTAACTGATCAGTGTTCTTGTTTCAGGTTATAAATAGGCAGCCCGGGCATTTGCATAAATTTTTGACTAATGACATGGAATTAATATTGTTCTGCTGCTAATTTACTTTTCCTAGTTTCTGTTTAATTTCAGTACTGCTTTGTTTATTTCAATCTTGCATGCCACCATGATTATTATTTATATTTATGATATACATATACATTTGTTTCAGTAGTTAGATTTAGATATATCAAATTGTTCATGACATCTTCAGTTACCTCCGAAAGCCACAGCTGGACTGATGGTGAGTGATTGAATTATGAATGTGTAGTTTGATATTAGTTTACTTTCTGTAAGTTAGATATATTAAATTGCTCATGACATCTTCAGTTACCTCCGAAAGCCACAGCTGGACTGATGGTGAGGGATTGAATTATGAATGTGTAGTTTGATATTAGTTTACTTTCTGAAAGTTAGATATATTAAATTTCTCATGACATCTTCAGTTACCTCCGAAAGCCATAACTGGGCTGATGGTGAGGGATTGAATTATGAATGTGTAGTTTGATATTAGTTTACTTTCTGCAAGTTAGATATCAGGTTACTCAAGTTGTTTATGGTTACCTCCGAAAATCATAGCTGGACTAATGATGAGGGATCAGAAGATAAGTTGATGTAACTTGATTTAGATTTACTTTGTTACAACTTTTGGATTTCTTTCAGCATAGTTTATTTTATGATTGAACAACAGCAAGAATAATGAGTTTCATGATCAGTAGTTCATTGTTTTTTTGACTAGAGTAGTGATGCAATTTCATTTTCTTTAATTTCATTTTCTTTGAAGAATTAATTTTGTCATTGTGTGTTTTTAAAATTCTTTTGAAGTTTGGAAAATCATTAGAAAGACATTGTTGTCTTGAATATTTGTCTCCATCCTCGTCTTTTAGAATTTCACAAAAATCCAAAAACGACAAAAAAGTAAGAGATAGGTTATCTTGCACATATAGTGCGCCACACTTCGTCAGCTTACGAATCCCGGATTGACAAATTAAATGTAGCAATTTAGGACACACTAAATTGACAAAACAGGTATCTCTTTCTCTCAAATGGTAGGCCATGTCTGGATCAAAGCCTTCTGGAAATTTTACTAAGGCTAGGCCTCGTGGGGGTTTCATGTGAGGTGGGAGTGCATTGTATACACTATTGAACCTAGTGCAGTAGTCTTGGACACTTTCCCCAACATTTCTCTTAAGGTTATTATACACTGAGAGGATTTTAAGAGGATTTTTCTTAATCTCCAAGAAGGTCATGAATGTTGTTAGGAGTTATGTTTTTGAACCATTTCTTTGCTTCTCCTCCTAAGCTTTGGGTAAAAATTCTCATTTTTATGGTCTCCTCTTCTATTTCTTTGTAGTCAAAAGCATCATTCATCCTATCTACATGCTGTTGGGTAGTGGTAGAGTCAACTCTAGTAAAGTGAGGGATTTTAGATTGGTATTCTTGAGGCATCGGCAGTAAAGTTTGGGGTAGTACCAATGGGTCAAAACATGTTGCCATGATTTGAGGTAAAGGAACCCAAGGAGGGTTTGTAAGGGGGGGGGGGGTTGTGAGAGGAGGTGGAGGATGAAATGGAGTAGTTTTCACAGTGGATGTATGAATGGGAGTGATAGATGTACCTGGACCAACAAGTTGAGATTGAGCAGATTTGGAATGAAAAGAGAAAATGTTTTGGAGAAGCTAAAAATCAGGAGGAGTGGAAGGAGAGGCTTCTCTACTAGGACTCTGCTACAAATCTATAGGCTAAAGGTCTGTCTAGTCTATCCCACTTTGAGACTTAATTCAAAAAAGGTTTCTTCTAAGGCGTAAGTCAAATTGGGGATCTTGCAAGGCTGTGAAGTTTTCAAGGACAAAACTTGCTTTTTGAATGGGCCTAACAATAGTTGAATATTCAGTCTTAGATATTTTCCACAAGATTCTTTCTGGATCATCAACTATGGTAGGAGGGTTTGGGTCAAGGTGATATATGGTGTTGATTCTTTGTGAAGCCAGATTTTAGACCCAAAATGCAGAGAGGCTGAAATTTTATGAGAGTTTCGAAAAACAGACCTATCTGCAAGGGTATTAAGTTCACACAAAGAGTGACTCGGTTTTAGACTGTTATGATTGATTATTTCATTCCCAGGGGAGTCTATGAGAAATAGTGGGGTCAATAGGGCTATTGAAGACCAGTGGAGTCACCAGGTGGATGATGCTTACTGTATTAAGGATATACTTGTTGTCCACCATCAATAATTGAATACCAATCTAAGAATATTTTTGGGTTTTCTGAGTTCTTTATGTAGCACTAAGCTTGTCAATGAGTGTTCTCCAGTATGGTCAACATGGTGCTAGTATGATGAATCAAATAGATGTAACTCTTGGCTAACACTTGATTTGTCTATGTTTGATAGGGGATTTATGAGTTCTTAAGGAATGTCTAAGCTTATTACTTACTCGGATCCCCAGTATGATCACCATTTGTGTTAGGTGGCGAGTCATAGGATACTATTGATAGGGGTTGTCTGAGGTTTTAAGGAGTTCTTAGGATTTTATTGACTCAGATTTCCCCAGTGGAGTCACCACTATGTTAGTATGGTGAATCAATTAGATACTACTCTTGGATAACACTTGATTTTCTAAGTTTGATAGGGGTTTGAGAGTTCTTAAGGAATATTTATGTTGTTACTTACTCAGAGTCCCACCGTGATTGCCATTATGTTAGGTCCTCGTAATTTGGAAGATTGGCAATGACCAAATAGACAAGGGTAACATCAAACCAATCTTTGGAGTCTTAGGACCTAGCCTTCTTGGACTCAAAGAGGGCTCTCTCTATGTTTGTGTAAAGGATGTGACTTGGTTGATTTTAGGGTTTTTATTTTAGGCTAGTTATATTGATAGGGTTTTTTTGGTTGGATAGGTTGTCAAGAAGAATAGGTAGAGTAAGAGAAAATCAACCCATTGGGCTATGGAATCTGCAAATGTCTTGAAAAGTACAATAATAGGTCAAGGGTGTTTCATAGGGCAAGTTAAAAAGGCCAAACGGATCTAAGTAGGTTTAGTGAGTGTGAAATGAACATGAAGTTATGGATGTAGTAGGTTCAAAGGGAAATTAAGGATCCTTCAACATACTAGAAACATGAAAATATTTCATGATGATAGAACAACAAAACTGAAGAGCAATAAAGGATTCTTCAATTATAATTTTTCTAAACATACCTCAAAACAACAGACAAGTAATCCTAGAGAGAATTTAAGAATTCTCTGAACATTACTTTCAAACAAAGTGAACTTTTAACATAACATTTTAGTGAAACTAAAGAGAATTCAAGGATTATTTAATTAAACTTCAAGGAAGAAAACATAGAGATAAAAGGATGTAGACAGAAGTATGGTGCCAAGAAATCATATCCTATTCTAAAATTTGTGTCCTCTAATCAAAGAAACCATGAAAATAATGAAAAATGAAGTAAATAAATACAAGAGTGGAATAACATCACCATCTAATAGAGCTCGTGAATCCTAGGAATGTGCTTGAACCATTGATGCTCAATCCAAAGCAATCACAACACACCAAAGCCAATTTCTTCAACAAACTCGAATTCTATATCATATTGAGCTCAACAACCAACCAAAATGTACAATGAGGCCTCCATGCAGTATATAACTTGAAAAGGAGGGTCCAAACCCTAACTAGGGTTTTAGAAACCATTAATTACTCATAAATGTCATTTTTTTCCTTCGAGACCATGAAAGGTCCAAGGAAAATATCCTAATTAATTAAATGAAAAACTAACTCCTCAACCAAATTTGGCAAAAAAATGACTTTGAGGCTCCTCAATAACTTCCAAAATATTTCCAAGTGTGTTTTGTTGACTTTTTTGCAAGGGCCCAACACAAAGGTTCAAGGGAGCAGCACCAGCACTAGGAAAAATTGCTTGTTTTGTAACCAAGATTTGGAGGCCTTCCAGGTTTCCAATGAGCTCGATTATATCGCATTGGAAAGCCTGTCCATTTTCCTGCCCAAAAACTCATTCTCCCAACACTTCTTAGGGTGTAGCGCCAACTCTGAAAATAGGGCAGAAAGGTGATTGTTTGGGTGTTTTTGGCACTTATGGAGGACCAGTTTTTCTCCAAATGAGCTGAAATGTTTTGTGAGTGATGTACTCCGCAATATGAACATGAAAATGTAAGCCATTACTCCATTGGGTGCCCCAAAAAAGAGCTAGTGTTGCGCCTTTAGCCCTTAAAAATAGTCAAAAACCAAAATTTACAAAAAGATGCCAAAATTTGAATCTGCCTTGCTAATTTTGTTTGGGAAGCTTGTAGGGATGCATCATGAAGGATGTAAAGGTTTTATTTGTATTTATCCTACTTTAGGGATTGAATCTTTGCAAGGGCTCTTTTGAGCTTGGCCCTTGCAATGTTGTTTCTTAAGGCCTAGTGCCTTTCCATCTTCTTTTGGAGGTCAAGGTCCATCTTGGTCTTCTCCAGTAGACCCTATAAGTGTATGTTTGCCCTTCCTAGCCAAGTTTCTTGATCATAGTCAATCTCCATGGCAAGCAGTTCACTTGGAGTGAGCTGCTCTGCCATGGCTGCCTCTTGCTCTCTCTCCTTGGCTAAAGCTTTCTTCAAGCCAATTTTCTTGGCCTCCTCCTAGGAAGTTGTTCTTCCTCTTCCTCCATATCATCATAAGCGCCCAAGACTTCATCTAGATTTACCTTTGTTTTTGCAACCTCTTTCTGAGCTCTCATAGCTCTGATCTCATAGATGGCCTTCTGTGCCTCCAACTACTTGTTTTCAACCTCAAAATAGTGAATCACATTCTTAGCCCTACCTAGATTGGCTTGCAGATCTTTGATTTGGGAATCTTTGCTTTTGAGTAACATGCTTGTGATCCTTTGCTCATTTTCATCATCACTGTCAACATGAATAAGTTTAAATTATTGTTCAGTCTCATTTTTATCTTCTTCTTCTTCATTAATGATTTTTTCTTTACCTTTATCAAGCTACTTGGTTGATGTAGAAGACATGGCCCCTTGCCTCTTGAAGGCAGCAAACACATGCCTATTCCCCCTTTGGTAGGTTAAAGGAAGAGGTTAAATGCTACTTGTCTCAGTTCCATATGTCTTGTTTCCATCATTGCTGTCATCTTCACTGTCATCATGGCTCTTATCATCATTTCTCTCATGGCTGCCATCATCACTGCTTCTTTGTGCCTCATCACTATTTTCTCCACTTCCCTCACTGACATCTTTTCAATGCTCTCTGCCTCACTGACATCATCCTCACTGATATCATTGCCCTTTTCCTTGCTACTTTATTCTTCATTGACATCTGCCTCACTGATATCTGCCTCCTCATTTCCTTCTTCTTCATTACTTGATTTCTCATTTCCCTCCCCTTCATTGACATTTGATTTCTCATTGTCATTTCCCTCATTGTTTGATGCACTAATACCATGAGAGGATGGTGAGGGATGGTGAATAGGTGATGAATGAGGAAGCTCATCATGATGTGAATGATTTTGAGTGGATGGTAAGATGGAAGATTCATCATGAGGTGAGGGAATGTGAGTGGATGGATGAATGGGAGGATGAGAAGGTGAAGGGGCATCTTGCTGCTAATGGGCTTGTGGAGAAGTAAACAACTCATTGGAAATGAAATTTTCACAAGGAATACCCTTCTGTTGCAATTGATGCATCACAACCATTTTAATAAGGGAATGGTGAAAGAGGCTTTGGATCTGCTGAGGATAGTCTCTCTTTTGTACAATATAGGAAATTTTTTCAATGCTTCTGTAGAGGTAACAGGGTAGGTACACCATCCTCACCCTAGTAAAGTGCATAATTAACCTAATGTGATAGGAGTAAATCCAGGAGAACCTCCCTCACATGTAAAATACTTCATAATGATCCTCATCATAGGTGCATATCTATCAAGCAAGTGAGAGAAAGGAAAGATGGATTTATTGTGGTCTTTATACCTAAGTTTTAAATATGGCTCATAGTAGCTCATGTCAAGATTGGTATTCTTGAACCATTTGTCCCCTACACTAGGCATTCTTGTGGAATTGGCAATAACATCTGTAGATAGATCAAAATTGACCCCTACAAGGTTAACTTGTTTCTCATGCAAGTTAAGTATGAAGAGCCTAGTTAGCTTAGGGTGTTTGCACCTATTGTACCTTCTCAAAAAAGTCAAGCCATCCTACATGCTTGAAACATTGAATAGTAAGGGGAGATGCCTATATATCCCTTGTGTTTGGAGGTTCAAATCTGTTGATTTTTCCACCTTTGTGCCCCTGCCTCCTTGGAATTTGGCCTTCTCCTCCACTACCACTGTCTTCTGACATTGTGACTCTGCCTTTGAGAAACCCTAAGACTGCAAATGGAAATGAGATGAAGGGATGGTGGAATGGAAGCTTTTACAAGTGAATGATATGAATGAGTGAGGGTGTAAGTATGTCAGGCTGAATGAGAGGCTAAACTTAATGACAACCCTCCACTGATTTTTTAAATTTTGCTTTGAAACACCTTGCACTGATGACAATTTGAGATGAAGTAGGGCATGTAATGTCAATGTTTTTGCAATGTAAGGGACTAAGGGTTATGAGTCGGATGGGTGTAGGGACAACTTAGGTGAATAGGCAACCTTCAACAGTGAAATCTCTCTGTTTACCACTAATTTCCCTTTGCAGGTAGATAAATAAGTATTTAAATAGTGGTTTTAAGTTCAAATCTAGGGTTCCTTCTTAGGTCTTTAATTTCCTTAATTATAAATCACCAAAAATGTTTGAATAAGGGTTGAAGGCATCCACTTACCATTTAGAATTGTCTTGGAGGACCTTTGGAGAAGCTTGAAGGTGTTTTGACTTGATTTGGATGGTTAAGTTTCTTAGAAGGCCCTCCTGGCCAAGAGCGCAACGCTCTGCCAGGGGCGCAACGCTCAGACCCAGGCGCAAAGT
Source organism: Pinus albicaulis (assembly GCA_034641835.2). NCBI lineage: Eukaryota > Viridiplantae > Streptophyta > Pinopsida > Pinales > Pinaceae > Pinus > Pinus albicaulis. The sequence goes on along the minus strand of CM076575.1, from coordinate 1,524,381,056 downwards.
GCCTTAAGAAACTTGTTGTGGGTGAGTCGGGAAAGGGTGAAACGCCTTCTCGAGCACACAATGCTCCATTCCAGGCACGAAACGCCTTGGAAAATTTTATGGGGAGAAAATTTTGAATGCGCAGCACTCTGTTCCAGGCGCGCAACACCACAACACTTAGCCAAAATTTGACTAAAAACTCACAGTTTCTTATCCTTTTGAAATTTATAATTCTTTGGCAAGGAAAAAATGATTGATATGAGATGGGAAATGAGCCTTTATAGAGTAGGGAATTTGATTTAATCTTTGCAACCCACTCTCTAATGTTTTCAAGGTCACTTTTTTTTTTCCTTTCTCACTAACTCTTTTGACATTTTTGGTTTGCAGGTGACTTAAAAACATTGAGGCTGACCTCTCCTTTGCTCCTGAAGGCATGTTAGGTTTACCTTGACAAGTTTGGGATCTTCACACAGAAGCAACTTCACAACCTTCTTTTATTTCCATCCATGGAATTTAACTCATGTTTTTCATCATCTTTGACTACTTCTAATTTATAGGTGATTGAAATGATGATTTTGACCTTTCCCTTTGTTCCTTGAGACATAAAAAGTTCATTTTGACACCTTGGTGATTCAGCCACATAGCAGTTTCTTCAAATTTTTGTGTAATCCCCACCATGTAACTTAGTTTAACCCTTTCACCTTTTTTTTAATCCTTGTATGCAGGTTGACAAAATGATGAATGGCTTTTCTTTTGGTCATGGAGGCATGACAAATTGATTTTGACACCTCTGGGAGGATTTCTCATAGCCACACCTTTAAAACCTTGTTTTTCCTACACCATGGAATTCAAACCATGTTATTACCTTCTTTGGCACTTCCCAAAACCTTAGGTGTCTGGAGTGCTTTAAGACAATCATCAATATTGTCTTCTAAGTTCTCTATAGCCCTTTTAAGTTCATTCATTTTTTTCCAGTTCACCTCACCTTTTTCCCTATTTCATTAATCTTTTTGACAAAATTTCTTCATGTTTGGTTTGGTGTGCCTCCTCCAAGCTATTTTTGCATTTGATCCATGCTTGGTACACTGTTGGACCCTCAAGCTCAAAATCCCCTAATTCTCTACAAGAACAAGTGCTTCCTATCTTCCTTGTTGCTAAATGTCTTCATTCAGGAGCAAACCTCCTACCTCACCAACTTTATGCTGATATACTTTTTAACACTCCTGCAGAAGTGTCAAAGATTACATTTACCTCTTGCAGACCTTGAATTTGATAAGGTAGTATTCTTTGTAAAATTTTTAGATCTTTTCTTGAATAGCCATGTCTCAACATTTCAATACCTCTAAAATAGATTCTAACATAGAAAAACAGTGTCTGAAACACCAATGATTGACCTTACAACCTTTGAAACCCTAATGACCTAGTGGGAGGGTCCTTTGACCATGATATTTGACTAAAATTTGGCTTGGAGGCTTCAAGTGAAAAACATAGTATTTTTCAAAGTGCTGTATTGAAGATCCAAAATCCAATGTACTTGATTTATCTAAAGAGCCTATAGAGATAGTTTTGAGACCATCAATGCTTGAGGAACTTGGGGGTCATGGGAATGAGTTAGGCTATAGGAAACCTAGATGGAAAGTGGAGTTAGGGGCAAGGGAAAAACAGAGTAATGAGGTCATAGGTAGGAAAGAAGGATGAAGATGAGAGTCATAAGCCATTAAGGAATCTTTTAGGAGTGGCAGGGTGACCATGAAATGGCAAGGTTGATAGAATAGTGAAAATATTTCTATAAGGATAATGAAGTTAGTGACATTTATAAAACTCACAATGTTCAAAGAATGTTGTCTTTAGAAATATAGAACCAATATATAGTCATCTACCAATAGTGAAAAACACTGATGACTAACAGTGTGAAGAGTGATAATTGAAAAGAAAAAAAAAAAATTTGTTTATTAATAGCTTCATGGAACCCATTTAGAAATATATTTTCATCGAAAGGAAAAAATTGCATCTTCATGTAGTAGGTTTTCTATTTATTTCTTTTGCGTTGAAAACATCACGAGTTTCATCTCCGTCTACCTGTGACTTAAGTAATAGCCATTTAAAATCAAGTGATTTAATTAAAATGATTTAGAATTTTTTTTGTATTGTCATTAATCATACACCAACTAGTTTAGGTCATAGGGCCTTAGAATAGGTGAGTGGAGGGTTAGCTCTCTAAGGAAGCTCAAAACTATCAAGCGTAGAAATTTGATTAATGAGTGAAATCCAATTCTGATAAGTGGATCAGGAAAGCTCTACCTCTAGAGAGTTAAGCGTGAGGGATAATGAAGGCAGAGAAGAGAGATACCCCCTCTCCTATTTGGTGAATCTTGACCTAAGACTGTTGTGCCTAGTTGCCGATACAGATTGGTGCACTTATTTTCCTTTCCTAGGGACCACATTGGTGACTGCGGGAGGGGAATACCCGTGGTACCTAAGGTAGACATTGTATCACTTTCATTAGTGCTTCTATAGGGTTCCCTTGCGAAGCTCGGGTGCTTGCACCAGTAAAGGATTTTTTTCTAGAGGTCAACCTAATAGTTTCTATTACCTTCACTTGTAGGCCTGGGGCGTAATTACCCCAGACTATTTTTAAGAGCTCCTTTTATTTGCTTTCTTGTATTTTGGTGTCTAGTCGTAATCACTCGAAGCGAAAATACCTGAAGGCTGCTTGATTGTTGTTTCTCAGGGACTTTTGATAGAGTGTACTCTTTGCTCCTAGACTGCCATAGATTCCTAAATTTTTTAAGTCTAATTAATCTTGTAATTATTAAAAGTGGTTGACGATCACCTCTTCGATCAAGGAGGATTTTTAGGCTTTCTCCTGCGAGTGCCGAGCCTTCTTCAAGAAGGAATAGGATAAATTTAGTGGGTTATTTTCATCCAATAGTTTCAAATGAAACAGAGAGTGATCCTCTGTCTGGTGTTGTTGTTTCTACGGGTGGTCCTAGTACTAGTTGAATTATAGAGAGGAGTAATTCACTCATGTCTAGAGTCTTGTTTCCGATAGAAGAATTTGAAGTAGAATAGGTTCCCCAACCTCCAGGTACTCCTTCATCTCCTCTTCCTACCAATTTTCCATATGTTCTTTTGTACGTTGGGCATATGTCTCAAAGACCAGCTAGCCCCTATCCTCATCTCTTTATTTCGATGGCCATGGATGGGAACACAAATTCGGCTATGAGCATTGCAACTGTGCATACTCCTCTTTATGTTGAAGGAGGAGGTACTATTCTTATTTAAACAATCACTTCTAGTGCTTCTATATTTGGCTCTACCTCTATTCTATCTATGAGTGGGGGCACCCAAGAATTTGCTTCTCATTCTAGCCCCTTTTCTTTTGGAATGCCTTCTAGTGTGATTCCTTCTCTATCCTTTATTGTTGCTTCTACTGTCTCTACACCTATGCCTTCAATAGTCAGTGGATCAGCTTCATTTCAGGGTTTCCCCTTCAGAAGTGGGCACATTCCTCATTTGAACCCTTCCTTAGGATCCTTGCCTTTCACCTCTCAAAATCAAGGATTCAATCCTTTCATTGGAGGTAAAAGATCTAATGCTTTTTTAGGCTGGAACCTTTCTTTTATAAGGTTAGGAGCTGGGAGTCACTTTTTCTCTGGTCAACAAGGGAATGTACCTTTCCCTTATGTAGGTGCTTCTTAGGGTTTTTGTCCGTTCGCAAATGATTGGAACCCTTACCAAGGGGTTTATTCTTCATTTAACACTTCAATTGGAGGGAATATCCCTGTTTATAGTAACCCTATGATGGGAGGGGGTCCTTCTATGAATTATGGGTCATAAGTTTTCTCTTATGGCTTAGCATTTTCTACGAACAATCTCTAGCAGCATGGTGCCTCAACAAATCCAGGGCATTATTTTCAAAATTTTTGGAATCCTTCCTATGGGGGGTAGAATTATCAAGCTCCTCCACACTTACCTTTCCTAGCAAATTTAAACTTGCAAATCTATCCAAATTGACAAATGATCCTATTTGGTATAGTCTCGGTTGGCCTCCAGTCCCTACTAATCTTCCCTCATACATTCCAAAGTTTGAAGGGAAGACCGGTGAGGATCCGGCTGACCATGTTACCACTTTCCACTTATGGTGTTCGTCGAACTCCCTTATCGATGATTTGATTAGGTTGAGGCTATTTCAACAAACCCTAACTCGAAACGCTAAAAACTGGTACATTGAGCTAATAGGGGGCAATTTTTCTACTTTTGGTGAGTTGGTTACTATGTTTCTGAACCATTTCTAGTTGCATGTCTGTTATGATGCCCAGAATGATCTCTTGGACAATTTTCAATAGGAAAAGGAAACTCACATTTATGATCATATTCAAGAATGGAGCAGAAGGAAGAGGCTCATCAAATCCCAAATTCCAAATGAGTTCCTTCTCAAATGGTTTCTTAAATCTTTGCAGCCAGAAATCTCAAAGGATGTATCCCTTTCAAGTGTATTTTCTGAGGAACAGGATATATTTAGGGCTCAATAGTTAAAAATGAGCTATTCTAATTCTGGGGTCCTTAATAATATTTTTCCGGATGCTCCTCATTCCAAGCTAGATTTAGCCAAAACAAAGCCAGGTCCTCATGCTGATGAACTTATTGGTACGATTGATAGTGGCATGGCTAACCTTCTAAATCAATTGCAATAATTGTATATACAATATGCTCCTTCTAGTTAGGCTACACCATCAGTGTCGAATCCTTCTCATCCCTTGAATATCAATGTTGTTGAGGCTTCTAACCCCAAAGGAAATCAACAATATAATGGGAAGTGTTAGCCCCCCTATGAAATTCTTGACAAGCAAGCTGGGCGCTAGATTGTTGGGAGCCTTCAAGGGATGCCTTTCCCCTGAAAACCCATCCTCTCTGAAGTCTCTGTGAACTGAGCCTAAAATATAGTCCCTCTACTGATCCATTTCTCAAAAGGTCCATTATTTCCCTTTATACCTTTGCAAAATATCACTTTCCCCCTCTCCCTTTGTCAAAGTCCCGCTTTAACTCCTCCATTATCCCCTTAATCTTCCTGTCGTTACCCTTTGGAGGCTTCAGAATGCATTGAAATGGCTTAAAAATCCTCATTCTAACCTTATAACAGGCCTAGCCCTTCTTCTGATAGCCCCGCGCCCCTTTTCTTCCATAAAACCCGGCACCGGGACCACCTGCTAAACCTATCGGGCACCTATCCCCCTCCAACATTTTCTCCGCCCAAAAACATTTAAAAAGCCTATGTTAAAACAAATTTTCGGGTTTTTAATTAATTTCTAAGGTTTGCCGCCGGTTTAATCTTTCGACGAATCTCCACCGTCGATTTGCTCCGTAGATCGAACGGTGCGGTGCGCGACTTATCCTATGGACCCCGCCAGCCATGCGTCATACCTCCAAACCCACCGGTATTTTCCGCACCACCCATCTGCAGCAGGCAGTTTTCCCCGGAGAGCCAGCGATTCCACTCAGTAAACGACGTGTGGCATATGTACAAGGGAAAAACCACCCTCATTTTGTGCATTAAACTTCGGTACGGGGCGCCCAGCGAAATCCACGACCACCGTTTGATCTCAAGATCTTCATCTGACGGCCTCCCTTCATCCAAGCTGCTCGCTCATTAGTCAGTCTCCGCTGCACCTGTAGACCCACCATGTGTCACCCTCACCGCTGATATATGCCCGATCAACAGTCCAGATCACTCTGCCCACCGGTCCCTCCACATCATCATCCCACGTGCACCCTCCGTGCACATGCCTTTCCATTGCATATATTACTCCATTCTTCGCGATTTTTAATGTTTTCCACGTAATCCTCTGCTCTGCCGCATGTAACGTCTTCTGGTCCACTGTTCATGGGTTTTCCACCATTTTTCGTGTTTTTTTCCCCCATTCCGTCCGCTGCACGATCATCTCATCCGTTCACACCACTTCCGTCTCCCCATCTGTGCTTTCTTGACGAGTTTGCTATTTTGTAGGGTTTCCAAAGGAGAAAGACCGCCATGATTCTACATGGAAAAGCTACGCAGACAGTATTAAATCCAAGAGTTGGTACTGCCATGGGATAGTCAAAGAAAGCAGCTGACAAGATTTTCTTTAAATAATCGGATCCAAAACTCTATGGAAAACCTTCCAGCGCTATTAAAATCCGAGCTACCCTGTCAGAAGCGAAATGAAAAGGCAGAGTCATTCAGTACAAGCAGGAAGATTGAGGCAAGCTAATGAAGATCTCGAGCCCTAAGTCAATGTTTTCAGAGACAAAGCAGCAGATTACAGACCCCAAGGACCGATCCAAGGATCCCAAGCACATGCAAAGGGTAATATCTGGATTTTTCATCAGCAGAGTGTTTGTCCTTCATCAAGTACATGGTGCCCATACAACTTTATTATGCACCATGTCCCTGAAGTGTTTTCCACCAGACAACAGACCTGAAAACACCAGAACATTTATGAGACAGACCTTTCAGCAGTTTATTTTATCTTTTTTTCACGACACCAGGAGTACAACAAGCCAAAAGGTCAAGATCATATCCAAAGCAGATCATTCTTTCACAAGGAAGGTGACAGAGATTAAATACATCGCAGGACAAGCAGAATGGGTTTCGGCCCTGCATTCATTGTTATGTTTAATGATACATTTAATTTTCACCCACTCCTTCAGTCGATCTTAGGTTCATCCTTTGCTATAAAGAACTGAAGGAAACTTTGTAATGGTTGTTGATGAGATATCAGAGAAAGGCAAGCATATTCCTCTTGAGACAAGTTCTCTGTGTAATATTGTAAGATAGGTTGAGGTTTGATGTATTCAGACTGAATGTTCAAGCTGTGGGAAATGCTATACCTGATTGGTGTTGTTTTTAATATGACAAGCACATTTCTTTGGATCCTGATCTAAGCAGCTGGTGATGTTTCCCTATCTTTGCGTTTGATTTCATTTCATTCTATTTCTACTGGCTTGTACCAGAAGTTTGGCATAAGATTCACCCTTGATAGGTGCCTTATGTTGCTGCTCTTCAAGTCTTTTGTGTTTTCTGCTTATATGTGTATATGAACGTTGATTTCAATTGATTTAACGAGTGTAGTGGATGACTATTGCCTACTCTCTGATGTATGGATTAATGGAATCTATGTTTAGATGTTCTTGTTGAAGATTCAGTTGAATGAGTTGAGAACCTTGGAGGTCAAGAACCCTGTCTCTGCCTCAGTAGGGCTTTTCTATCTCAATTAGACTTTTCCAAGTTCCCTCGTGCTACCCCTGATTTTGTCCAAGAAGGTATGGAGTTAAATGACCTCTGACCTGATCTATGGACAAAATTAGATTGGTTCTCCTCCTTTCATTTTCAGTCCTTAATGTTCCATTCCATCTTCTATCCTTTAAGATCCATATGCTTTAGATGACTAGCCCAATTGAAAGCTTGCACATTGAACACAAGTAAATCCTTTCTTGACTCCATTTCCCAATGGCTTTGATGTTCCCTAAGTTATCTACCTTTGCCTAAATTCCCTTACTGTCCATCCTTGTCTTATATTGGAACCTTCCTTCCTGATTCCCAACAACCAAACATAAACAATCAAACAAACAACCTCGAGCCTATAACTAGCCTAAAATCTTATACTTTGAGCCTTAAAGACATAAACCTTTGGCTATCATAGAGAGATCCCTCTCTGGACCTAGGAGGGCTAGATCCTAAGGTCTGAAAGTGGTTCTATGTTGTCTCATCTTTTGGTATTGCCAACCTTGCCAAAACATGGGAACCCCAACATAATGGCGACTCCGCTGGGGATTTCTGAGTACTTTCGTCTTGATACATATCCAAACCTCAGAAAACCTAGAATATCTGGTTAGGTTGGTAGTAAAACACTTATCCTTCCCATTCCACTTACCTCTTCTGTGTTTTACCCCATACTCTTAGACAGAGCCTGGAAAGGGCCAGGTAGCCTCCGGATATTATCCTCTTCTTTGAGGTGACATATCTGGTAAATGCCCTCCCAGTCAATCTCTGGTTAGAGTTTGTTGTGTTTAGGGGGATATCCTTGAAAAGGGATATTTCATCAGCACTGTGGTGGACAGTGTATCCCCTGAAATACCTTAAACCTTTCCACCTAGCGACTCCATTGTTCCTAAACGAAAAGACTCCACTGGTGATCAGTAGGCATGCTGATTATCTTGGTTTCACAATCAGACTCCACTGGGAGGCCAGCCCCTGAGACAACACTAACCACAGTAGAAGAAACGAGTAGGGTTAAGCTGCTTGGCTTATAAACAGCATTCTGGCTTTCAGAACCATCCATACAAGAGCTTATCCCAACCCTAATCCACCGGAAATAGTTGAAAATCCAGAGAGTATCCTCAAAGGAGCTCCTACACCTAAAAGACCAACCATTTCCAGCCACATTCATAGAGCTAATTCTACACCAGAAAACCTAACAGCTCCAGCATATTTCCTCCCTGACCTAGACATACCTAATAGACTACCGAGAACTAGGTCATTCAATCATCTAGACTAGCAAGACCTCAAAGTTTACAATACACCACCTAACAGTGGTCAAAATGCTAGGGATAGTGAAACCCCTCCTTTCACACCACCTGATTTTCAATTCCTTCAAAACTTGGGGTTCTCCCACCCTAGATCTGCTCAGCAGACTTCTGCTGGTCCTAATACCCCTGTCATCCAAATACCAGCCCCTCAAGCCAACTCTATACCTCATCAGAACATTAACATGGCAGCTTGGTATGAACCTTTGCTTTTACCTCAACCCCTATTACCCTTGCCCAATGATTATCAGTCAAAAATCCCACACTTCACTGCTAAAGAGTCCATAACAGCTCAGAAACATGTAGATAAGATGGAGGATTCTTTTGATTATATGGAAATTGATGATGAAACAATCAAAATGAGGATCTTTGCCGGAAGCTTAGGGGGCGAGGTGAAGAAATGGTTTGAGAGTTTACCTCCTGGCAGTATTCAAGATCTCCCTACATTATACCAGACCTTCATAAACAAATGGGAGGTGAGAGCAAACCCTCGCCAGCTCCTAGCAGAATACATGTCCCTTAAGAGGAACGTAGGAGAGAGTGTTCACGATTACACCACTAGATTCAACAACATTTACAATGCTCTCCCTCCACACATGAAACCTCCACAAGGAATGGCCCTGGCTAAGTATCCTGATGGATTTGATGCTGACCTGGCCTATGAGCTTAGAGACAAAGAATACACCACCCTGGAAGACATGCAGAAAGGAGCGATAACCATAGAAGAAAACCTAATGGAAAAAAGGGCAAGATTAAAAGCTGAAAATAGGGTAACATATAGGGATGACAACGTAGCTTCCACATCTTATCCCAAGTATGACAGACTATCCAAAAATGTGGAAGAACTTCAACAAATGATAAAGAGGATGGTTTTCCGAAACAACAATCAAAACAAAAACCAAAACCAAAACATTAGAAGAAACAATGTTGCTCCCAACGGGCAAAGAGAGTCAGATCAACAAATTATTCCCCCATTTCAAGAAAACATTTTAGATGAATATGAGGGAATCATTGAAGAGTTTGAAGGGGATACCATAAATATGTTTGAAGCAGGGGACTCAGTCCTTAACTGTGATTCAGAAGAAAACCAACCCTCACCTTCATATTGGGATGAGGAATGGTTAGAAACTGAGGATTACAGATTAGGATTTGAAAATGCCATGATGCAAGTCAGGGAAAAATATGAACTTAGGAGCAATAAAAGCCAAGATGATTCCAAAACAAATACTCCTGAGGTAACCATCAAGAAAAGACCTGATAAATCCTCTAAAGCATCTGCTGCAAACAACAAATCAACAACTGAAGGTTCTGGTAAACATAAGGAGAAGGACAACCAGGACACTGGAAAACAAAGTCAACCAACTAGCAGTACTAGCACCACAGTTAGTGCTCCTGATACAACAGTTCCCAACCCTGTACATAGTGAAAAATCACAAACTGATTCAGCTACTAAAGCAGTGGCAAATAAAACAGAATTGAACATTACAAAGGTCCAGTCCAATTTCAATCTAGAGAGTGAGATTGCAAAAATCAAAATATCTATACCATTATATGAGCTGGCCTCTCAGGATGTATATAAGGCCAAATTTTGAAAGCATTAAATCTGGGAGAAATGAATGATTCTGTAAATTTGAATGATGATCAACCTGCCCTCCTCTTTGGTCCAAAAATTGAAGGAAAGTTTCAGGAAGGGGTAGTTCCACCTTTTTATATCAGTCTTAACATTCATGACAAGATCCTTCATAATGCCATGCATGATTATGGAGCATCTCACAACTTAATTCCCAAGGTAGTGATGGAGAGGCTAGGCCTAGAAATCACCAGACCCTACAAAGACTTATATTCATTTGACTCTAGCAGAGTAAAATGCCTAGGCCTCATCAAAGACTTATGTGTGAGTTTAACCCAGATTCCTACGAAGTGTATGGTCATGGATGTTGTGGTGGCAGATGTGCCACCAAAGTATGGCATGCTATTATCAAGATCATGGGGAGCCAAACTGCAAGGAACAATGCAGATGGATGGCTCATATGCCACTATCCCTATATTTGGCCAACTTAGAAGACTGTATAGAGAGTCTCATATGAAATTTTTAGTCAGTAGCCTCGAGAAACCTGAAAGCTCACCATTATACTCTATACATACAGATCTAGACTCTTTTATCCTCTACAATGACCAATCCTCAGAAGAGCCCAGATCAGATAATGGAAATACAAACATACAGGCCATGGATTTCAACATAATGGCTACTCTAGAAGAATACGATGAAGAGGACCATGGGAAAAATACTAAAAACGTAACTCTGAATGGAACAAAAATAGAACAAAAATAGCAAGCCAGCCACCTCCCTGATCTCCATGCCCATAATGAACCACAAAATGACCCCCCTCCTAGCACAAACCTCACAACTCAACATAATGGAGAGTCCAGCTGTAGGGGAGGGGATGAAGACGAAGTAAACAACGAATCCCTATGGGAAATGAAATTTGATGGGTCCTGTACTAGGCAGAGTGCTGGAGCAGGAGTGTGGCTGCGTAACACAGGAAATGACCACGCAGAGAGCCACGTTGTGAATTTGCATTTCAAATGCACAAACAATATTACAGAATATGAGGCTCTTATCCTAGGTCTGAATTTGTTGAAAAAATTAGGAGCCTGTAGGATAGCTGTGAGAGGAGACTCAGAGTTAGTGATCAAACAGGTGAATGGCGAGTATTCAGCAAAACACCCCAGGCTTAGGGCATACAGGAATGACACACTGGATTTGCTGAAATCGTTTGTTGAATATGAGTTACTGTTCATCCCTAGGGGTCAAAACACAGTTGCAAATGTATTAGCTTGCCTAGCTAGCTCATATCCTAAGGCCCCAGTTGACCAACAAATTATCATTTAGACCAAATTCAGACCTGCAGTGCCAGACAATGAAAAATATTGGCAGGTCTTTGAAGGAGACAAACAGATTGAGGATTTCCTGATGGGCAGAAATGAGTTTGAATTTTCTGATTCATACTCCAAATCTGATAGCTTCTGCCTAGATGAAGATTCCTCAGATGAGAAAGAAACACCCTGTAACCTAGAAACTCCCTGTATCATAGCAATAAATCTTTTTTCTGATAAAACTGGAAATTTTAACGAAAATAGTGAAAACGCAGAAAACGAAGAGGTTGAGGTATTGCAGGCCAAAGACAAGAATATACCCAGAGGCCTGGCACCCTTAGAGGACCTTTTTGACTTTTATGACGTAGCAAAAAGGCCTACTATTGAACATGCTGATTCTGATGTGGAAGAATGTAACATAGGCACTGAAGATAGACCCAAAATGATAAAACTGGCTAAGTCTATACCTGCAGACATGAAGAAGAAGTACATTGACCTTTTTAGGGAATTCATTGATGTGTTTGCATGGAGCTATGAATACTTAAAGGCCTATGACACCAACATCATACAACACAAGATACCACTAAAAGAAAATCAGAAGCCTTTCAGACAAAAACTCCGTAGGATTAATCCAAAACAATTGCCTGCAGTAGAGAAAGAAATTAAAAAGATGTATGAAGCAGGCATAATAGTCCCTGTAAGGTTTTCTGATTGGGTGTCAAACTTAGTGGCTGTAAGGAAGAAGACAGGGGAGATCAGGCTATGCATAGAATTCAGAAACCTCAATAGAGCCTCCCTTAAAGACAACTACCCTTTGCCTAGAATGGAGCATATCCTACAGAAGGTAGTAGGCTCTAAGAGAATCTTCCTTCTTGATGGTTTTTCAAGATATAATCAAGTTCTGGTACTCCCAGAAGATCAACTCAAAACAGCTTTCACCACTCCATGGGGCACCTTCATGTATGTGAAAATGCCCTTTGGATTGATGAATGTTGGAGCTACCTTCCAGAGAGCAATGGATATTGCTTTCTCAAATGAGATAGGACATTTTATAGTTATCTACTTGGATGACTTGACTGTCTTTTCTAAAACTGAAGAAGAACACTTGAAACATCTGAGGAAAGTCTTTGAAAAATGTAGAAGGTATGACCTGTCCTTAAATCCTAAGAAAACTGTTTTTGGGCTGCAAGAAGGTAAACTTCTGGGCCACATTATATCTGAGAAAGGGATTAGGATAGACCCACAGAGAGTTGAGGGAATACTTAAAATTACACATCCAAGGAACATCAAGGAGTTGCAGTCCTTTATAGGGAAGATCAATTTCCTTAGAAGATTTATCCCCAATCTTGCTAAACATCTCAGGAAAATGACTGAAATGCTAAGGAAAGATGCAGGAATTAAGTGGACTGTTGAAGCCAAGAAATATTTTGAGTCAGTAAAACTTGCGCTCACTCAGGCCCCTGTACTTATCAGCCCTGACTTCTCAAAAGATTTTCTGATCTTTTCATTTGCTTCGCAACACACAATAGCTACAGTTTTGCTGCAGAAAAATTCAGAAGGTAATGAACAGCCTATAGCCTTCTTCAGTAAAGCCTTAAGAGATGCACCCTTAAAGTACAACATCATGGAAAAACAGGCCTATGCTCTGATTAAGGCCTTAAAAGACTTTAGGGTGTACATTCTGAATTCTCACACCATTGCCTATGTGCCAAATATAGTGGTTAAGGATATCTTGTCCCAAGACCCTGATGGGAAAAGGGGCAAATGGATTGCTACAATTTTAGAATATGACATTGAAATAAAACCCACCAAGCTGATCAAAGGTTAGGGCCTGGCCCAACTAATGGTTGAATCAAACTTGCAGGCCCTTGACATTAACATGATAAATGCCCTAGATGAGCAGGAAGGATTGCCCCATCCAACTGTGGGGGAGCAGTTTCAGAACTATCATTGGTATACTGATATCCTTTATGTGCTCACTAGTCTCAATGCCCCTCCAGAACTATCCAAAACAAAGGCCAGATTCATAAAACTCAAAGCCATAAATTATTGAATTTTGAATGAGAATCTATATTGGAAAAATCCAAATGGCCTTTTGCTGAAATGTTTGTCTGAAACTGAAGCTGGAAGAATCAAACAAGAATTCCATGCCGGGGAGTGTGGAGGCCACCTGAGTTGGAAAACCACTGCAAATAAGATACTCAGGGCTGGTTACTATTGGCGTACACTCTTTAGTGATGTCCATAAAATGATTCTTGCCTGCCACAAATGCCAAATCTTTGAGGGCAAAAGAAAGCTCCTTCCCCTCCCTTTACAACCTATCACCATAGAAGGTCCCTTCATGCAATGGGACCTAGACTTTATAGGAGAGGTTCATCCTGCCTCCTCTGGACAGCATAAATGGATCCTGACTACCACAGATTGCTTCACTAAATGGATAGAAGCTATACCCACTAGGAATTCCACTGACTCTGTCATCATTAGGTTCCTAGAAGACTTCATCCTATCTCGTTTCGGTTGTCCAAGGAAAATAATCACTGACAATGCTGTTGCTTTTGGATCCAAAAGAATGTTTGATTTCTGTCACAAGTACGGAATAGCACTTGGACATTCAACTGCCTATTACCCCCAGGGTAATGGCCTAGCTGAATCATCAAATAAAAGCCTGGTTACAATCATTAAGAAGCTGCTGGAAGAGAACAAAAGGTCTTGGCATAAAAATTTTATACATGCCTTGTGGGCAGACAGGCTCACTACAAAGAAATCTATTGGCATGTCACCCTTTCAGCTGGTTTATGGGACAGAAGTAGTTTTTCCTACTAGTCTTGGAGTTCCAGTGATCAAACTTATCCAAGAGATCCAATCAGAGGAAGACACCATGATTAGAAGAATCAATGAAACTATTCGTTTGCAGCAAACAATGGAGCAGGTTTATAGCAGAGCTGTCAGAATTCAAGAAAGCATCAAAAGACATTTTGACAAAAGAACTAAAGTTTCAAATTTCAAGGTTGGAGATAAAGTTCTGAGATGGGATTCAAGAAGAGAGGACAAGGGCAAACATGGAAAATTTGACAGCTTGTGGCAAGGTCCATATATCATACAAGCCACTGTGGGTCCTAATGCATTTTTCTTACAAGAACTTGATGGTACAGAGTTGTTTGGGGGTCCTGTGAATGTCAAGATGCTCAAACACTACTTCTATTGATTTTCCATTTCCAGTTTCATCTCCATTGTACATACCATTGCAAGTTTTCATTTTCAGAAAAAAGAGAAAATGTTCCAAAAAACAGAATGAAAAGAGAGGTTCAGACATGCTCAAAACATGAACTTCTGAAGTAAAAATCATGGCTCAAACCTGATCAAAATCTGAGCCAAAGGAAGTAGAATAGCTGGTCCTACTAAGCTCAAAATCTAGATCAGCAGAGAAAGAAGAACTAGCTCTAATATGCCCAAAACCAGAGCTGAAGCAAAAAAAGAGAGGTGAATCCAATATGCTCAAAACCTGAGTCACGGAAAAAGAAGGATGTTTCAAAGTTGCAGAATTCAAGCCTTCAAAGTTTTGTTTCAATTTTTAGCACTTTCCATTCACAGCAAGTCAGACAGCTTAATCCTGGCTTGGCTGTTTTCAATTTCCTGTCTTAGAATGTAGGTGAAGAAACCTGTTGGACAGTTTAATCCCAACAGGTAGTAGATTAGGTAGAGAAATAGATGAGGCCAACAGTCTAATCTGGCCTCATGGAGAAATAAGGGTAGATTTAGAGTAGGTTTGTTTTTGTTTTGAAAATAAAATTAAAAGGGTCTGCTAGCTCAAATGCACCCAAAGGGAACAGTTAGGACTACAGTTGGGTAGGTATTTTGGTTGGGAAAATGTTTTTCCTGATATATCATGTTTGTGGCAGCTGAAAATCAACGAAGAAAGATGGCTTATGGTAGCAGGGATCTGGCCTACTCCAAAGATCATATCTGGTTTCTTGGCTCCTCCAAGGAGAAGCCATCCCCATGTGGATCCACTGTTAGTCCCCCTATGAAATTCTTGACAAGCAAGCTGGGGGCTAGATTGTTGGGAGCCTTCAAGGGATGCCTTTCCCCTGAAAACCCATCCTCTCTGAAGTCTCTATGAACTGAGCCTAAAATATAGTCCCTCTGCTGATCCATTTCTCAAAAGGTCCATTATTTCCCTTTATACCTTTGCAAAATATCACTTTCCCCCCTCTCCCTTTGTCAAAGTCCCCCTTTAACTCCTCCATTATCCCCTTAATCTTCCTGTCGTTACCCTTTGGAGGCTTCAGAATGCATTAAAATGGCTTAAAACTCCTCATTATGACCTTATAACAGGCCTAGCCCTTCTTCTGATAGCCCCGCGCCCCTTTTCTTCCATAAACCTGGCGCTGGGACCACCTGCTAAACCTATCGGGCGCCTATCCCCCTCCAATGTTTTCTCCGCCCAAAAAAATTTAAAAAGCCTATGTTAAATCACATTTTCGGGTTTTTAATTAATTTCTAAGGTTTGCCACCGGTTTAATCTTTCGACAAATCTCCACCGTCGATCTGCTCCACAGATCGAACGGTGTGGCGCACGACTTATCCTATGGACCCCGCCAGCCATACGTCATACCTCCAAACCCACCGGTATTTTCCGCACCACCCATCTGCAGCAGGCGGTTTTCCTCGGAGAGCCAGCGATTCCACTCAGTAAACGACGCGTGGCATCTGTAAGGGGGCCAAAACACCCTCATTTCGCGCAATAAAATTCGGTACAAGGCGCCCAGCGAAATCCACGACCACCGTTTGATCTCGAGATATTCATCCGACGACCTCCCTTCATCCAAGCTGCTCGCTAGTTAGTCGGTCTCCACTGCACCCGCAGACCCACCATGTCTCGCCCTCGCCGTTGATCTATGCCCGATCAACGGTCCAGATCACCCTGCCCACCGGTCCCTCCACGTCAGCATCCCACGTGCACCCTCCGTGCACATTCCTTTCCGTTGCATATATTGCTCCATTCTTCGCGATTTTTAATGTTTTCCATGTAATCCTCCGCTCTATCGCATGCAACGTGTTCTGGTCCACTGTTCATGGGTTTTCCACCATTTTCTATGTTTTTTTCCCCCACTCCGTCCGCTGCACGATCATCTCATCCGTTCACACCACTTCCGTCTCCCCATTTGTGTTTTCTTGACGAGTTTGCTATTTTGCAGGGTTTCCAAAGGAGAAAGACCGCCATGATTCTACATGGCAAAGCTGTGCAGACAGTATTAAATCCAAGAGTTGGTACTGCCATGGGATAGTCAAAGAAAGTGGCTGACAGGATTTTCTTTAAAGAACAGGATCCAAAACTCTATGGAAAACCTTCCAGCGCTATTAAAAATCCAAGCTACCCTGTCAGAAGTGAAATGAAAAGGTAGAGTCATTCAGTACAAGCAGGAAGATTGAGGCAAGCTAATGAAGATCTCGAGCCCTAAGTCAATGTTTTCAGAGACAAAGCAGCAGATTACAGACCCCGAGGACCGATCCAAAGATCCCAAGCATAGGCAAAGGGTAATATCTGGATTTTTCATCAGCAGAGTGTTTGTCCTTCATCAAGTACATGGCGCCCATACAGCTTTATTATGCACCATGTCCCTGAAGTGTTTTCCACCAGACAACAGACCTGAAAACGCCAGAACATTTATGAGACAGACCTTTCAGCAGTTTATTTTATCTTTTGTTCACGACACCAGGAGTACAACAAGCCAAAAGGTCAAGATCATATCCAAAGCAGATCATTCTTTCACAAGGAAGGTGACAGAGATTAAATACATAGCAGGACAAGCAGAATGGGTTTCGGCCCTGCATTCATTGTTATGTTTAATGATACATTTAATTTTCACCCACTCCTTCAGTCAATCTTAGGTTCATCCTTTTCTATAAAGCACTGAAGGAAACTTTGTAATGGTTGTTGATGAGATATCAGAGAAAGGCAAGCATATTCCTCTTGAGACAAGTTCTCTGTGTAATATTGTAAGATAGGTTGAGGTTTGATGTATTCAGACTGAATGTTCAAGCTGTGGGAAATGTTGTACCTGATTGGTGTTGTTTTTAATATGATAAACATCGCTTCTTGATCCCAATTCATATAACGTGATGTTTCCTTTTATTTTATGCTTTCTTGATTTCACTTCTATTCTATTTTAATTGCTTAATGTTATTAGTATAAAGATTCAATCTTCTGACAGTGTGCCTTATGTTGCTTCTCTTCAAGTATTTGTGTTTTCTCGCTATATGTGATTCAATCATGATTTCAATTGATTTAACCTGTAGTGGATGACTATTGCCTACTGATATGGATTAATGGAATCGCAGTGCTTAGATGTTCTTGTTGAAGATTCAATAATGAGTTGAGAACCTTCGAGTTGCAGAACCCCGTCGTTCACTAGGCTTTTCATCTCACTAGCTTCCTTCAAAGTCTCCTCGCGGTCGCCTCTCGATTTTGTCCAAGAAGGTATGGAGTTAAATGACCTCTGACCTGATCTATGGACAAAATTAGATTGGTTCTCCTCCTTTCATTTTCAGTCCTTAATGTTCCATTCCATCTTCTATCCTTTAAGATCCATATGCTTTAGATGACTAGCCCAATTGAAAGCTTGCACATTGAACACAAGTAAATCCTTTCTTGACTCCATTTCCCAATGGCTTTGATGTTCCCTGAGTTATCTACCTTTGCCTAAATTCCCTTGTTGTCCATCCTTGTCTTATATTGTAACCTTCCTTCCTGATTCCCAACAACCAAACATAAACAATCAAACAAACAACCTCGAGCCTATAACTAGCCTAAAATCTTATACTTTGAGCCTTAAAGACATAAACCTTTGGCTATCATAGAGAGATCCCTCTCTAGACCAAGGAGGGCTAGATCCTAAGGTCTGAAAGTGGTTCTATGTTGTCTCATCTTTTGGTATTGCCAACCTTGCCAAAACATGGGAACCCCAACAAGAAGAAGAAGGGATAGAATAATAAGAAGAAAGACAAGGATGGGAAGGGAAATGCGAACAGATCCAATGATCATGTTGGAGAGGGTAAGAGGGAAAATAAGAAGAAGGTTAAGTTTCCATGCAAGCTATGCACCGAAGACCATATTACTCACCATTGTCCAAAAAATTCAGAATTCTCAGCGCTTGTTAGCTCAGCAGGGTTCTTCTAATTCCTAGGTTGTATTGACAAACCATTTACCCCAAGGGAAAAAACTACTTGCTGGATTGAATGTGAATACTAGAGCTCCCTCTGGGGGAAACGAGGAAGGGGAAAATTCATAAAATTTATATATCATGAGTGCTCACATTGATATTTCTACAATATCACGTGACTATGGTGAAGCTAAGTCTTCGAAAGCTAAAGGTGCTCTTAGTAGTTCTGAGTCCATATCGAGGGCTTGTAGTTGAGCCTATACCTTGAATGATGAAAGGGTCTAAAAAGCATGTGATGATTAATTCTAATGCCAAGGATGCCAAGATCTATTTGATTATAGAATATCTTGCCCAAAGTCCTTGTGCCATGTCTACATCAGACACACTCCAGTCGTGCCCAAAACAAAGGAGTGCATTTCTCACTGCCATTGGGGCTGTCGATAAAAAAAAACTCTCTTATGATCACATTTGACATGTCAAATTTTAAGAAGATACTTCCTCATCATATGGGTTTTCAGATTAAGTCTACATATCGAAAGATCAATATATTTTGAACAGTAGTCGATGAGGGCACTTCCACATGTGTGATGTCTATCTCATGTTGGAAGGCTATTGGATCTCCTTCAGCTGTCCCTTCAACTACTCTTCTGACTGCGTTTGATGCTCATTCTCATAGGGCACATGGCATTGTTACATCTTTACCCATCTGTGTTGGGGGTAAAACTATCAATATTCAGGTCAAAATAGTTGATGCAAATTTAGACTACAACCTTTTTTTGGGGTAAAATTATATTTATGAGATGGATGTTATTGCTTCCTCATTATTTCACATCTTTTGTTTTCCCCATGAAGGGAGGATTGTCATTGTTAAACATATGGATTGTTCTCATGTAGATCCAAATGTGTCTGTTGACTCGACTGTACCCTTGGTGAATGATGGCAAGCAACCTGTTGAGAATTTGGGGATTGGAATGTATACATCGTTGATGGGTACTCTTAGTGTGAATTCTAATTGCAAGCATACGAAAAAATCTCACTTTATTTGTGCATAAAAAACAGCCCTAACATCAAAGATGGTTGTTAATTTCCTTAGATCTGCAGTTAGTTGACCAAGATAAATGCTAAAAAATCCAGATCTATGTAGTTAAAGACACTAAACAACAAATAAAATAAAGAGTTTCTCCATGCATCCAATAGACAAGAGAAGAATATTTTTAAAGAATTTTGTATTTATGACACCTGGGTAGGGAATATAGAAATATGTCACTAGTCCTCCTCTGTTATGTAGGTAAATCCCCTCTGCAGACAGAGACGATCCCTCTAGCCCTAGGGTGGCTCTAGAAACAAGAGGACATGCTAATGTGATGGTTCCTAGTTAACGAATGAAACGAGTTGGGATAGATTGCCCTACCTATAGTCCAACACGGTCATTGTAGCTATAGTAGAGGTCTCTCGATCCTTGTCCCGGCATGTTGCGATCCTTCAGCAATGGTATTCTGCTACCTACACAAATATCAAAGGACAAAAGCATCATACATGATAATAATTGCATTCATAACTAGCTAATCAATCAAGGAAGATTAAATGTATTGCATAATTTAAATCACATTGGCGCAAGATGGGAAATAGAACATCAGTCACATATATATTTAAGAGAAAGAAAGAGATTACAATTGGAGCCTTGACATCGCAGCCTCCTTCAGCGGATCTAGTCGAAGTGCATCTCGAGCATTCATCAAGGAATTTGTATGTAGCTAGGAAAAAGACTAAGCTCTCTCTCGACAAGGGTCTCTCTCTCTTCTATATTTCAATAGCTATCAAAATGTTCAACAATTCCTCTTCAACTATTCAGCTACAGTCGTTCAGCCAGCTGCATCAATGTGAGATAGATTTATTTATAGAGGGAGAGGAGGAGGTTGGGATCCCTCAAATGGTGGAAGGGAGGCCTTATCCTTTGGTAGGTTCCCCCAAAAGGTGGAAACAAGAGGTAAAAGGAAGGTGTTCATGGTTATGAAGTCGAACAACCCAAGCTGAATCACTCACGAAGTAGTTAGCATGGAAAATTCACCTATATATTTAAAAAACATCCCAAAAAAAGCTTGGCGCGGGCAGCTCACTGGGACAGAGCACCAATGAGCACAGGGCCTAGTGTTAATTTCCTTCATTGGAGTGAGGGCATAATGGCCTACCAGTGCCAACCCAAAAGCATGTGTTTTTGGTGGCCTTCTCAAGGAAAATTCAACATAGGAAATGTCCTCCTCATGGCAAGGGATGCCATGATACTCTTTGCAAGGCATGACACTTCATATAAGTCACAGAAATGGTCCTCCAATGTGCGGGATGGGGATTGCAGGGATGGTGACAAAATTTTGTGTAACAAATGCCCCCTAAAGCATGAGGTCCAAGAGAGAGGGAGGGGTGAAATTATTTACGAGAATGCATTTGAACCAAACATCGTTGTCAGAAGACCTGCAAGTACAAATACAACTGATATCTCTGATACAAGAACATGTGGCATGGGTACAACCATCCATAGTAGAGTACATAAAAATTGAGATTCGAGGTATGGACGTAGCCATCCAAAAAAGAGTCATGCATATAGTCATGATAAGCCAAAATATCTCACAGCCTAGATCTTATTAGACAAAATCTAGGGTCTTTCACTCCATCTCCACCCGAACAAGTAAAAATTCAAGAATGTGAATATGTGAGCTGAATTCAAACATGCAAGAAAGTCACCTGATTTCCAGCCAATGATGAATGTTGTTAACAGGCACGAGAGAAACCACAAATAATGAAAATGGCTCTCAAGGTACAACAAGTACAATCCAAAAAATGTGAATAGTGATCTGGCGTCGAACACCCATAGAATCACTTGATCGAAGGTCAATGATGTGGACCTGCCGTCGAATGCGAAGAACTTTCCATTGAGGCATGCAAGCTCCAAGGTACTGGAAGGGAGTCTCTAGATCAACTTCTTGGATAATTCGTTGAAGTCGACAGGAAGTGACTTGGTTGAAGGAGGGCCATAATTTTTTCCCACATCATCGACACGAGACAAAGGAACATGATGATAGTGGATCAGGACTAAATAGAGGATCAGAGGTAGGTTGAAAACTGCAATTAGAAACTTCTCTTGAACATATTAGTGGCACAAATCTAGATTTGGCAGTATTTGACATCAAGGGATATAAGGTCATGATGACATGGAAAAGAGTAGATGAGAGGTTAAAACACATTACTCAAACCCATGGAGGCAACAATGATGAAATGAGATGTCCCCAACCTAACATGAATGTAGATGAGTGTCATGTTCAAGAGTGACATACTGTCGACACAAATGAAAATTGGTTCCATTTTCCCCCACCATTGCTGGTGAGTACCCTAATTATTTTTGGAAAACAAGATTGAAGGGGATGACATATGATTTTCATGTAATTTTTTCCTTCGGAAAAATCCATCCTAGTACATTTTACGAGCCCTAGGAAGGAGGAAGGAGGTTATGTCATGATGATGATTTCCGATGTCTTTTAGGGTTTAACGAGTCTGAAAAAGGAATAACTTGACATCTTTTAATGTTTAGAGAGTTTGAAAAGAAGCGGAAAAGAAAACTCCAACAGTCCCTTTTCGTAGATAGTCTCACAGATCCGAAAAGGTAGAAAACTATGTCTGAGATAACCTCTTAGTCGCGATAGGCTAAGGTATTCCTTTTGTTAGGTCTTCATAATTTAGTAGAGTGGCAATACTAAACGCTGCAGAGCCTACATAAAAAACCACTTTGGGATTCTAGGATCTATCCCTCCTGAATCCAGAGAGGGATCTCTCTACAAGTGCAAAGGTTGATTTATCTTTTAAGGTTTTAGTATGATATTTTAGGCTAGTTATGAAGAACAAGGTTTGTTGTTTGGTTTTGGTTGGGCAAGGATATGATGAAGGTGAAGGAAGTATATATGAAGGGTGAAGGTGTAAATAGGTGGAAGAATGGTTTAGCTAATAATATAGGCAAGGAGCAGCTTTAATCCATTGGGATATGGAGTCATAAGAGGATTTAATTGAAACAACAAGGTTCAAGAGTGGTCCATGGGGCAAGTCATCTATGTCAAAGGATATCTTTAAGTTGATTTTATGGAATGAAGCAATAATAAATGGAGTGAGGGAAATCAAACAGATGAAAAAACAAAGAGCAGCCTAAGATCAAGTAAGTACTTTGAAACTATCCTGCTTTTCGCATGCACTTAAGGAAAGACACAAAATTAATCTAAGATCAGGTAAGTACTTCTAAACTAGCCTGCTTTTGATGTACTTTCAATAGAAAACATTTCAACACTTAGAATAGCTTAAGATCAAGTAAAGACTTTTAAATTAGCCTGCTTTTAGCATATTCAAAAGGAAAAAATTCATGATAAACATAAAAAGTAGTCTAAGATCAGGTAAGTACTTTGAAAATAGCCTGATTTCAACATACTCTTAAGGGAACTCTTCAAAGAAACTGTTGGAGATAAACCATAGGACAGGGCTAACCATAAACTTCTCTAGCTCAAATTTAATTAGCAAAATTCTCAAGAACATTCAAAGATAAAATCTCAAGTTGTACTCAGGAAATATGGGCTTACCAACACTTCACTGGTTATACTCTATTGAACTACCTTCAAATAAACAATTAGTAGAAAACATAAAGGATAAATATTTTCAGTGAGATTTAGGGTACTTCAGGAGTAAATCCTAATCTATTTTTGCTGTTATTTATCATAGAAAAGTGGACAGAATGGAAACATAAAGAAAAATAAAAACTACAGTGAGAAACACATCACAATTGACATAGATCAGGATCCCATAAATCAACTATTTGTATTTGACGTTCAAACCAGTTACAATCATCAAGTCCATTAGGTTTCTATAGCTTCAAACTTCTCATCTCAGCTTATGTATCTTCAATTACAAATAGAGCTACAGCAGCTTCATAAAACTATTTACATGCAACAGATATCTAGAGACCAGCCTTTTACAATGTGCTCCTCAAGGAGATTTTATAAGAAAATGAGGAGGTGGAAGAGTTTCTAGAGTTCAAGTATCATTAATTCTATACTAAATGCAACTCCTAGCCTTGAAAACCATGCAAGGCATAGGCAAGAAAGCATTCAATTTACAACTCTGTTTCATTAACTCTGTTTTCTACTTTTTAGGCTTTGTGGGTGAAAAATATTGACTTTAAGGCTCTTTTTATCTTTTATAATAACTTACTGACAGTTTAAAATATGTTCTCTTATTTGTAATAATTGTTCAGTTGTATTTAGCCCTAATATTTATGACTTGGATAACTTATGCCTTCATTTGATTTATTGAGGCTGTAGGTGGCACTTTTGGTAGCTGAAGAAAATAAATGGTCTCTGATGTGGCAGTGGAGACCTCTTTTACTGATATTTTTCTCTATTTACCTTTAAACATTGTTATAGCATCATTTTTCACCTTCATATGATTCATGATTTCTTTTATGGCTTTGGGCACCCATTCCTACAGACTTGAACAAATTCACTAAAAAACAGTGTTAAAATTACCATACGCAGTTATGCCCAGACTTTTCCGCGTGTATACGCGAGTCCACATGTATTTTTCCGCATATGCCATTAAAACCATTAAAAAATATATAAATTCCCTATTTTCGGACTAGGTTGATGGTTACTCCAGTAGTTCAACCACCCCAGTACGTGGCCAATTGTTTCCAACTGACTGAAACTACTTTGAGGGAGTATAAAAGCCCCTCATGTGCATGGCCTAAGGGAGAGAGAAATTTTATAGACATTATACTCTGTTGGATTCCCAATTCAATTCTGATTCTCCGTGCCTCCTGCACTTTCCCAGATTTATATCAGGAAACCCTTGTTTCCTAGAGATGTTCATCCATTTATATGCCATCTCAAGTGCACAAGTCTTGAAAGTTTCTTAGCGAGGCAAGGGCGGGACGAATCCGGACGACGGTCTTCTCGAAGATCGTGGAAGGATTCAGGGGATCTCTCCACTTTTACTACTGTACATGCTATTCATAATAATGAAGAACCATCTTGTTCCTGAACTTCTGTGTTAGTATCTATTTTTATATGTGGAAAGATTGATTATTAAGCAGTTATTATCATTTATATCATGTTTCACATTGATTACACTAACGTTTAGGAGAATTATATGCTGTACAACTAGGTTTTTGTGCACGTTCTTTCTTGTTTTGTAGGTTGAAGGAGGAAGGAAGGTTGCTGGGGGTTTGAACCCCGTGGGATCTACATCGAACGTAGGACTACGGGTGAGTCCTGCTATCGTTGATTTCTAGTTTTTTTCATTCAAGTACAGTTGTGTGTGAGTCCTTCTGAATGGCATGCCCTGCTCTGTGGAGGTTTTGACCCAAAAACCCTCTAGGGTGATTTTCCCTAAAACAGAACTGGCGACTCCGCTGGGGATCGCATTCTTGTGATTCCCCTGTTGGGTGGTTTCAGTTGTTTGATAGGTTTCCAACGATTTTAACTTTTATTTCCAGTCCAGTTTACTCTTTCTCAGTCAGACTGAAGTCCTGGTTTCTTATCCAGGCTTGATCCTTTTTGTTTTTTCATTATTTACCTTTATATATGCGGGTTTGTCTGCACACAATCGTGTATACATGCATTTTTTGTTAAAGGGAGTCGCGTATACGCGTGTTTCCTTTAGCACAGTCGCGTATGCACGCTTGTTGCTAAACTGTAAAGTTGTGTATACCTAGGCAGATTTTGAAATTTTGGATTTCTTGGCTTTTTAGTCCTTTCTGTCTATGGAGACCTATTCCTGCAGTGTCTTTGTACCCTCTGGATTGTAAACAAAGTGGTCTTTGGTCTTTTCTCTCTCTTGTTTGGTTGAAAACTAGCTTATTTGGCAAAGTCTTGTTTCTTGTGCTGGCATTTCTGGTTCGAGTACCAAGATCTCTTTCTGGGGATTCTTGGCTGTTCTGCTTCATCAGAACAGAGAGCTCCTGCTCATTTACTCATTCCTACCTTTGTGTCTTGCTTTGCACTTCGATTTTTGCCCGTTTCTTGGTTGGTTTTCTTGAGTTCAGTCGACTAGGTCTTGTTGCAACTTTTGAAGAGTCTTTCTTGGTTCTTTGAAGTTTTTATTTGCTGCAAGGTTGTACTATTCTTCTAGGCTGAGTGGCTGAGTTTTCTTGTCTTCTTGTGCTCATATAAATTTTGCTACTAGTTAGCCTTATAATATTTGGAGCATTTTTGAAGTTTTTGCTTGAAATTCAGTGTTGTTTGGCTTGGGATTTTATAGTTTTGCTTGGTCTTTTTGAACTCTTCTTTTATAAAACTCAAAAGCTCAAAAAAAAATTTTCTTTGTTGTTTGCTTTTGTTTTTGCATTTTTGTTTTCATTTCATTGTATCTTTTGAAGCTTTGTTGGGATTTCTTGCCTTTGGATTTTGGCTTGATTTTGGAAAGAAGTTGTCATTGATTTCGTCCTCTTGTTTTCAAGTGTTTTTTGGTGTCTTTATATTAAGAGTTCTTGATTTTGGGAACTAGCTTTCTGGACAACCAAAAAGAGATAAAACGGAAGGAGTTTTGGGAAATTTCACTCTGCTTTAGGAGATTTGGCATCTTAGAATTTGCATGCTTGTAGTGATTTGCATCAGGTGAACTTAAGAATTTAGTCATTTTCATAGTTTTTGTGAGTGTGAGTTTGTTATCTGAAAAGAAAAATACAATTTTTAATCTCGTAGAACCTGTGTAGAAGTTGCTTTTCATCGAAAGACAATAAATGCATTTGCATGTAGTTTGGTTTTTATTAATTTCTTTTCTGCGTCAAAACACCATAAGTTTCATCTCCGTATCCCTTTGACTTAACATAACAGCCGATTAAAATAAGCGATATAATTTAAAATCAACTAGCAAGTTTTCTAAGTGTCATACACCAACTAGCTAGGTTGTAGGGCCTTGGATTAGGTGAGTGGAGAGTTAACTCTCCAAGGCTGCTAAAACAAAACATAGAAGTTTATTAATTGAGCGAAATCCAACTCCATTAGGTGGACCGGGAAAGCTCTCCTCCAGAGAGTCAAGCGTGAGGGGAAGTGAAGGCTGAGAAGAGGGATACCCCCTCTCTGATTAGCTAAATCTGACCTCAAGACCGTTCCGCTCGGCTTCTGACATGGATTGGTGCCCATATTTGCCACTCCTAGGTTCCACATAGGTGACTGCGGGGGGGAATACCCATGGTACCTGAGGCAGACGTCGCATCACTTTCAGCAGTACTTATGGGGGGTGCCCTCGCGAAGCTTGGGTGCTTGAGCTGGCAAAGGCTGTCGTTAGGAGGTCAGCGTAACTGTTTATGATACCTTTGCTAGTAGGCCTGGGCCGTAATTATCCCAGACTACTTTCAGGAGGTCCTATATTTCGCTTTCTTGTATTTTGGTGTCCAGTCCTAATCACCTGGAGCGGAAATACCTGAAGGTTGTTTCCTTGATTGTATCTCAGGGATTATTTTTTTAGTGAGTGCTCTTTGGTCCTAGCTTTCCTAGATTTACACTTTTTTGAGTCCAATTAAAATCTATAAAAGTGGCTGATCAAGCACCTCGTCGATCGAGGAGAATCCGGGGGTTATCTCCTGAGAGTCCAGAGCCTTCTTCGAGAAGGCATAGGAGTGATTTAGCAGGTGGTTACCACCCTATGGCATCCGACGTAGTGTATAGAGATCCTCCACAAGGGTCTAAAGGTTTCATAGCTGATTCTGGTGTTGGTTCTGAGAGGAGCATTCCGCTCACCTCGCGAGTATTATTTCCGCAGGAAGAAGATATACAGGTAGAGGAAGTGTCTGAACCCTCAGATTCACTTCCATCTCATCTTCCTCCTGATTATCCGTTCATTGTTCAATACATCGGACCCGAGTCAGAGAGACTGAAAGATCCTCCTTATTATACATACCTTTCGATGGCCACGACTGGGAACACGATTTCTGCTGTGAGTGCTGCAGGCATTCAGACTCCTGCTTCTGTTGAAGGAGGGGGCACTATTGCTATATCTTAGATTGCCTCTAGTGCTGCTATGTTTGGCTCTGGTTTCACCCAATCACATGCTTCTCAATCTGGTCCCTTCTGTTTTGGAATGCCCACTAGTGGGATTCCTTCTTTTTCCTTTTCCGCTGCTGCAGTTGGATCTACACCCATGTCTTCCATGGCTAGTGGATCAGCTTCTTTTCAAGGGTTCCCCTTCGGAACTGGACACATTCCTAGTTCGAATCCTTCTTTAGGGTCCTTTCCGTTTACTTCTCAGACCCAGAGTTTCAACCCTTGGTCTGGAGGTCAGAATTCGACCACTTTTACAGGTTGGAACCCTGTATTCACTACAGCGGGGGCAGGGAATTAGTTTTACGCTGGTCACCAAGGGAATACTTCTTTCCCTTCGTCGAGTGCTTATCAAACCTTTTCTCCTCTTTCTAATGCCTGGAACCCCTATCAGGGGCTTTCCTCTTCATTTCATACTTCAGCGGGGGGAACTGGTCTGGGCTTTGGTAACTCTGCGTTGGGAGGAGGTTCTTCTCCTTTTTCTACGAGTTCTTTCTGGAAACCTGGTGCCTCATCAAATCCAGGGTATTCTTTTCAGAATGTTGGGAATTCATCCTATCAAGGATGGAATCCTCAGGCTCCGCCTCGTTTACCTTTTCTGGCAACGTTAAACTTGCCAGATCTGTCGAAATTGATGAATGATCCGATTCGGTACAGTCCGGGGTGGCCTCCGGTCCCGACCAAACTACCTTCAGACATTCCAAAGTTTGAAGGGAAGAATGGAGAGGATCTGGCTGACCACATCACCACTTTCCATTTATGGTGTTCTTCTAACTCCCTGATCAATGATTCGATTAGGTTGAGATTGTTTCAACGCACCCTAACTGGAAACGCTGCCAAATGGTATATTGAGCTAACTGGGGGAAATTTTGCTACATTTGGAGAAATGGCTGTTACATTTCTAAACCATTTCCAGTTGCCTGTCCGATATGATGCTGGGACTGAACTCCTAGCTAATTTTAAGCAGGACGACGCAACCCACATTTCTGATCACATTCAGGAATGGAGGTGAAGGAAGAGGCTTATTAAAGCTCATATTCCAGGAGAATTCCTTTTGGAATGGTTTCTGAAATCTCTGCAGTCGGACATTTCTAAAGATGTATCCTTGTCTGGGGTATTTTCTGAGGAGCAGGCCATTTTTAGGGCCCAGCAGCTGGAACTGATCTATTCTCAGTCTCGGGTCCTCCATAAATATTTTCCCAATGCTCCTCACTCCAAATTAGATTTATCCAAAACTAAGCCTGGTCCTCATGGTGATGGGCTTATCAGATCGATCAATAGTGGTGCAGCCAGCCTGCTTAATCAACTACAACAGTTGTCTTTGCAATCTGCTCCTTCTAGTTAGGCTGTGCCTGCTGAGTCATCGCCTTCCCAATCTTTGTCCATAAATGTTGTCCAAGCTTTTGATCCCAAAGGAAATCAACAATTCGAAGGGAAGAAGAAGGGACGAAATAATAAGAAAAAGGGCAAGAATGGGAAGGGTAATGCGAATAAAACCAACGAGCATGTTGGTGAGGGTCCAAAGGACAAAAAGAAAGTGAAGTTTCCATGCAAGTTATGTACTGGAGACCACCTTACGCACCTTTGCCCTAAAATTCAGGATGCGCAGCGCTTGTTAGCTCAGCAGGGTTCTTCTAGTTCCCAGGCTGTGTTAACAAACCCTTTTCCCCAAGGGCAACAATTAGTTGTTGGCGCGAATCAAAATCCTGGGGCTTCCTCTGGGGGCACCCAGGAGGGGGAAATTCCATCGAACATTTTCATGATGAGTGCTCACGCGGATATCGCTACGAGATCTCGTGATTATGGCGGAGAAGAGTCTTCGAAAGCTAAGGATATTCCTGATGCTACTGAGCCGCTTCACATTACCAAGCCTACTGTTGAGTCTATGCCTCGGATGCCCAAAGCATCTTCTAAGTGATCGACGATTAATCCAAATGCTAGGGCTGCCCAGAACTACTCGATTGTGGAAGATCTGGCGCAGAGTCCTTGTGCTATGTCGGCTTTAGAGGTACTCCAGTCTTGTCCGGCTCAGCGCAGTGCTTTGCTCACTGCCATTGGGGCTATTGATCCGAAAAATTCTCTTCTGATTACTTTTGATATGTCTAATTTTAAGAAGAGACTCCCCCATCACATGGCTTTTCATATTAAATCATCGTACCGGAAGTGCAACATCTTTCAGATGGTTTTTGATGAGGGTGCTTCCACATGCGTGATGTCTCTCACATGTTGGAAGACGATTGGATCTCCCAAAGCTGTTCCATCTACCACTCTTCTGACTGCGTTCGATGGTCATTCTCACAGTGTAGAAATTTGAATAATAGCTGAATTATTCACCGAGATTATCCTGATTACACACTATTTAAGCTTCATGCATAATACATAACCTCTTCTACAATTGATCATCAATTTGCGGAAATAGAAGCAGTCGCATGCGCACATTAAAACATAATCAAGAACACATATAACACAGTATGTAATGGGGAAAGCTTAAAGCTGAAAACTCCCAACTATATGTATATTATAATGATAGAGAACATGTAACAATACATAGCACAAACTCCTCACAAGCTCTCAGCACTATCTCCAATTGTTACACACAAACTAGCTCAGATCTGAACAAGTCACAGGTTCAAATCTCCTCCACTGTTTGCCTGCCTCTACTGCGCAATCCAAGATGAGAATGAATTGCATCCAAGTTCAAATCCCACTGGCTTATACTGCGCAATACTCATTGGCAATCTCAATCAATGTGTGTGCAAATCTCATGCACCAGTATAGTCACAACTGATAGTCACACTCACCCTTTCACCCACCTCTAACACTGGTCTCCTGTTGTGTAACCAGCTCCAAAAATAGAAGAAAAGAGATATGAATGCCTTAGAAATAAGCCACTTCGAGGGGGAAACCTCCAATACATTACATAAATGAACAATTCTTGGATGATACAATTTACAAAACCTCCTTTCTATATATAGGAGTCCATGGGGCCATAATGTAATCCTAGTGGCCACAATGTAATCCTAGCCGACCTAACAATAATAATTTAAGGGCACAATAATAACAAAATGGGGGTTACAAGGGTACAATAATAACAATAAGGGGGTTACACTAACAAAAATAAGGGACTATACTAGTAATATAGGGACCTAACATGCCCCTCTCCTTCAAAAAAGTGTTGTCCCCAACGCTTGAGTAGCTCTGGGTGCTTCTGTATAAAATTCTCATCCTCCCATGTAGAATCTTCAGTGGGTAAGTTCTTCCACTTGATGAGATACTCTGAAATTGATCGATTCCGTAGTTGTCGAGTTCTGTTTTCCATGACTGCTTCAGGTTCCAATATGATTTTCCCTTCCCCATCAAGTTCTGGCAATACTGTTTGAACTGGAAGATTTTCACCTATAACCTTCTTTAAGCATGAAACATGGAAAACTGGATGTACTCGCGAAGAAGCAGGAAGTTCCAATTTGTATGCCATAGTACCAATATTTTGCAACACCTTGTAAGGACCATAGTACTTTGGTGATAATTTATTATCCTTCTTAGCTTGCTTGAGGGACATTTGTTTGTATGGTTGTAGCCGTAAAAATACCCAGTCTCCTACATCAAAACTTCTCTCACTGCGATGTTGATATGCTTGTTGTTTCATTCGATTTTGTGCCAAATTTAGGTTATCCTTTAAGAGTTGGAGAACTTCTTGTCGATGCTCGATGTGATCTTCCACTGCTTGAACCTTAGAATTTTCTCTTAAAGATGATGTGATGGAAGGTGGATGATATCCATAAAGTGCCATAAATGGGGTCATTTTTGTTGCAGTATGGAAGGAAGTGTTATACCACCATTCAGCGAGAGGTAACCACTTGACCCATTGTGTTTGTTTATCGGATACAAAACAACGAAGATATCCTTCCAAACATTTATTTACTATCTCAGTTTGACCATCAGATTGAGGATGATAAGATGAGCTATGAGCTAATTTAGTACCCAAACAAGAAAATAACTCTGTCCAAAATTTCCCGTAAAAATGGGATCTCTGTCGCTCACAATAACCCTTGGGCTTCCATGTAGCTTTTGAATTCTGTCCACAAATGTAGTAGCAACTTTACCTGCTTTAAATGGATGAGATAATGCACAAAAGTGTGTATACTTGGTAAGTCTATCAACTACCACCATGATGACATTCTTTCCTTCGGACTTAGGTAAACCTGTGATAAAATCCATTGAAATCTCCTCCCAACGTTGACTTGGAATGGATAAAGGTTGTAGAAGTCCCTGGATCTTAATTGTCTCCACTTTATTCTGCTGGAAAACCAAACATTCCGCCACAAACTTTTGAATATCAGATTTAAGGCCATCCCAAAAAAATTCTTTCTTCACCCTGTGGTAAGTTTTTTAAAATCCCGAGTGTCCTCCTAAAGGAGAAGTGTGCAATTCCAAAAGAATATTTTGTTTTAGTTGGGAATTATTACAAAGATATAAGCGATCTTTGTACCATAAGGAATCATTTTTCCAACTAAATGTATCAGATGTACTAGGATCTTGCTGCAACTTTGAATGAGTGTCCATACATCTTTGTCCTTCTTCCATTCATCTCTTGCTTCAGTTATCCAATCTGGTTGGATAATAGAAATGGCACAAAGCAATGCTTCCACCTCTTCATTCTTTCTTGAGAGTGCATCCGCAACAACATTAAGCTTTCCTTTTTTGTAGATTATTTCAAAGTCATAACCCAACATCTTTGTGACCCATTTTTGCTGCTCTTCTGAAGATAGTCTTTGTTCCAAAAGTGTTTAAGACTATCATGATCAGTTTTTACCTTGAAGTGTCTTCCCATTAGGTAAGTTCGCCATTTCTTTAGTGCATGCAGTATTGCTAACATTTCCTTTTCATAAATAGGTTTTTGTAAATACTTTCCTTTGATTGGACGACTTTCAAAAGCAATGGGTCTTCCTTCCTGCATTAAAACTGCACCAATTCCATTTCCTGAGGTATCACATTCCACAATAAAGGTTTTTGTGAAGTCTGGCGTAGCTAAGACCGGTGCTAGGCACATTGCCTCTTTAAGATGTTCAAAGGTCTTAGTTGCTTCAGGAGTCCATGAAAATGCATCTTTCTTCAATAATGTTGTTAGAGGTGATGCTATTCTCCCATAATTCTTAACAAACTTGCGATAATACCCTGTTAACCCGAGAAATCCTCGCAACTACTTTATGGTTGTGGGGACTTTCCATTCCCTAATGGCTTTAATTTTGTTAGGGTCTACCTTAACACCCTCGTGAGATACAATATGACCCAGATATTCCACCTCTTGTACTCCAAAGAAACATTTGGATGTTTTTGCATATAATTGTTTCTCCTGCAATAGTTTGAGTACCCTGTCAACATGTTCAACATGATCCTTCCAAGACCTGCTATAGATTAGTATATCATCAAAAATACTAGCACAAATTTTCTAAGGAAGGGTTTGAAAATGTAATTCATCAACCCTTGAAATGTAAAAGGTGCATTGGTAAGGCCAAAGGCATGACCAAAAATTCATAATGACCCTCATGAGTTCGAAATGTTGTTTTCGGAATATCTTCAGTCTTCATTCTAATTTGATGATATCCTGAACGAAGATCCAACTTGGTAAAATAAATTGCTCCATGTAATTCATCCAATAATTCATCAATCACAGAAATGGGAAATTTATCTTTAATGGTGAGCTTATTGAGCTCCCTATAATCTGGACACATTCGCCATGATCCATCCTTCTTGTGTACCAATACTACAGGAGCAGAGAAAGAACTTTGACTAGGTTGAATTATACCCGCCTAACATTTCTGCAATCATACGTTCAATTTCGCTCTTTTGGACGTAAGGATATCTATAAGGCCTGATGTTTGGAGGAACACTTCCTGGAATCAAATGAATAGCATGATCATGATCACGAATAGGTGGGAGTCCTTGGGGAGTTTCAAACACCTTGGAATGATTGTCCAAGACTTGTTGGAGATCTGCAGAAATAGATGATTTTGATGTCGGAACTTCTAGTGAGCATAATTGTGCAATTACGCCTCGTTGTTCTTTCTTTAGAAGCTTTGTCATGACATTAGAGCTTATTATCCTTCCTAGCTTCCCTTCAATACCCCGTAATTCGACTTCCTTTCCTTCTGAAAAAAATTTCAAGAAAAGTTCTTGAAAATTAAAAGCTACCGTCCTCAAAGATTGTAACCATTGTACTCCTAGTACAACATCAGCACCTCCCATAGGAATGGAAAGCATTGGACTAGTCAATACATATTCCCCATGGTTAGCTTGATATTATGGAATTTTCCAGAGCAATTTATAGTTCCTCCATTTGCAACCATCACTTGACATTCTGGTGCTGGGTATAGGAAACAATTTAATTCCTTGGCTACCTTACAATGAATAAAATTATGGGTGCTACCTGAATCAATCAACACTATTAGCCTTTTCTTCTTGATCTGCCCTACTATCTTGAGAGTTTGAGGAGTGGTAATTCCGGCCAGTGCATTACATGATATGGTCGGATTCATTTCTTCCTCTTCTATGGCTGGTTCCTGGTGTATATCCTCTTCTTTTTCATTTTCTTCTTCTTCTTCACAATCTATGTAAAATAATCTCTTTTCAGCACACTTATGACCTTTAGTGTATTTGCTATCACAACTGTAGCAAAGCCCTTTTTCTCTTTTTTCTTCCAATTGTTGTGGTGTCAACCTTGTAGGTTGTGGAAATCTAGGAGTAGAAATGCTTCCCTCTTTATAGAAGTGAGTGGTAGGCTTCCTTGTCGCCACAATTTTACATTCAATTTTTCTTGCCAACCTGAATGCCTTCTCCAATGAATCAGGTTCCAAAATGCGAACTTCATGTTGGATGTTATCCTTTAAAGTACCTATGAAGAGATCAATCCCGTGTTCCTCTGGAATATCAGTTACCCTTATATTCAATTTTTGGAAGTCCTCAATGTGCTGCCCCACTAAACCCTTTTGTTTGAGATTTATCAATTGGCCAAAGAAGGTGTTGCTCTTTGTATCCTCATAATGTGCTATCATTTCCTCCGTAAAAATTGACCAAGTGACAATTTTTTTACGGGAGCAAAGCCATTGATACCATACAAATTTATTTTGTTCTAAATGTAAAGTTGCAATGCGTACCTTTTGTGTGTTTTGTATGTTATGGAGATCAAAATATTGCTCCATCTGTAGTATCCATGTTACAGGATCCTTTCCATCAAACTTCCTCATATCCATCTTTGGAATATGGTGGTTCTTCCCGCCAACATTAGAGTTTATGAAATCACAATTAAGATTTATTTTGTTCTCATCATGAGGTTCTTCTACTATCTTTTCACCATTAGGAAACCTTTCTTGTATAAACTTTGTCAAACCTTCCATGTCTGCTTTTAGAAAATTCTTCATGTTTTCCATTTTCTCATCGATCTTAGCTTCCATGTCATCAATCTTAGATTCCATGTCCACTTCCATGCCATCCATATTAGCTTCCAAACCATTCATCTTAGCTTCCACGCCTTTCTTCAAACCATCCATCTTAGTTTCCATGCCTTTCTTCAAAACTTCCATTTCATTTTTTGTTGTTCTTTGCGAGAGAGAAATTTGTTGTTGCACTTGCTCTTGTAATTTTGATAGATGATGTTGCAATTATTCATCTTCATGAGTCATGGTAGAGCCTTCTGAAGGCTTAATGGGTGTTGAATTCTTTTTAGGCGCCATTTTAGAATCCAATATTGATACCTTTTACTTGCTTTGAGGAGCTCGATATTGAAATTGAATTATATCTGTAATTGAAAATCTTAAATATAGGAAATTTAGCCCTGTAGTAGCCCTCTGAAGCTTCTTTCAAATGCCACAGGTCTGATCTAATTTGGATTCCCCAAGGCAAATTTGTGTCCAATCTCCCACAATGACCTAATTCTGGATTGGTTCAGTAGA
The DNA here is from genome assembly GCA_034641835.2 of Pinus albicaulis. Taxonomy (NCBI): domain Eukaryota; kingdom Viridiplantae; phylum Streptophyta; class Pinopsida; order Pinales; family Pinaceae; genus Pinus; species Pinus albicaulis. The sequence continues at coordinate 1,524,345,455 of CM076575.1, read as the reverse complement.
GCACACTTGTAGGACTTGCCACGTGTCACTGTTTCGTCCTTTGTCTCTGAAATTGATAGCCAAGAAACTACAGTCCGTGCAATTGCAAACCCTTTTTACAGAACTCAAATCCACTTCCCATAGAGAGAGTTATTGAAATTTTCCCACGGTCACCTCTTTGAGATGCAATTCAGGAGCCTGAAAAAGCACTACCTTCCACAGATAATATCTCCAAAAATATTGCGAACCAAGCTCTGAAATATTTTGAAAAATTTCCCCAGGATTTCAGCTTCGCACCATACAAATTTCAGATTCTGAACCTTCGTAGAAACAAATTTATAGCGAAAATTCCACGATGACCTGTTTAGGAGCTTGAAACAAGTCCTAAATTCCACAGATGATATCTCCAAAAATATTGCGAACTAAGCTTTGAAATTTTTAGACAATCTTCCTCCAGATTTCAGCTTCTCACCCTAAAAATTTCAGCTTCTGAAACTTCGTAGAAAAAACGTTATAGCGAAAATTCCACGATGACCTGTTTGCAGCAGCGAAACCCTAGAATCCCAAGCTCTAATACCAAATGTTGTGTAACCAGCTCCAAAAATAGAAGAAAAGAGATATGAGCATGTAGAAATAGAAAATGATTCAGAGACACAACCTAGTATTATAAATAGACAATTCTTGGATGAATTGAATTTGCAAACACTCATTCTATCTCTCAAAGGTCAAATATAGGGTGTATAATGTAATCCTAGTGGGGCCACAATGTAATCCTAGCCGACCTAACAATAATAATGTAAGGGCACAATAATAACAATATGGGGGTTACAGGGGTACAACAATAACAATAAGGGGGTTACACTAACAACAATAAGGGACTATAGTAGTAATATAGGGACCTAACATCAAGACAAGTCCACCCAGGAGTTCAAATCTCCTCCCTTTGTTTACTGCCTCTTGCGCAATCCAGTGAATAGACCATCAGTTCAAATCCCACTTGGCTTATCTGCCAATCCTCATTGAAATCTCAGTAAATATTAATGTGAAAATCTCCTTCCAGTGTAATTAAAACTAATGATAGTCACTCTGCCCCTTTCACCTACATTGGTCTCCACAGGCGTGCAGCATTACAGGTTAACTAATGTATTGTTTCAGTTGTTTATGAGTTAATAATTAGTGAATTAATTAATAATTAATTCACACCACTCATCACTAGTATATTTATAGTTGAGACTAAATAACTAGTTCAACTAAGTTAAACTGAACACACTCATGCTATCTACTTAAAACCACCAAACTCTGCCACATGAGTTCTAATTGAAGTCAACCATGCAATAGCTAAACTAAACCCTAGGAATAGCGTAATTCCTTCTGTCAGCTGCATGTGCCACATCCGTAGCTCGAACTGAAGTGCTGCAAGAGGATAAGATAATGTTTATAGTCCAAATATTATTAAGAGCTAATAATATTCGACTGATCTATTTTTAGACTGGCAGTCTAAAAATAGATTCCGCCCAATGTCTAAAAATAGAGGTCCATATATTTTTACCAACTTTACCAATCATCCATAAATAACATCCTGCAACTCATAGACCATGATCCATATGTCTAAAAATAGACATAGTCAAAAAATAGACTTTGCGACAAAAATATCCTGTGTGGCCCCCACCTAGTTTAGGTGATCACTTTCCAACTAGGATCAGGAAAGATGTTTCAAGATGCCTCCTTCACTATTTCTTGTTGCCATTTTCAACACTCCCTCTCAACAAGAAAGGAATGTCTTTGCATGCGACATGAAACTCCATGCATTCGCCCTGCAACCTTCACAAGCGCCATGCAAATCCATGCATGTGACATGCGACTCCATGCATTCGCCATGCACCCTTTGCATGCGCCATGCAAACTCATGCATGCACCATGCACCCTTTGCATGCAATATCTCCAAAACAGAAAGGCCTCCAAACAACTCAATCGGTCTGATGCGCCATGCAACTCCATGCATCTATCATCAAAGTCTTCGACTTTTGTTGGTACCAACTGCACATCATCAAGACCATATATTGTTGAACTCTTACCACTCTACCTCTGCGCTAATCCTATGATCGTAGCAAGTCATTTGCTGCTTGTCACTTTGATACTGCTGCATCAATTCAAGCGATCATCCTCTTCTTGTCACTGTGGCACCTATTGTGAGTTCAATTCATGAATCCCACCATGTAGTGATCTGTTGAAAATATCTCTTGGATTAATCTTGCATGTAGCCCCCACTCTCACCTGGTGGTATAGGCATACTCTCTGCTTGTCGGCCGCGAATTTCTGCATGGTGGTTTTCTTCCTCATGATCTCTTGACACTCCCCATCAGAGGTTCTTATCTTGCATGCAAAACTTGCTCCCTCTCAAGCATCAATTGCATGTCTTTCTTGCACTTCCCAACAGTAGGAAGCTCCGTAGACATCCCATCTACTTCAAGTCTGTAGAGATTCTTTGCTCGAATCCCAACCTTCTTGACTTGTCCTGTTGCCTTGTGCCGAAGGAAAACTTTTCCTTCTCTGAAGACAACTTCATACCCTTTATCCTCTAACATTGCGACTGAGATCAAATTCTTTGTTAGACCTGGTACATGCAATACATCTTGTAAAAGAATAAGTTTACCTGACTCCCTCTGAAAGGTTATGGTACCAATGCCAGTCACATTGTATCGTCCACCGTCGCCCAACTCAACATGCATCTGGAGACCTTTCTCCTGAATCTGCGAATAGTTGCATCTCCACGTCTTAGCAGAAATGAAGGTGCCTGTCACAAATACCACACTATTGATCCCCCAATACACTCAATTACCATGCATCATGTGGTCAATGAGAAGTCCAGCTCAGAAGTGAGGCAGAGCACTACAGTTTTATATCCGGCATTTGCTTGTTCTTCTTCTTCTTTGGGCAGTTCGTGGCATAATGTCCATGATCGTGACAGTGAAAACACTTCACTTTGGACATGTCACGCTCTTTACCATCCGCACCAGATTGAGAAGCCTTCTCCTTGCCCTTCCCTTTCCTTTCTTTGGCAGCCAAAGCGCAATCTTCTTCATCATGTACCTTTGATGAAGATCCATCCCTGGTACTCCGCCTTATCTCCTCTTGCACAAGATCTGACCAAAGTCGCTCCCATCCTGGAAATTTCTCCTGACCATTAACAGAGTCCTCGTAGCTATGCCAAATCTTTGGAAGCCCAAGGAGAGCCAAGCTCACCAAGTCCTCATCATCTACACTAACTCCTACACTCCCAAGCTCATCCCTGCAGTGGAAAAACTTTGTCAAGTATACCGGAATAGTGTCATTCTTCTCCATCTTTATTTTCCTGAGTTTATCCTTGAGCGCCAACTTCCTCTGGTCGCTCTTGCTTTGGAAAAATTCTGTCAATGCTTTCCACATCAAGTATGGAGAAGCTTTTCCATGCAGGTTAGGTACTATGTGATCCTTCACGCCCTCCAACAGAATCCTTCGACATCTTGTTGTCTTCTTTTGCCAAGCCTCCAACTTGAAACGCATCAGGCCTGACTTTTGGTTGGCATCTATGAGCCTCCTTTCTATCCCAGTGTCATCTCTTTGCCTCCATCCTATCTCTCATGTGTAATTCGGAAGTGCCTAAAGGCTTGTACTCAATCGCAATCCTTGATAGACATTTTGACTTCGACACCAAGAAAACAACTATGACTGATTCGAATTCCTGACTCCAAGAAACTCAAGCGCCAGATCAGAGCAATTCATTTTCCTAACCACAGTCTGTAGGGAGTGGGACTATACTTTTCAGAGAAAGGATGGATCCAGAGGCTACCTGGCCCGATACAGACTCTGTCTACCGAAATAAAATTGTAATCACTGTAATAGATCCCGATGATCAATTCGCTCCTATACCATGTAGAAATTTGAATAATAGCTGAATTATTCACCGAGATTATCCTGATTACACACTATTTAAGCTTCATGCATAATACATAACCTCTTCTACAATTGATCATCAATATGCGGAAAATAGAAACAGTCGCATGCGCTCATTAAAAACATAATCAAGCACACATATAAACACAGTATGTAATGGGAAAACTGGTACAGCCCAACTATATGTACATATTATAACAAATGAGGAAACATACTCAATACATAGCACACAAAATCACCACAAGCTCTCAACATCTCTCAGTGTATTATATAAGCAGCTCGGATACGGAACAAGTCTGATTGGAAATCTCTCCCCTTGTTACTTTTTGCCTCTCTTGCAGTCAGTGAGAATGAATTACATCCAAGTTCAAATCCCATTGGCTTGTACTGTGCAATCCTCATTGGCAATCTCAATCAATGTGTGTGCAAATCTCATGCACAGCCATAGTCACAACTGATAGTAGACTCACCCTTTCACCCACCTCTAACACTGGTCTCCACTGAACTGTCCATGCATTGCAGTTAACTGATGTGTTCTTTAGTTGATTTATGAGTTAATAATTGGTGAATTAATTAATAATTAATTCACACCACTCATCACTAGTGTATTTATCAGTTAGACTAAATACAACTAGTTCAACTAAGTTAAACCGAACACAACTCCACCAACTGTCTCATCAACTCCACCAAACTCCGCCACATGAGTTCTAACTGAAGTAAACCATGCAATAGCTCAACTAACCCTTAGGAAAAGCGTATTTCCTTCTGTCGGCTGCATGTGCCACATCCAAGCATCAAACTGAAGTGCTCCAAGAGGATAAGATAATGTTTATAGTCTAAATATTATTAAGGGTTAATAATATTTGACTGTTCTAGTTTTAGCTCGACAGTCTAAAAATAGAAACTGCCCAATGTCTAAAAATAGAGGTCCATCTATATTTACCAACTTGACCAATCATCCATAAATAGCATCCTGCAACTCATAGACCATGATCCATATGTCTAAAAATAGACATAGTCTAAAAATAGACTTTGCGACAAAAATCACTTTTGTGGCCCCCACCTAGTTTAGGTCATCACTTTCCAACTAGGATCAGGAAAGATGTTTCAGGATGCCTCCTTCACTGTTTCTTGTTGCAATATTCAACACACAGAGACCGCATGGTGTGTCAAGCACACCTATTTGGTGGGGAAAAATTGAGAAAATCGATATAGAGGTTGAGGTAGTAGATTCAAGCTTGGACTACAACCTTCTGTTGGGGAGAAACTGGATTTATGAGATGGATGCCATTGCATCCTCATTATTTCAGATTATATGTTTCCCTCACGAAGGGAGGATCGTTACAGTGGATCAACTGGACTGTCCTCCTGTAGACCCGAATGCGTCTACTGACTCATCTGTTCCTAAGTTGGATAATACTAAGGCGCCTGTTGAGAATTTAGGGGTTGGAATGTATTCTTCCTTGATGGGTACTTTCGATATTCCTCCTCCTATGGTGCATATAAATGCAATTTCATCCTCCAAGGCTCCTCTTCAAAGAGAGTTCTTCAGAACTCATTATTTTTCGGACCCTTGGACCTTACCTTCCCCTACAGCCACATTAGCGGAAGGTCAAGTGGGTGGAATGGAATTTCCGATGTCTGCAGCTGAGATTGCTTATCAGTCTATTGTTGACTCTGCAGAATCCATCCCAGCTCCTCTTTCACCAGAAGAGTTGGATGGAGATGTGGCTTCGGCTTGGACACTTAGTTCTTCTTCTGCCCAGGATTGCCTTGATACCACTCTTCCATCTGAAGAGGCCATCCTGGAAGCTATGACTGGTATAGATAGACCATGGGATGATTTGCATCATCGGTCTTACTTTTTACCTGATTTGAGCGAAGTTGAAATGATTTTTCCAAGTCCTCCGTCTCCTGGTCCTGTTCGCCCAGTCCTGAACCCTTTAGCACCAACATAGGTTTATGCTGAAGGGAACATGGCTGTGATTTCTCCTACTATCCCGGTGAACATTTCCAGGGATCCCAATATTATTGAGAATGTCTTCATCGGAGCTGAATGTTCCCGTGAAGAGATTCAAATTTACACCGAGCTCTTTAAAGAGTATAGGGATGTATTCGCTTGGTCTTATGAGGACATGCCTGGTATAGATCCATCTATTGTCCAGCATGAGATCAAGACTTACGAAAACGCTAAGCCTGTGAGACAAAAACTTCGTCCGGTCAATCCTAGGAAGGCATCAGCTATCAAAGTTGAGGTGGAGAAGCTGCTTAAGGCGGGATTCATTTTCCCTGTTCCTTTGACTGAATGGGTTTCAAACCCTGTTCCTGGAGATAAAAAGCAAGGAACAATTCGAGTTTGCATTGATTTCAGAGACTTAAATAAAGCATGTCCTAAAGATAATTACCCCACACCATTTATCGATCAGATCATTGACGAGTGTGCTGGTAATGAGATTTTCTCCTTCATGGATGGTTTCTCCGGATATAATCAGATTACTATCCATCCTGAAGATCAGCATAAGACTTCCTTTATTTGTCCCTGGGGTACATTTGCATACAAGAAGATGCCTTTTGGTCTTAAAAATGCTGGGGCTACCTTTCAGCGGGCCATGTCATATGCCTTCCACGACATCAAAAATATTATCGAGGTGTATTTGGATGATTTAGCTGCTCATTCTCGAAAGAGGATGGATCATCCTGCTCACCTCCGTCAAATATTTGAACGATGTCGTTTCTATAAGATTAGGTTGAATCCGAACAAGTGCGTTTTCGCGGTTACATCCGGTCGGTTATTGGGATTCATTGTGTCTAGGGAAGGGATTAGGGTAGATCCCTTCAAGGTTGAGGCAATACTTCGGTTGCCTCCCTCGTCTTCTATTCGTTAACTTCAAAGTCTACAAGGAAAGTCTAATTTTCTTTGGAGATTTATCGTAAATTATGTTGAAGTTACCAAGGGATTTATGAGATTGTTGAAGAAGGGAGTTCCATTTCTTTGGGATGACTTCGCTCAACACTCATTCGATGCTTTGAAAAAAGCATTGACCTCTGCTCCTTTATTGAGTCCACCTGATTATAGCAGGGATTTCCTTTTGTATCTGGCAGCAGCAGAATCTACTATTGGTATGGTTCTGGTTCAGGAGGATGATGCTCTTGCAGAGCATGTTATTTACTACCTTAGTCGAGGTTTGGTAGGACCTGAACTCCGGTATACTCCGATAGAAAAGTTAGCTTTGGCAGCTGTTCATGCTGTGCAGCGACTCCGGCATTACATTATTCTACGAAAAACTTATGTTTTGGCAGCAGCCAATCCATTTCAGTTTGTCCTCAGTAGGCGAGTGATTGGGGGCAAATACAATAGATGGATTGTGATTTTGCAGGAATTTGATCTTGAGTTTATGTCTGCCAAATCCAAGAAATCATTGGTTTTCTCAGAATTGATCTCCGAGTTTCCCTGTGGAGAAGAGATGATCTATGATGAATCCTTTCCAGATGAACATTTGTTTCTTATCTCTTCATAGGATCCTTGGTATGGAGATATCATTGTGTATCTTCAGACTGCGAAGTTTCCCTCTACTTTTTCGAAAGATGAGCGTCGTAAGTTGCGTCACTTGGCCAAGAATTATTTGATTATTGGTGATGCTTTATTTCGTCGAGGGGTTGATTCAATCCTGAGAAGCTGCTTAACTCTCGAAGAAGCTGAGGCTGTGCTGAATGATTCCCACAGTGGAGCTTGTGGGGGTCATTTATCTGGGCTTGCTACAGCCCAAAAGATTTTGCGTGCTGGGTACTTTTGGCCTTCGATTTTCAAAGATTGTATGGAGTCGGTCAAAAAGTGTCATCCGTGTCAAGTTTATACTCGAAAAATGCGCGCTCATCCAGCTCCGCTTTTTCCAGTCATTACTGTCGGTCCCTTTACAAAGTGGGGTATTGATTATACTACTTGTAACCCACCTTCGGCTAAAGGTCACAAGTATATTATTGTAGCAGTAGACTACTTTACGAAGTGGGTCGAGGCTATGCCTACTTTTGGGAATGATGGTGAGACTGCAGCTCTTTTTCTCTTCAACCAGGTTATTGCTCATTTTGGTATTCCTAGAGAGATTGTCACTAATCATGGCAGTCATTTTTAGAATAGTATGATGGCTGAGTTGGCTCTCAAATTGGGTTTTCGGCAGGAGCATTCATCTCCATATTATCCTCAAGCCAATGGGCAAGTGGAAGCTGTGAATAAATCCTTGAAGAAAATTCTTCAAAGGACAATTGATAAAGCTAGATCCAACTGGCATATTATGCTATATCCTGCACTTTGGGCATACAGGACGTCAGTGAAAACTGCGACTGGCTTTACTCCTTTTCAGCTAGTGCATGGGTTGGAATCCGTATTTCCCATTGAATGCGAGATTCCTTCTCTTAAATTAGCCGTTGAACTTCTTCCTGACACTTCTAGTCTTGAAGAATGGCTCCTTCATCTAGAACATCTTGATGAGCAGCATCGGGATGCCGCCACGATGAATAAAGCACATAAAGATTGAGTTAAAGCTCAGTACGATAAGGCGGTCAAATGTAGGGTTTTTTCGGAAGGTGACCTTGTTTTGGTCTATGCCCAAGAAAAATATGCCCTGGGGGCAGGAAAGTTTAAATCTATGTGGTATGGCCCCTTCATCGTAAAAAATTACTTAAGAAAGGAGCGTATACCTTGTTTGATTTCGAAGGGAACGAGTTGCCGGAGCCCCGAAATGGGCTCTATTTGAAAAAGTATTATGCCTAGGCTTTGGCCTGGCATGTTGCTTTTGTATATAGTAGTTTTTTCTTTGTACATATCTGGTTGATTTTCGATCTTTGATGGGTTGGTGATGTTTTTGATCTGCTTTGGCAGGTTGTGTTGGATGTCATGAGTCATTTTGGTTTCACCGATGGTGCTAGTACACACACCCGGAACTTAGCTTCCACGGCTTGGGTGCTTCATTATCCATCCGGTCAGTTGTTAGTATCAAGAGGGGTCTGCATTGGTCTTGCTTCCAATAATATAGTAGAATACACTGCAGTTGTTTATCTACTCTCGGAGGCAATATCTTTGGGTATTGATTCGTTGGTAGTTTTCTTGGACTCCCAGCTGGTGGTGTCGTAGTTGAACAATACTTATCGGGTTCGAGATCCATTTTTACTCTGATTGTTCTTGAGGGTACGTTTTTTACAAAGATCATTTCATTTTTTAACTTTCATTCATATTCCTCGAGCTGAAAATTGGTTGGCAGACTCATTAGCTAATCAGGCACTGGATTGGCATATTAATCATTCCATACAATAAAATTTAATCATCAAAAACACCATACATTTTGATACGTTTATCACATCACATCAAACATCGCTGTATATATATCATCAGAGTGTTCAAAAACTTTACAAAATTTGGATTCATAAAGTCATACAAAATTTGGGCTTATGCCCGATCATGTTCAGTCTCAAATAATATACAGTCATCTGATACATCATATCTATCTACTCGTGAGGTCCCTGCCCAGAAGTCGTGTTCCTATAGAACATGATCGCGGTGGCAACTCGGCGGAATAACCGTACCCAGTCTCGGGGCACTCCTACCACCTGTCTCTGGATGGCTTCCGGCAGATCTTCCACGGCAACCATAGGTACTTGGCGGGTTAATCCCTCCAAGTTCCTCTGTACAGCCTGGAGGGTCCTATCTGAATCCACTGTATCCGCTTCGCCTCGGTGACGCTTGTGTCGCGGGAAACCCTCAGGTCGAGCTGGTCCAATATCTGTATCATGATCATTTTTAAATTGTAAGTCATTATGAATCCAATCAAAAACATGTTTGTTTTTCATTTTTTTTCATATATATTTGAAAAAATCCAAAAATTAGATAAGTCAAAAAAATTGCAAACTTACCGACTGTGCCCCATGCTGTGCCTGGTGGAAGGACAAGATCTGGATCTCCACAAAAGTCCATCCCAGCATAGGGATAATCGTCCACAACGATGATTTGTTCTCCCCACCAAAGGAAGAACTCATCATCCCAAGTGGTCCGGGGAACTTCACTTCCCCCTAATCTCTTCATCATGTCTGCCCAGTGGGCAATTCTTGGGTCTCTCGGGCTGCTGATGGTAGAGATGACTCTGGGTCTCAATGCTGGTATCTTCTCAAAGAAGAATGTCATCAAAATTGTACCGTATCCAAAATGTTTTGTCTTTTCTTGGCGGATTGAGGTCAATTGTTGCTTCATGTTCAGTAATAGGGCTGTGCACCAATCATATACATGAGTTAAGCATTCCACTGCTATGCTCATTTGCGTCCTGGACGCCTGGTGTAGGGAGGCAGATCTTGCCACTCTGCCAATGGTGAAAAGGAGGATTTTCATGTGCAAATCCCTTAAATCTTTGATTGCAATTTGAGTTCCCACTTTCTTGGAACCCTCTATGTAGTACACGTGGACGTAATCTTCCACGGTTAGCCCTCCCAAGGGCTTCCCATGCAAGTCTACTGGTTCCCCCCTCCGGGAGAGTCTAGTGATAAAATATATGTCTTCCACTTCAATGCATATAGGCATCTGATCTATCATAAAGCAGTCCTCTTCCGGTTCCCAATAATTCACGAGAATTTCGAGCAACCGGACATTACTCTTCATATTTGGCATTTTGAAAAACTTGAGCAAACCACAATTCCGAAGAATATTTAGTGATGCTCGATCTCGCATGACTTCTTGATCAATTGCACTGTGTTCACACTCTCTCCATGATATGGTCATCCTGTCAAAATTCAATAAATCCTTCATTAGCTACGCATTTTTCATTTGGCCCTGCGCATACGCGACTTTATTTTTGCACAGTCGCGTGTATACGCGACTTTATCGTTACCAACCCGCGTATGCGCAAACCCATGATTTTTTGTAAGAGATTCTATGGTGAAAATTACTAAGTTTTAATTTATGAACGGACAAAATGATTTGCAAGGATGATTGATGAGCTTACCTGACAAATTCGGTGCGATTTGACGGTCGGTTGCTCCTGATTTGACGAAAGAAGTTTTTTGCTCCAGAGCACTTTTTTCCAAATCAGCAATGTAATAATGAACCAAATATGAGGTAATTTGTCTATTTATGGCTAAAAAGTTGAAAATTTTCGCAAAAATTTGTTATGCTTATTTTTTTCAATCTATCTTAAGCTGCATAACCCAGATGCTTGGAAGTGCCCAGTTTGATATGTTTTCAGGTACATTTTGACGAATTTGAGATTTTTCCCGATTTTTTGATCCATGATTACTGACTCGTCACGGCAGGTATATGATCTTCACTGGCATATAGGTTAGGAAAATCACTTTCCGCTGCATCTTGCATACTAGCCTCCATACTGATCACTTGCCATAGGGTCGATCCCATCAGGTCATGACTATTACACCCATTTCACTCGCCGATTATTTAATCATGACTTGATGGTAGAACCTTCCTTTACATGGGCTTCTTAGTTAGTTCCTCGCTATCACTTGTTGCCCATGCTGCATTTTATGTAGGCTCGGGAGTCCTCTTTAGTTCCGCCATGACTTATGTGTTGAAGCTTCATTCTTCTTCTTCCTCACTATCATTTTTCTGGCTATTACCCTAGAGGCTCCCTGGTGTTGTTAAGTTGTATTACTGCATTGCATATTGGCTACTTGTTTATCCTCTCCTTTAGCCGGCTTCATTTGGACTCAATAGTTAAGCCAAATTTTGACCTTGTCTATCTGTACAAGTTAACCATTGCATGCACTTAGCTATCGTGACTTGACACCCTTTTACCCATGGATGGAACATTCCTCTGAGTATCGCTTACCAGTTTCCGCCACCTTGCATTGAGCATAGGATCGTTCCAATCCCAGAAACTAGTGCATCTGTTTCTTGATACTCGTTCTATCCATTGTACCATAGCATTCTTTTATTATTTTTCAGGCTTATTATATGAAAAAGACAAAAAAATAAAATATAACAAAAAGAGCGGGAACGAGATGTATCTTCGTTGTTTTGATGGCAGTACAGAGTCAGTTTGTCGCCCTTGAACAAAGCACATATACTTATATATATTTCCTTCATTTGGGATGGTTTTAGTTTTTGACCTAGGTTCAGCCTTTACCATGTTTCACTTGTCAGTCCTCCTCCGGTTGGTTATCTCTTCCAATCATATGGAGAGTTTGTTCTGCCTCCTGCATAACAGACTTATACAGTGTCACTTTTTACTGCTATGGTCATCACGAGTCGTGCTTTTTTTCAAGGGAAGTCTAACCAGAGTCGGCCATTCTGCGGTGTCTCTTGACTCATTATTCAGTTGGCCTTCCTGGTCTGGTCAGTATCTTGTTCTATCACATCAGATGTTTTGGTCTTCTGCTCGTGCTGGTTTGAGAAGGTCCCCATTGACTTCTTGCTGGCGGGTTTGTCTCTTATCGACTACGACACATTTCTCTGAGAGCAGACCTAGAGCCGCACCTTGGCCCTATTTCCATCATTGATAGGTGACCTTGTGCTTAGCATTTGATCATCATTATGGGTCTTTGACTGAGTGGTTTCCCCTGTGTTCGACGTCAGCACACATTATCACACTTGGGATTCGTGCAGTACCTTGATTTCCATTTGACCCTATCGGTGGATATCTCGCCTCTGTGTCAGCTTTCATTATTGGTTGGTTCAGAGGGTTTCTTCCGTGCACTAGCTTCATCTTGTGCATGTCGAAAACGTACTTCAGTTTTGGTTCCATCACTCTACTTCGTCCGATTCCTTCCAAATCTTGGCCTGCGGGTTACACTTGCGCTGGACTGATGTGGAATGCCTTAATGCCTTCCTTCCAGCAGATCTTTTCCCATCGACTACGACTCATTGCTCTGGGAATAAGGTCTAGAGTTTTTTTTTTCAGTACCTTAGGGTTTGCAGTCATCAGTGGCAGACTCTTCGCTATCGACAGTGGGGATTCATCATTGCCTCCTGATTGGTAGATTCTTTCAAGTGTTCTACTTCAACTCATTTATTCACACTTGTTAGATTGTACTGGGGCACCTTGACGCTCATTTTCATTATTGGTGGGTTGTCTCACATTGGTTAACGGTATACATCATTGACCGGTAATCCAACGATTTCTCACATGGTCGACTTCAGCTCATTTATTCCCATTGTGTAGAATTGTGCCATAGTGATCGATGAAGACCTCGGGTTGCATCAGCATTTCTCGATTCACTTTTGACAGTCCATTCAGTTTCTGCCAGTGATGTCGTTCACCCTTATATGTTGCAGTGTCAGTACAGCAGCATCCTATATGTTGGCTCCCGAGTTGCGTGATTGTACCGTTTGTTCCACCTCTTATGATTTGGTACTTGGAGATTCAGTTACTTATATGATCAGACATCCAGTTTCCACATCATTGATCAGCTTTCTATGTATGTGATACTTGGACATTGATTCAGACTTGTACTTCCGGGCCATGCTCAGATGATTCATTGTGTACTTTCAGTTCAGCTATACTTGTATACATTTTGGATCTATTATGTACTTTCCATATGATGTATTTTTGACTGAGCATGGGTATGCCCACCTCAGCATGAGTTGACTCTCTGTTTTCTTTCATTGGTTTTTGGCAGGCTGAAATCTGGTGAAGTCCTCTCTTATCCTTGCGAAGTTCTTTCTATGTGCATAATACATTTCGACCATCATGCACCCCTTCTGACCTCATATATTAGGGGGCATCTGTTATAGCATCATTTTTCACCTTCATATGATTCATGATTGCTTTTATGGCTTTGGGCACCCATTCCTACAGGCTTGAACAAATTCACTAAAAAACAGTGTTAAAATTCCCATACGCAGTTATGCCCAGAATTTTCCGCGTGTATACGCGAGTCCACATGTAATTTTCCACGTATGCCATTAAAACCATTAAAAAATATATAAATTCCCTATTTTCGGACTGGGTTGATGGTTACTCCAGTAGTTCAACCACCCCAGTACGTGGCCAACTGTTTCCAACTAACTGGAACTACTTTGAGGGGGTATAAAAGCCCCTCATGTGCATGGCCTAAGGGAGAGAAATTTTATAGACATTATACTCTGTTGGAATCCCTAATTCAAGTCTGATTTCCCGTGCCTCCTGCACTTTCCCAGATTTATACAGGAAACCCTTGTTTCCTGGAGATGTTCATCCATTTATATGCCATCTCGAGTGCACAAGTCTTGAAAGTTTCTTAGCGAGGCAAGGGCGGGACGAATCCGGACGACGGTCTGCTCGAAGATCGTGGAAGGATTCAGGTGATCTCTCCACTTTTACTACTGTACATGCTATTCATAATAATGAAGAACCATCTTGTTCCTGAACTTCTGTGTTAGTATCTATTTTTATATGTGGAAATATTGATTATTAAGCAGTTATTATCATTTATATCATGTTTCACATTGATTACACTAATGTTTAGGAGAATTATATGTTGTACAACTAGGTTTCCGTGCACGTTCTTTCTTGTTTTGTAGGTTGAAGGAGGAAGGAAGGTTGCTGGGGGTTTGAACCCCGCGGGATCTACATCGAACATAGGACTACGGGTGAGTCCTACTATCGTTGATTTCTAGTTTTTTGCATTCAAGTACGGTTGTGTGTGAGTCCTTCTGAATGGCATGCCCTGCTCTGTGGAGGTTTTGACCCAACAAACCTCTAGAGTGATTTTCCCCGAAACAAACACTTTTAATTTTCTTTTGGTCTCTGTTTAGGCTTAATTAGCTTTGATCTTCGTCTTCAGGTTTTCATTCTTTAACACTGTCTTGATCTCTTTAACCTGTGGATTAAAAACCTTGATCTTTAGGTTTAGGCATTAATCCCTTTATTGTTGATCCTTCATTTTTGATACACTTTACTGCTTTGTTTCACTAGCACAGGTGGCTTTCTATCAGTTGGAGGGTTTTATCTAAGATCAGGGGTCGCGATCCACTGATAACATGAATTTGGAAACCCTGTTGGTTCCTTTTACTCGTTGATATAAGTCACAGAATCGTCATTCTAGACTAAAATGGTCACCTTTCTATGACTGTGGAAATACACAGAGCCACACCATCAAACCATGCAAAACACAAAAACTTATTATAAAAACCCTGCGAATTATGGTAAAACTGCGTTGGAGGGTTTATGGAGGTAGTCTGGAGTTGTGAGGATGAATGGATGCAGCAGTGTAAGGAGAAAAACCATGGTGGAAAATGAAAAAGAGGTTTAAATTTGATTTAGGGTGCGAATTGAGGATTAGTGGTTTTGGGAAAACCATCAGTGGTTTTCACGCAGCATTTGGGGGGGTAGGCGGTATTAACTTTTGGAACGTGATTCCATTCATCAACTGACACGTGGATTTCCAATACTTCCTATTTAGCAGAAAAATTTAGCGTTAAACTTTAGGCGCAAAAATTTTGCGACATGCATCATCAGTCGTTGGATCGGAGGTGCCAAATCCAACGATGCGGAATGCGCATGATGGGAAAGTTGCGCGAACGAGGAATGTAGTGGGGGCCAGGTGTCATAACTAGATTGGGCAGGCTTTATATATGGTGGATGGTAGGCCCTGATAGAACTGGGTTATCGGGTTTAACTCTGATCGTCAGATCTTTCTGATGGACAGTCAGGATTAAAAGGGAACGCGAAGGTTTTGAAAGTGATAAAGGAAAAGTTAGGTGAATGGAGGGAAATATGGGGGCTCAATGGCTGTTGATTTGTAGAGATCAACTGTCTAGATTCACTCAGGACCATAACATCGGGAAAAGGAAAATAGAGGAAAGGTAAGGTTATGACGGGGTTTTTAGGCCTTTTAGCGCCCGATTGCGGGGCTTTAGGATGCATGGAAGAAGGGGTTTTAAAAGCCATAAGCCCTTGGGGGCTAAATAAATTATAGTGCAAAAGAGTGTTTTTTAGGCCAAAAACAAAGGTTTTTAAGGCCAAAACAGAGTTCCGATAGGCTAAAGAGAGGATTATTAAACCAAATGAAAGGGGGACATAAGGTTTAAAGAGGGTTAGGATGATTTAGGGGTTAAAATGGAGGTTTATAGAGGGATTTTTGTAAAGGGAATAAGGGTGTAAATGGAATTATTGGTGAGTGAAAAGAAGGAGTGAAATGATGAAAAATGGAGCCTCATGAGCAGTTTTTCTTTTGGTAAACAACAGGTAGTTTAGGAATAATAGTGAAACAACAGTGAAGATTAACTCAAAGGGTAATTATCATCATAAGACTTCAAGAACTCACAATTTGTACATGAAATTGTTTCTTGAAGGCCTAAAAATATTTAGCCACCATTTGGTATGACAAATTTTTATAGGTGGCTAACACCTTTTTCGTAAATAATCTATCCCAGCCTGAAAAAGGGGTATATGTAGACTGGGTAGATATCGTTTTGCAGCCATTTAACGAGTTCAAAATGATAAGAGTCTCAACAATCTTTTCATTTTTAGAAAGTCAGAAAAGAGTTGAAAGCTAACTCCAACAATAACGTTTTTGTGTTTTTACCGAGTTGGAAAAATTATAAAATACAACTCACTACTTCATCATCGTTACTTTAAAAACCTGTCACTGCATAAGAGACAAATGTAAAACCCATTTCTTGAAATAACAAGTGAAATAATAATAAAAAATTCTTTAAAACATAATTAGGGTTCTGAAAAGTATTAATATGCCAAAAATGGTAAAAAATAAATTACTTTTCACTTTTACCTCTTGTGAGCAATTGTTACCCTTTTTGCACTGCGATTTTGCAGCGGCGAGAGCGGGCAATCTGGAAGACCAATCTTGAATCCGTCAGTTCCAGGTAAGAGTTAACATCTTTCCCTAAATTTTGATTGTAGTTTCATTACTTTCATCCCGAAATTTGGAAATATATGGGGGAAATTGTGAAAAATAGGGTGCGGCGGTTGGCGTGGGTATCAGGCACGGACCCGCACCAATCATCCTAAAATCTGAACTAGGGTGCGCCAGTTGGCACAGCTATTTCCAAAACAGTCGCGCCAACCACAACAGCCAATATTAGCTTGTAACTGTAGATAAGGAGGCCCAATTAATGTTTCAGAAACTTGGAATTTGGCTAATGACAGTCATATGAATGTTTTTGCAGGTGTGAAGCGGCAAAATGGTGATTGAATGAAAAGATCTAGAGCACAGTGAATAAGATGAACTTTCCATGGAAAATGAAAGATGCATGGAAGCTCTCAGAGATTGTAGGTTAAATAAATTCTTTATGACATGGTGTCTTAAAGCTCAACCGGAGTTGTTGCAGTACTTGATCAGTGTCTGGGATGTTGATAAGGAAAAGTTCATTATTCATGACCAAGAACTCGAGATTGAAGTTTTAGACATTTATTTCATACCCGGATTGTCATGTAGGGGTAGTACCAATCTTGATCGGCACTCAGCCTTCAATGGAGAACATGAGTATGGTAATTGACAGTGTGTGCCCAGGGGAAAGGAAAGGATCGGGAAGCAGAAAAGTGGACATCCAAACTATTCTAGATTTGGCACTAAAGGTAGTGTTACACACCATCACACGAGTTGCAGAATCACAGGCACCGTACGAGGCCACAAAGACACAACTACTTCTTGTTGTAGATTGCATGGCATTGAAACCCTACAACTGGGAAAAGGCAGTGACAATCAACATGAAGCATCAACTGACAAAGTGCAAGAAAATCAAGCTGAAGCAATTTGGTTATGGGTCAATTATGGTATCGTTAATCTTGGAACGACTACCAATCTTTCAGTGATAAGAGGTAATAGTTCGGACACCACCAACACAGGAGCCATGAATGGCCTGTTGGGCTACGGTGATGCCAAGGGCAGGAGGCGGTCAACAGATTTCCTAGAGACTGGATTTCTTTGAATGGCTCTACCAATAGCTGATCTTCGTGGAGGATTGGACCTACTCTGGCACAGATTTCACCGGTGATGCAGATCTCCCGCTATCAGAAGGAGAGGATTGGGATGAATTACTAGGTAAAACTCATTTTTTTATTTTGAGTATTATTATTTTTTTGTTATGCATGTTTTGACATCAATACATGTAATTGCAGATGTTTTCCCAAAGGGACTTTCAGGTATGTCCCCAATAGCGAGGCGGATTCCTCGCGATTTTGACATAGCCCCTCATGGTGAGGGAGACAAAGAGGAGGAAATAATATGCAACTTGGAGGGAATCTCCCATGGGATCCTAAACTATGCACAATTAGATGATGTTTCTCATGCCTACCAGAGACACACTATAGGCGTGTCAAACCATGTTCACTGCTTGCTGAGACGGCTTGTATGGGCAGTGACGTGTTATCATAAGTGTCACACCGAGTAGTCACCTAGGTTTTATTTCTGTATATTTTTTAGAGACACGATGTCTCAGGATGTAACCGAAACATAAATATTTTTTGAACTTATGATGCACACTGATATATATATATATATATATATATATATATATATACACATCTATTTTACTGTATCAATATAGCCATGTGATGATGATTTTTACAAATTATGCAAATGTATATCTAATACAATGTTAGCTACTGTATCAGTTAATGCATTCATTCATCTAGGAATATGTTGATATGTAATATAATAATAAAAAAATTCCAGTAAACCTTAAGATGCTAGGGTTTCTAACAGAATAATGTCCATTAAGTTGAAGAACAACAAGTTGTGAGTCTAGCTTAAAAATCAATGCACAAATGTTGAGGTTAATCGCCTCGGTTAATAGTTCAATAACAACACTATATTCAAGGAAATTGTTTGTAGTTCATCCTAGAAAAATACCTTGAATGTCTATCAACTCACCAGTAGGATCATAAATCACCCAGGCTACTGAAGACAAGTTCCGAGTACTGCGGGAAGCACCATCCATGAAACTGACATAAGGAGTAATAGACATTTGCACAATAAGCAATGATCCAATAAGCAGGAAAACGTTCGCAAAGCACACCAAGCCAAAAATGTATGAAAATGAAAAGTAACTCCTATGTACACAAAAAATGCACGAATGACTCATGCATAGTATTTTTTAAGATACAACCCATTTCTGGGCTGATTCAGAGGATGACCTTCATAATCAATAAGCTCATAGGCCCCATTCTGAAAAACATGTTTAACAATGTAGGGCCTGTTGGTGTCCTGTGATTTGGCAGATTGGCATACCAAGTGACAAGGAAAAATCAAAACCAGTCTTTAGATCTCTAGGACCTAGCCTTCCTAGTCTCAAAGAGGGATCTCTCAATTGTTTGTAAAGATATGACTTGTTTGCTTGTAAAAGGTTGGTTTTAGGCTAGTTATTAAGCATGAGTTTGTTTGATTGTTTGGTGGGACATGATGATCTAGGCATCATATATAGGAAAGGGAAATCTCTAAGTCATTGGGCAATGGAGTCAAGTAGAAGTTTGTAACAATTCAGTCAATATATCAGAGGTATCAAAGGGCAAATCTAACTTGGCTAGTGGATCTACAAAGTCTTTCAGGTGAAATGAAATGAACATTAAGGGCTTACAATGGAAAGTAGAACTAAGGGAAATTAAGAATCCTTAATAATATGTAATTCTCAACAAAGGGACTTAAAACATTATCAGAACATGAAGAGGCATTCCATAGATAGGGCTAACCATAAATTCTAGAAACCACACTTCAGCAAATAATAATTCCAAGACGAAATTTTCAAATGAAATCTAGGAGTCGAGGAACGCTCTATTTCATCCAAAGATTTCACTTTAAAGGATAAGAAAACATTCAAGATTCACAAATAACTGCATTCATAGAAGATGGAACTCCTAGACATCTTTGATTACAGCGATAAAGACCTTTAAAACAATTATCTTAGCAAGAACAAAGGGTATGATCAAAACAAACCTCTTTGACAGACTATAAACAATGGTACTTTAAAGGGAGACTTCAGAAACAATTTTCAAGAGGTAGCAAGTAAGCAGGGAAAACCATAAATCATTCTTGAGACCAACTGTTTGAACTATTTCTGAAATAAACAAGCATAAGGGTGTAAGAGAGAAATTAAGAATTCTCTAGAATGCCTCAACAGAAGAAAACATTAAGACAATGAAGAGTAAACAGAACTAAGGTGCTTTCAAAAGAAATTTCTTAGTCTAAACCTTTTACTCTACTGTAATAAGATGAAACAGAATGGAAAACAGGAAAAACATTAACAAATTAGAATACTTCACCAACAACCAAGCTCAGGGATCCAATGACAGAGCTTTCTCCATCAACAAACAGGTCAAAAACATCTACAGGTTCTAAAACATCAATTTTCTTTCAACTTCAGCAGAGCTATGTATTACTTCAAAGAGTCATCAAATGCCCACACTACAATGAGTTCCAATGTAGTATTTATATTGCAAATGAGGAGATGGAACTCTTCTAGGGTTCAAAATGTTATTAATGACAGAGTAAATATGTTCCTAGCCTTGAAAAACATGCAAGGCCTAAGGTAGGAACATGTGTGAAACTACTTCTCTGTCAATAACTCTGTCTTAACTGTTTAAGGATAAAATAGGTGAAAGATTGACTTTTAAGGCTTTACCTTATCTTTACATTAACTGTTCTGATAGTTTAAAATATTTTTTTTTGTGAAATAACTACTGATTTGCTTTACAGATAAAGGGTAGGCCAAAGGTATCAGTTTGATTTATCAAATGAAATAAGTGATCCCTTTTGATGTGTTCGACGCTATCTTTAGGCCTAATTTTCCTTTATTTCATCACTAAACTGTATTTAAGGCCTGATCTACATTTGGCCCTTCATAATGAATTATGCCGTCTTTTAACACTTTTGGACTTCTTCAAACCTTTGATTCATCTGTCTTAACTATGTTTTCCTCTTTAATCTGCCAATTAAACTTTTAATCTTTTGTCTGCCTCTTTCGGTTCCTGAACTTCATTAATTTTCTCTGCTTCTGCATGTAGGAGGCTCCTTTGATGCGTTGGAGGGTTTAAAAAAAGGATCAATGCTCATGAGGCACCGATCGATCATTGATACAAAATCGCGGATCCCTTATTATTTTCTTACAGAGCCTCAGATCATAATACAAAGGCCTTTACTGCTTGAAATGGATGTGAGATGGCTTTCAAGCCTGAGCCACTGTTTAAACCTACACATTTAAACAAAAATAATTAATTTAAAAAACCTGCGCTTTTGTGGATTTACTACATTTTAGAGGTTCGGAGAAGGTGCAGGAGTAGTGCAGAGGGAAGGGAAATGCATGAGAGGAAGGGTCCCACAGGCAGAATCAGGAAAAAATCCATGAAAAAATAGAATTTGGCGCAGAAATTGGGAAAGTGGTTTTCTGGGGAAAATGGCAGTTTTCGCGTTGAAGTTGGATGGTTAGCGGTTTGGGCATTTCAAACACGATTACATATAGGTGATGACACCTGTCCACCCCAATGCTACCTATTTCGCGTGAAAATGAGGTGTTAAACCTCAGAGGGATATTTCACATAACTTACGATGTGAACCGTTGGATCTGGGGAGGCCAGATCAATGGTGGAGGAGGAGCGCAGTGGGGGAAGGTGTGTGGTGGAAGACAGGTGGAAGATGGAGAGTGGATGCGTGGTATAGTAGTGGGAGGTGGGCTCGAAGATGACGTGGGATATTTCGTCAGGTAGCGGGTTTGTGTGGGGAACGGGTGAAATGACGGGGAGGAGGATGACTGTTGGATCTCAAAGATCCATGGTTGAGAATGCCCCGATAAAAAAACAAAGCAGGGAAGAAAGAAAAAGGAAGAGGGGGCTAAGGGTAGGTTTTAGGGCACGGTCCCGTGGAAGAGTAAGGGGACCGGGAGCCAGTGAAAAAGGGGCTAAAGGCCTGGCACTTGGTCACAGCACCTAAGTCATATGGCGGAGAAGGAGTTAGGGGCTAAGCCAAAGGGGCTTAAAACCTAATGTTTAATATGAGCAGGAAAAGGCCTTAAAAGAGGGTTTTTTAGGCTTTTTGGAGGCTTCCGATAGGGTAAAAGAGGATGTTTTTAAAACCAAAAAGTGGTTTTTCTGGTTTAAGAGGCCTTTTAAGGGAAATGAAGAATTAGTGAAGGAAAAATGGGGTTTTTTAGAGGGAAATGGACTGATAAAATAGGGGTAGGAATGGTAGAATGAGGGGATGAAATGTAGGTAAAAATGGTGGGGATAACCTGAAACAAGCTTTCTTCTGAGTCAGAAAAGGTGATTTTTTAGAAGGCATAGATGAAGGTTTTAGTGAATTGATAGACTTAGGATAATGAAGACTATGAGATTTCTAGAACTCACAATGCTTCTGCAAATATTGTTTCTAGAAATCTGAGATTTTCAAATTTAGTCATATTTGGATAAGTCAAAATTATGGATGACTAACAGTGGCTCCATTTGGGGAGGAAAACTGTCCTTTTAGGTGTCCAAAACCTCTAGTTTATCAATCTCTGGATTTTAGCAGACCAGTGCCTCATCCATTTGGAAAAATCTCTTTTCTTTTTTATCTTTCTCTAAAAAATACAACTTTTATCAATCTGCAACATGTAATCTCTTTTAAAATAGCATCTCTACCTACCCACTCTTACTTTTTCCTAGCATTTTTTCTTCGTTTGAGTGCATTTGAACTAGCAAAATCTCTGACATTTTATTTTTGAAAACAGAAATAAACTATCTAATCCTCTCCTTATTTCTTCCATGATTCTAGATTAAATTTTTGAACTCTTTATTTTTCTACCTAACTATCTACCTATCAAGATTAGGCTATTTGACAGATTTTATTCTCTATTTCTAAGAAAGAAAACTTAGACACAGTCAAATCAGGATTAGACAGTCTAATTTTCTATGGAGGCTGTGGCATTTATGTACAAGTTGCACATAGAATTTATTTGCAGAAAATTAAAAAACAAAATTGTGAAGGCTTAAGATCTGAAAATTATGAACATCCTTCTTTCCTTCTTTGGCTCAAGTTTGATTTTTTTGGAGCCATTTCTCTTTTCTTTTCTTGGTTCAGATTTTAATATTGTTAGAACCATTCTTTCTCTATCCTAATCTATTCTATTGATAAGCTAGTATTACACTATTTGGAAAATCTATTTTCACTAACCTATCAGCACAAAATTGAAATTTACTTAGTCATGATTAGACTGTATGACTAAATAATAGTTCCTTTTTCAAGCAGTGGAATTTAGGCTTGCACACTTTCAAATTTTTCCTCTTTTTGGTATGGAGCTATATCTCTTTTGAATCTACCCTCTTTTTCTTTTCTTTTATTGTTTTTGTATTTTCCTGATTTATTTTCAAATGGATTATATACAATGAATAAAAACTTGGAAGCTAAGACTCCTGGCAGAAATAGTGCTTAAGAACCCTGCCATTGACAGGACCTCCAAATAAATCTTCTCCATTCAACTCTTGCAGAAAGAATGCATTATGACCCCTGATAGAATGAATAATGTAGGGCCCTTTGTTACAGGTCAAAATACCTCCTCATCAGATCAGAGGAGAAGAAAAATATGGAAGGAATACAAAGACCTAAATTAAACCTATTTATGCCAAGGTAACGCCTCTCTATAACAACACAAGAGCATTATAACACAGCTGATCAGTGAATGGGCCACGTTAGTGGCTAGGTAAATGATATGTTTACACTAGAGGGAAGCGTTACCCATGTTTTAAGTTTGAAACGGGAAAAACCCGCGGAGAATTATTTGAATCTCCAGCTTTTTCTCACAAGAGAGTCAGTACAAAAAAGGAAACTGCAAAGCACCAACTCTTATTGGGCATTGCCATAAACAACTGAACTCTCAAAGGAGGCATAAGCATGGAGTTTGAGGAAACATCTTGGTTTTTTCTATTCAAGAACTGGTAGAAGGAGAAGGGAAATGATTGCTCTCTCCATATCCTATAAAATGGAGTTGAAGACTCTTGGTTCAAGGTCGAAGGATTGTCAAGTTTTTGAATACTTGTGAAGTAGAGATCATTGTTGTAGTGTGAAGGTCAAAGGTCAAAGAGGTTCATTAAGAAATTTTTGTTCAAGACATCACCACTTTGAGAGATAGAGAGATTGGAAGGCTGAGGAGGGCTTGGTGCAACCGATGGTTGTAATCCTCCTTTTTTACAAATCAATAGAACTGTATCTGTTTTGTCCATTCTATGCGTTGATATTGTCATTATTATTTAATCACTTATATAGCATGAGATGAATGGCTTAGATGTGCACAAAGTAAATGTTTATTATGTATTGGCTTAATTGATAGGAAATGTATGTTATGTTAGAAATTACACGGGTGCTTTAATTGATTGCAGGATCTAGATTTGGAGCTGGCGAAGGAGGAACTCTACTTCGCTACCTAGTGCTCTCCAAAGGACTCCAAGATCATTAAAGAGGTAATTCTCTATATTTTTCCATCAAGTGGTTTTAATTTAATATGAACATGTGTATGCCATCTTTGTGAAATTTACAGCTAATCTTACTATCTGCCTCGGGCACCGGAAAGCCCTGAGAGGGATATATGATAACCAACAACCCAAGAATTTTACCCTATAGCAGAATTGGCGACTCCACTGGGGAGTTTCCCCATATTTTTCGAACTATTTATTTCCTTCTTTCTTCTTTCCTCTATTCACAGATCCTTCTGACCAGTAGACATTTCAAAAGCTTGCAGAGTTCAATCCTGTTTCTGTTTGACCATCTGAAGAATTTTTCCCTGGATAATGCTACCTCTGTAGGTTTTCTAGTGCGTTATAATGCTGGCTCTACTTAAATACAGTGCGTTAGTCTCTGGATTAATGTTGTCTTTACTCAGAGACAGTGTGTTACTCAGCCAAAACTTGTTGTTCACTGTTGTGATTGTGTTTTAGCTACAGATTTTTTTGGCCATCAGTATATCTCCTTGACTGAATCCATGTGCTTTTTTACTAAGATGGAATTTCTATTTGTTTGCTCTTGTTTGAAAAGTTGGTGTCAAAAGCATTTAATTTTTAGAGAATAATTTATTTTTTTAGTTTTTTATGCATTTAGCTGAGTTAATTCTGAAAATTTCAGTTCATAGACTGTTACGAAGAGGTAGATAGAAGTCTGAATATTTAAATTTGAACTGCATTATTTGAATGTTAGTGCATGGATGTTGAAAAGAAACCTCTCCTTGTAGAAATAATCTTCATTGAATTGAATATTTAGAGCATGTTTTGCATGGTTTCTTGAGTCAGAGTCTCATTACATTTGATACGTCCAGTCCCCCTCCGCAAGACTAATAATAAAGTACACTAAGAATCAAGTGATAATAAAATCAATCACATTACTCTTTTTTGAGCTCACACAAACAATGGTTCAGGCTAGGATCTTGGGTTAGGAAAAGTGAGAAAATCACCCAAGGTCTCAAAAATTGAAACTAGAGTCATTAACGAGAGAAATCCTATTGCACTCATATTATCGGGACCATTCCTTTACTAGAGCTCAGCGCGAGACAACACTTGGGTGCACAAGAAGGTAGCCCACCTTCAACTGCATCCGGTGGGTGTGTTATATATTAGGGTTCCCTTCGGGGATGTCGAAACTAGATCGGGGATATAGGTATTATGACCATATAGCATACTGTCCTTAACCATGGACCCCCCTGATGATGTCTGTGATTTGAGGTATCTTTAGTGGCCATACTTTTTAGGGACTTACACAAGGTGACTATGATGAGCTGTCTTGGTACCTGAAACAGACGTACCCTCTCTGTCTTCGGTCTTTAGGAGGGTACTCATCTTCACGAGAGTTATTACACCTATCATCTGAGGTTCGGGCGAAGATCTAGAGTGACCGTAACTGTACTTTCAACCAACCCTCTCTGTATACTATTGTGATACTGGATTTCATCACCAGAAAAAAAATAGTACTTAGACAGGGCACCCTATTCTGGCTTCTTGCTGATTGATTTTAGAGAGTCATTTTTTATTTTTAAGGTGTGTGGTTACTGTCATTGAGACTTTATAATACATCACAATTCATTAAAAATTGTTTAAAAAAAAAAAATAGGTCACCGTGGCATCCTCTGACCCACACCGTCTGTCTCGACGACAGCAAGGTCTACCTCCTCTAACTAATGAGGAAGAATTAAACCTTGGTGAACCTGTGCCTTCTACGGAAGAGCAGTCTCCACTGACTAATATTGATCTTCACATAGCCTCATATCATCTAGAATTTCCGGAGGACCCTTTCATGGAAGGGGTTGTACCTCATTACAATCCTCCGCTCACTGATCTGTTAGGGCCTGTGATAATTTGGATTCCACCACGCCAAGATATGTCTTTGGCCGCACAAACATCCTTTTCACCACCAGCATCCACAGGGTCGATGCCAATGGCAACCATCCCAGGTTCACCACCATCCTCTCCACCGGTGGTCAGTTCTATGGCATCACTTGGTAACCCCAGTAGTCAACATCTACCTAATCCCAACCCTACGGTCCTCACAACTGTCAATAGCTCGCTGAATCCTTCGGCATCTACTCCTACCATGACCACGTTGGGACCCACGGTAGCTCCTCCCACGAGTATGACTACTTTGGTGCCTTTTAGCAACCCTTTCGGTTGGAACCCTCTGCTGAGTTCAAACCCCTTGGCCGCTATACTAGGGGGTAGTGTCACCAGCACACACGTAGCAGGAAACATTTCACTTCCCCTGCAAACCTTAGGAAAAATAGGACAACCTATTGTCAATAATTTTCCCTTAAGTGGTTCAAATATAGGTGTAGGGTCTATGCCGTTGCCAAATTATGCAAGTAGTAGCATGCATCCCGGAAACTCTATTGCATCCATTTGGACTAACCAACCCCAACCTCCATCTGGAGTGGGAGGGCACTTTTATACTAGGGGCAACCAACCGTTCACCCTGCAATACAATATGCCCTATGGACAGCAACATTACGCCCCTACTCCACCTATATGAAATTTTTATCAAAGTCCTACTTATCCTCCTGGTAACACATTGATGGGTGAACCCTATGGTCTAAGTAGTCAGCCCATACTTCCTTGGTTAGATTCGGGGGAAAATCCACAATTTCCATTTTTGGCAGCTTTGGACATCCCCGATATCCATAAAATGAATAACAACCCCATCAATCACAACCCGCTCTGGCCTCCAGTACCGCATAATATTCCTTCTGATATCCCGAAGTTCGATGGGAAACAAGGGGACGACCCAGCTGCACACATCACTACCTTTCATTTATGGTCTATATCCAATTCCATGGTGGATGATAGTGTCCGGCTTCGACTGTTTCCCCGCACCCTTACAGGCAATGCTGCCAAGTGGTACATCGAATTACCATGTGCCGCCATCAATACTTTTGGCGCTTTAGCGATGGAGTTTCTAAAGAACTTCCAATTACCAATTAGATTTGAAACCGGAACCGAATTGTTAACCTCGTTGCGCCAAGACACTGCCACCCACATCTCTGGTCATATTCATGAATGGAGACGTAGGAGGAGGCTAGTCAAAGCGCCAATCCCAGATCATATCTTAGCCAATTGGTTTTGCAAGTCTCTTTTACCTCACATCTCTAAAGACATTGGCCTTTCTAGTGCAGTTACAGAAGATCAATCCATTCGTCATGCCCAACATTTGGATTTAATCTATTCATAATCTAGCACGCTATATGATCTACTCCCCCATGCCCCTGGTAACCCAAATCCTCCGGCCACTCAGAAAACCGGAGCACATGCCGACGGTCTCGTTGGCACAATCTCTGGTGTGGCCACAAAGCAGTCTCGGGGGCAAGCCTCCCAACCATCTTCGGCTGCCACTGCCCCTCACCAAATGACTACTCTTCCTACCACTGAAATGAATTATGTGCAAACCTCACAAAAACCTAGCGAGAAAAATAAGAAGAACAAGAAAAAGATGTCTTCTTCAGAAGAGCAGTCGGATAATCAGAATAACCCTAATCAGAAAAACACTGCCAAAAATGACAAAGGGAAGGATAAACCCATGAAATTTCCTTGCAAGATCTGTGCAGAGGACCACTTGACATAAAAATGTCCTCGGCTGAAGGAATGCACCGATTTTATTGCCAACAAGGATTCTGGGTGAACACCTGCCATTCTTCATAATCCTTTCCCTAATCAGCAGCAACAACATCACCACATGGTTGACAATTTGCCACAACCCCATCAATGGGGAAATGGTGGTTTGCATCCTTCCGGTGAAGGACCATCCACCATTTATGGCATTGAGAGTGTTGAACTTCAAACTCGAGCCAAGCTTTATGGAAATCCTACCATAGATGCTCAAGAACCTGGTACTAGTTCAAATCCACCTCCGCCCAACGATTTGTATATCGAACGACCTACTGCTAAACCAGTGATTCGTCCCCCCAAAGGGACACTTCAACGCATGACTCATAACACCTCTGCATGTGCAATGCAAAACTACAACATTGTAGAAGATTTGGCACAGGCACCGTCAGCTATGTCTACTCTCGAAGTATTACAAACCTATCTAGCACAAAGGAAAGCCTTTCTTTCGACCATTGGTGGAATAGACCCCCAAGATTCCATGCTAGCTATATTTGATATGGAAAAGGCTAAACCTCGCCTCTCACACCAAATCGCATTCCAAGTGCAGGTTGTGTCGAAAGGGAGACCAATCCATCGCATTGTCATAGACGAAGGTGCTTCGACCTGTGTTATGTCACAAGCTTGCTGGCTCAATTTAGGTTCTCCTACCCTCACCCCGCCATTAAATTCCCTCAAAGCTTTCGATGGCCACACGTTCCTCCCAAAAGGATACCTTGCTAGCTTTCCCATCACTCTGAGTGGGAAAACGGTAAACATGGATGTTGAAGTCATAGAGTGCCATCTAGACTATAATCTATTGCTTGGTCGCAGTTGGTCTTATGCCATGACTGCCATTGTGTCTTTAGTCTTCCAACTCATCCTGTTTCCATTGGATGGGAAAATAGTCACAGTGGATCAGCTATCCTTCTGCACCCCTGATTATGCCACGTTACCAGGTAGCACTGCACCCCTAATAGGAGGCTTTCTTGACTCTTACGTCAGTATCAGTATCGATCTTCTGAAGGCATCTTCCCTACTGGGTTATTTTCCTCTCCCGCCGCCACAGATCCCAAACACGGTTGCAATGATATCCACCACTTTGGATGGACCTATCAACCCATGGATCATCCCGACACCTTCAGACATTGATTCCTACAAAGATCAGATGCCGCTCTCACCGGCCGATTTGGCTTACCAAGCCATCCAAATCACATCTGAACCCTCCAATGCTATGGTTTCGACTGGAGGTACAAACTTCTCGTCCATCACATTTCTCTCTAAGGATCTCCTTAATGAAGTCTTGCCTATAGACGAAGCTATTCGAGAGATCATGTCTCTAGAAGAACGACCTTGGGGTGAGTTTCACCATCGCGCTTCGATGATTGACTCGGAGGTGATAAAAACAGAAATCCCATCTTTTGACCAACCTGAGATGGTTCCCTCCGCTTATATGACTGTTCAAAATATTGATTCAGAAGGGAAGATTGGTAATATTTTTAAGACAATGCTCATTTATATCTCGGTCAAAACGGGTATCGCGGAAAATATTCAGATTGGAGTCGACTGCAATCCTAAGGAAATTGCGCGCTTCACATCCCTTTTCAAGGAATTTCGCGATGTGTTTGCTTGGTCTTATGACGAAATTCCTGGCATAGACCCATCTATCGTCGAGCACGAAATCAATATTTATGACAATGCCAAACCAGTTCGGCAACGACTCAGACCTGTCCACCCGCGCAAAGCGGCCGCCATCAAGATTGAGGTAGAAATTTTTTTAAATGTTCGTTTCATCTATCCTATTCCTTTAACGGAATGGGTTTCCAATCCTATTCCCGTTGATAAAAAATAAGGCACCATTCGAGTTTGTGTTGACTATCGTGATCTGAACGCCGCTTGTCCCAAAGAAAATTATCTTACATCGTTCATTGATCAGATTCTCTACGATTGTGTCCGATGCGAATCTTTTTCCTTCATGGATGGATTCTCGGGCTATAACCAGATTGCAATTAAAAAGGACGACCAGCAAAAAACTGCCTTCATCTATGCTTGGGGCACATTTGCGTATCGAAAACTCCCATTCGATCTGAAGAATGCTGGGGCAACTTTTCAACGGGCTATGGACTACGCTTTTCACGACCTTCGACATATTGTACAGGCTTACCTGGATGACCTTCCGGCCCATTCCAAGAAACGACATGATCACCGAGTTTTCTCTGCGTGACTCATTAAAATTTAATGGAGGGCACCGATTTTTTCTTTGTTCGACTCATTAAAATTTCACAAAGAATATTGAGTTTACTTCGTCTCCTCGTACTCATATCAAAATGAGGTAGACGTCCATCGAACATAGATTTCTAAATTTTTCGGCTTCGATGGACTAACTCACGGAAAATGAACTGTTTCGGGCTTACTATTCTCCCTTTGCCATGCCCGGTTATCAAGACATGACAAAGGTACCCCAACAGAGTTGTATTTTATGATATTTTTCAGACTCTCTAAACATGAAAAATTCACCGAGTTTTCTCATCGAGACTCGTTAAACCTAATCAGACGGGGCACAGAGTTGTCTTTTATGATATTTTTCAGACTCTCTAAACATGAAAAATTCACCGAGTTTAATCGTCTGGACTCGTTAAACTTAATCAGACAGGGAAAAATTTGGACAAAATGGATACTACCTCTATTACATTTTAGAAAGGTCGCTTTGGTAGAAAAATTCTTGAACATGGAACTTCCCAGAAAACTCTTTCGCAGTTAGCCGAACCCTACCATCTATGAGTATTAGCCTTCATTTCCCAATGTCCCTGCACCGGTAAAATCCTAACACATTATTTGGTGTTCATTAAGCCTCAGCAGCCTAGTACCCTATTAGAGTGCCTTCTATTGTTCAAGCAGATATCGCTATCTACTGCTCCTTTTATCAACCAAACCGCTCATTATGCCATAAATTATTTGTCATTCGACATCCCCATTTACTCTTCATTATCTCAATCATAAACAAAATCAGTTGGTTTCCCTTTCGTGTTGATTGATGTAGGACGCCTCAGTGCCTACCTTTCAACAGATCTCTTTCTATCGACTTCAGCATCTTATCTAGGAAGTTGATCTAGAAACCCATCAGTACCCAGATACTTGTAGACATCAGTGGCAGGTAGTCTTGTGTTTGATCAGGAGTCTTCATCATTGGCTCCTGGTCAAATGATTCTACGAGTGTTCGACTTCAACTCATTCTATTCACACTCGCTAGATTGTACTGTGCATCTTAGGGACCATCATCATTATCGGTGGCCACCTTCGCGTCTATTAACAGTTTTCATTATCGACTGGTAATCAGATGATTTCTCACATGTTCGATGACAACTCTTTCATTCACATGTTGAGAAATATGTAGTTTAAGTGAATCAACGGTCAAGACCTTGGGGCAAAGGTTACATCATTAAAGTTGTGTTCCCTTCCCCAAGTTGCGATATTGTTTATGGAGAAAGCTTCTTCAACCTAATCCTGTTATGACAGACACTTCCACATTGTGCTTATCGGTGGACAGATTCTTCATATCTCTATTCTAGAGAAATCATGTTGTTTAAGCTGCTGAGCATGGGAATGTCCGACTCAAGGCAAATACTATATTTTATGACATATGTTGTTGTTTCAAGTTTTCCTCAGTCTTTCAATCTCTTTATCTCTACTACACACTTTGTAAAGTATTTCGGCCATCGTCTTCGTCTCTGACCTCACACTTTAGGGGGCATCTATTACAGGTAAAAATACCTCCTCATTAGCTCAGAGGAGAAGACAGATATGGAAGGAATACAAAGACCTAAATTAAACCTATTTCTGCCAAGGTAACGCCTCTCTATAACAACACAAGAGCGTTATAACACAGCTGATCAGTGAATGGGCCGCATTAGTGGCTATGGAAATGCTCTGTTTACACTAGAGGGCAGCGTTACCCGTGTTTTAAGTTTGAAACAACAAAAAGCCATGGAGAATGATTTGAATCTCCATATTTTTCTCACAAGAGAGTCAGTACAAAAAAGGAAACTGCAAAGCACCAAATCTTATTGGGCATTGCCATAAACAAATGAACTCTCAAAGGAGGCAAAAGCATGGAGGTTGAGGAAACATCTTGGTTTTTTCTATTCAAGAACTGGTAGAAGGATAAGGGCAATGATTTCTCTCTCCATCTCCTATAAAATGGAGTTGAAGGCTCTTGGTTCAAGGTCGAAGGATTGTCAAGTTTTTGAATACTTGTGAAGTAGAGATCATTGTTGTAGTGTGAAGGTCAAAGGTCAAAGAGGTTCATTGAGAGCTTGTTGATCAAGACATCACCACTTTGAGAGATAGAGAGATTGGAAGGCTGAGGAGGGCTTGGTGCAACTGACGGTTGTAATCCTCCTTTTTACAAATCAATAGAACTGTATCTGTTTTGTCCATTCTATGTGTTGATATTGTCATTATTATTTTAATCACTTATATAGCATGAGATGAATGGCTTAGATGTGCACAAAGTAAATGTTTATTATGTATTGGCTTGATTGATAGGAAATGTATGTTATGTTAGAAATTACACGGGTGCTTTAATTGATTGCAGGATCTAGATATGGAGTTGGCGAAGGAGAAAATCTGCTTCACTGCCTAGTGCTCTCCAAAGGACTCCAAGATCATTAAAGAGGTAATTCTCTATCTTTTTCCATCAAGTGGTTTTAAGTTAATATGAACACGTGTATGCCATCTTTGTGAACTGTACAACTAATCTTACTGTCTGCCTCGGGCACTGGAAAGCCCTGAGAGGGATATACGATAACCAATAACCCAAGCATTTTACCCTATAGCACCCTTTCCACAAATTCTCAAATTTTCCATGTTTTCCCTTTTCTTCCCTTATAGAATCCCACTTTAGAACTATATTTACAACTTGGAAATAATTTTATTTAGTCCGTTTTTCAAACAATTTCTTGATACTCTCTTGGACTATTTGTGTTCTCTTGTACACTTCCTCTCTGGACTGCTGTAAATTAATGGTTTGATTGATCCTTCTCTGCATATCATTTTCTTCAGTTTGTACTTCTTGAAGGAGTTCTATGACAAGAAATCCTAAAGATGTTGGGAAGACTACATCCATGCCATAAACCAGCTGATAGGGGGACATATTTATTGACTTTTTGGTGGTTAATCTATCATCCCATAAAGCATGAATAAGCTTACTATGCCATGATTTCTGATTCTGTTCCAATAATTTTTTGATAATATTGACAAGGTGTTTGTTGGAGGATTCAGCTAATCCATTTCCTTGAGGATAATAGGCAGTGGAATGACCCAAGGTAATATGCTACTTATGGCAGAAGTCAATCATTCTTTTAGATTTGAAGGAAGCAACATTTTCTGTGAAAATTTTTGTAGAACAACCAAATCTAGATAGTATGTTGGTTTCAAGGAACTTGATAATGACAGAGTCAGTAGAATTCATAGAAGGCATGGCTTCTATCCACTTGGTAAAATAGTCAGTGGTAGTAAGGATCCATTTATGCTGGGCTGATGAAGACGGGTGAATTTCCCCAATGAAGTTCAAGCCCCATTGTTGAAAAGGAGCCTCAACACTAATGGGATGTAAGGGTAAAGGTAGGAGTTTTCTCTTGCCATAAAAAAAATGACACTTATGGAAAGACATGACAAGTTTATGAGTGTATGGGAAAAGGGTGGGCCAATATTAATCAGATCTAAGTATTTTATTTGCAGTAGTCTTCCAGTAAAGATGTCCTCCACATTCTCCCTCATGCAGCTCATGCATGATTTTTCCTGCATCAATCTCAAGAAAACATTTAAGCAATATTCCAACAGCATTCTTCCAATATAAAACCCCATATAATATGCAATAATTTAAAGCCTTCTGTTTTAAAAATATAGCTTTAGTTTTAGATAGAGAAGGAGGGGTATTCAAACAGAGCAGCACATATATGATATCAGCATACCAAGGTGAATTCACAAAATTTTCTTCAATAAATGGAGTTGTGAATTCTTCTGTTTCTTCCAAAACATCAACCATATTCATATCTAGTGCTTGGAAGTTTGACTCAGCCATGATTTTTTCTAATCCTTTCCCTTTGATTAGTTTGGTAGGCCTGATTTCTAAGTCATATTCTAGAATAATAGCAATCCATTTTCCCCTTTAACCATCAGGGTCTTGACTTATAATATCCTTGACAACAGTATGTGGGACAAAAGCAATGATGTGAGAATGTAAAATGTAGACTCTGAAGTCTTTCAATGCTTTTACGAAGGCTAAGGCTTGTTTCTCCATGATGTTATATTTGAGTGGAGCATCTCTTAAGGCCCTACTAAAAAAGGATATTGGTTTTTCTTTCCCCATAGTGTTCTTTTGTAGTAATACTGCAACTATTGTATGTTCTGATGCAAAAGAAAATATATATAAATCTTTGGTGAAATTAGGACTTATAAGAACCGGTGTTTGAGTAAGAGCTTGTTTCACTATTTCAAATGATTATTTAGCTTGTGTTGTCCATTTAACACCCATTTCTTTCTTAAGCATGTTTGTGATATTTCTTAATAGCTCAGCAAGGTTGGGGATAAATATCCTTAAAAAATTTATCTTCCCAATGAAAGATTGTAATTCTTTGAGGTTTCTAGGATGGCTGATTTTCAATATGCCATCAATCCTTTTAGGGTCTATTTTGATTCCCTCTTCAGAAATTATGTGGCCAAGAAGCTTTCCTTCCTAGAGACCAAAGAGTGTCTTTTTGGGATTCAAAGATAAGCCATATTTCCTACATTTCTCAAAAACTTTCTTTAAATGAATCAAATGTTCTTCATCAGTTTTGGAGAAAACAGTAATGTCATCAAGGTAAATGATTATAAAATATCCTATGTCTTCTGAGAAGGCTATATCCATGGCCCTTTGGAAGGTGGCCCCTATGTTCATTAAACCAAATGGAATTTTGACATACATGAATGTACCCCAAGGTGTAGTAAAAGCAGTCTTATGTTGATCACTTGGGAGTACTAACACCTGATTGTAACTTGAGAACCCATCCAATAGTGAAATTATTTTAGACCCAACCACCCTTTGAAGTATATGATCCATTTTTGGCAAGGGATAGTTATCTTTAAAGGAGGCTCTATTTATATTTCTGAAATCAATGCAGAGCCTAATTTCCTCAGTATTTTTCCTAAGGGGAACTATGATCCCAGCATCATACATTTTCTTAATCTCTTTTTCAAGTAAAGGCAATAAAACAGGGTTTATCCTTATGAGTTTTTGTTTGAAAGGTTTCTAATTTTCCTTAAGAGGAATTTTATGTTGAATGATGCTAGTATCATATGATTTCAGATCCTTGTATCCCCATGCAAACACATCTCTAAATTCTTTGAAGAGTTCTATGTATTGTTTTTTAATATGAGCTGGGAGAGTGTTGGATAGCTTGATCATTTTGGGTTCTGCTAGGCTGCCTATGTTATGTTCTTCTATCTTTGTTTCTATAGGATCCATTCTTGGTTCTTTGGCTACATCATTAAAATAAAAAATTTGCTCTAATGGTGTAAGACCTCTTGGAATTGTATCATTTTTATATTGTAAAACTTTCAGGTTTTTTTGGTTTGTATCATCAACTATTTTTGCTCTAAAAGGATGTTCAAAATGGTTTATATCAATAGAAAAGGATAGCTCTATTTCAGAAATTAGTTCTTCATTTAAACAATTTTCCTTATGGCTTGAAGTAGGTGTTGGTATGGCAAAGTCATTCTTTGATTGCAAAAAATCATCTATGTGTTTATCTCCTTCAAACACTTGCCAATAATCTTCATTGTCAGGTATTGCAAGCCTACTTTTTACCTTTATATTGAATTGTTCATTTATCTGTGGTATTTGGAAATTACTAGAAGCAAAGGCAAGTTCATTTGCTAGATGATTTTGAGCTCTTGGGATGAAAATGAGTTCATATTTTTCAAAGGTTTTTAGGAGATCAAGGGTAGCATTTCTATATTCTCTGAGTTTTGGGTTTTTGGTTGAATACTCCACTTTAATCTATCTAATAATTAGCTCAGATTCCCCTTGGACTAATATTATTTTAGCTCCTAAATCTTTGAGTAAGTGTAGGCCAATAAGGAGGGCTTCATATTCAACAATGTTATTTGTGCATGGAAAATCCGGTTTATAGGAAAATCATTTATTTGTGTTCTGTATCCATACACCATCCCCTGAACTTAATTTGTTACAAGAGCCATCGAAGTTTATTTTCCAAGGTATTTCAATCTCATCCTCATTTCCTTTCTGCTGTTGAAGGGTGTTAAAGTTTGAACTTTTTTGTGCTTGAGTTGATAACAAATTTGACTGTTTAGTTGGACTAAATTCTTCTTTGTTTTCCTTTTCTTGTTGGCTGATTTCATCTTCATTATATAACATAAAGGAATTCAAATTTGAATGGATGGAGTAGATAGGAGAATTTTTTGGTCTATCTATGTTACTCACCATTTATTTCATATGAGACTCCCGGTATAGTCTTTGGGTTTGGTTAAACACTGGTATGGTGGCATAAGACATGTCCATTTGAAGGCTCCCCTGTAGTTTGGCTCCCCATGATCTAGATAGAAGCATGCCATACTTAGGGGGGAATGTTAGCTACTACTATGTCCATAACTATACTTTTAGCAGGAATCTGTGCCAAGTTGACACACAAATATTTGATTAGGCCTAAGAATTTGACCCTGCTTGAATCAAAGGAATATAGGTCCTTATATGGTTTAGTAATTTCTAAGCCTAGGCTTTCCATTACTACTTTGGGCATAAGATTGTGTGAAGCACCTGAGTCTAGCATGGCATTGTGCAAGATTTTGTTATGTATATTTAGGCTGACATAGAAGGGAGGGACAACCCCTTCTTGGTATTTTCCTTCAACTTCAAGACCAAACAATAATTCTAGTTTATCATCTGCCAAGTTTAAAGTATCAGTGTCACTGCCTATATTCAAAGCTCTCAAAACCTAATTTTTATACACATCCTAAGTTACTAGTTCAGCTAAGGGTATGATGATTTTGATCTTGGAAATTTCCCCTTCAAGGCTGAAAGGAACTATTGTTCTTGACATATTTACATCTATTTTGTCATTTACAATTCTTTCAACAATTCTAATTTGTTGAACTTTATTTGGACTGTTATTTGGGACAGATTTGTTAGGGCCACTAGCAGAAGTACTAGGGAAGCTTTGCTCAACACTTTGCTAGCTGTTTTTGTCTTTATTTATATCAGTTTTCTTGGCCACAGTGTTGGTGTTACTGGCTATCTTTTTAGGCTGAATTTCTGAAGTTTTCTTAATAGAAGTACTAGTGTTTTTGTCATTAGAAATCTCTGGGCTCCCTTTGCTTCTAAGATTATATTGTTTTTGTACCTCCATGATTGCATTTTCAAACCCCAATTTGTAATCTTCAGAATCTTCATGGTTGTTTTCAATTTTTTCTGAAGAGAAGAATCCTTGTTCTTCTTTAGTGAGAAAAACATTTGTCTCATTGTCAGATCCTATCAGGTTTACATGATTTTCTTATAACCTTTCAAGTTCCCTTTCTTCTTCTTGATCAACATAGTTTTGTTGAAATGGAGGCCTAATCTGTTGGTCATTGTCTCTTTGCCTATCTTGATTAGGGTCTCTTCTGAGATTTGGGTTTCTATTTCTGTTTTGGGGGTTGTTTTAGTTTTCTCTAGGAGGCACTCTATCATTCAAATTTATCTTTTTAAGCATTCTCTCCATTACCTTCACTAAGTTATCAATTTTAATATCTGATGATGAGGTTGATGCCATTGTACCATCCCTGTATGTAACTCTTTTCTCTGCTTTCAACCTAGCTCTTTTCTCAATCTGATTTGCTTCTACACTTAAGGCCCCCCTCTGCATATATTCTAAAGTTGAGGGGTCTCTTTCTCTTAATTGATAGGCCATTTCAGGATCAAAACCTTATGGGAATTTAGCTAAGGCTAAGCCTAATTGAGGTTTCATGTCTGGGGGAAGTGCATTATAAACACTATTGAATCTAGTGTAATAATCTTGGACACTTTCCCCAATGTTTCTTTTGAGGTTGGTATATTCTGAAAGGATTTGGAGAGGGTTCTTCCTAATTTCCCATTTTTTTATGAATGTTTGATATAAAGAAGGGAGATCATTTATGTTATTAGGAGTTAGGTTTTTAAACCATTTTTTGGCTTCTCCTCCTAAACTTTGGGCATATATTCTCATCTTAATGGTCTCTTCTTCTATTTACATGTAATCAAAAGCATCATTCATTTTATCTACATGTTGTTGGGCAGTAGTAGGTTCATTTCTAGTGAAATGGGGAATTTTGGATTGGTAATCATTGGGTAAGGGAACCAGAGGTTGTGGTAACACTAGTGGAGCATACCATGCTGCCATGATAGGAAATGATGGGGGATTTACAAGAGGTGGATTTACAAAAGGGAAAGTGGGCTGAGTTGGAGTGCTTTGAACAATGTATGTGTGTACAGGAGTGGAAGAAACACTCGGACCAACAAACTGATGATGAGCAGATTTGTTATGGAAGGAGTTGAAATGATGAAGAAGCGAGAATCAGGTGGAGCAGAAGGTGAAGCTTCTCTGCTAAAGCTCTATTGCAAATCCGTAGTTTCAAAGTTAGCTTGATTTAAATCACTTTGAGACTTATTTCTGAATAGGTTCTTTGTGTAAAGTAAGTCAAAGTGAGGATCTCTCAAGACTGTAAGATTTTCAAGGACAGATCTTGTTCTTGGGATGGTCCTATCAGTAGTTGGTTTTCCAGATCTAGAAGTTTGCCACAAAATCCTTTCTAGATTTTCAACTATGATAGGAGGGTTAGGATCTGGATGGGATCTAGTATTGACCCTATGTGAAGCCAGATTTTAGCTTCCAAAATTTAGAGAGGCTGAGGTTTTTAGGACTGTTTTTCAAGATTTTTCCTCTCACAGTGATTTCTATAATAGGGGACTAGGTTTCTAAACTTCCTCAAGGCTGGTTAACATAGTTTCAAGGAAATCTAGAGATCTAGAGGAGTAATAGGGCTACTGGGGCTAATGTAGTCGCCAGGTGGAAATTTTTAGCTTTACTGAAGGTAAAATGTTTTATGGTCCACCACTAATGAATTATTTAAAAACCAATTTGAAATGTTTTGGGTTTTTCTGAGTTTTTTGTAGTTCTATGGTTGTGAGAGTGTCCTATACCTGATTCAACACTTATCTAAGGTGATGAAACAAATAGAGTCTACTTTATGGCTAATCAACTGATTTCTTCAAGGTTTGATAAGGGTTTCTTAGAATCCTAAGGGTTACTTAGATTGTCACTGATTCAGATAGGTCCTATCATGATTACCATTATGCTGGTAGTGCTTGAAGAAAGCTATATTTCACTGGATTTTCTAGGTCAAACTAAGGGTCTAAGAGTCTTAAGAGGTATTCAGGAAACTATATACTTAGAAGTCCCAATGTGATCACCAGAATGTTGGTGTCCTGTGATTTGGCAGATTGGCATACCAAGTGACAAGGCAACATCAAAACTAGTCTTTAGAGCTCTAGGACATAGCCTTCCTAGTCTCAGAGAGGGATCTCTCAAATGTTTGCAAATATATGACTTGTTTGTTTGTAAAAGCTTGATTTTAGGCTAGTTATTATGCATGAGTTTGTTTGATTGTTTGGTGGGACATGATGATCTAGGAAACATAGATAGGAAAGGGAAATATTTAAGTCATTGGGAAATGGATTCAAGTAGAAGTTTGTAACAAGTCAGTCAATATATCAGAGGTATCAAAGGGTAAATCTAACCTGGCTAGTGGATCTACAAAGTCTTTCAGGTGAAATGAAATGAACATTAAGGGTTTAGAATGAAAAGTAGAACTAAGGGAAATTAAGAATCCTTAATAATATGTACTTCTCAACAAAGGGACTTAAAACATTAACAGAACATGAAGAGGCATTCCATAGATAGGGCTAACCATAAATTCTAGAAACCACACATTAGCAAACAATAATTCCAAGACAAAATTTTCAAATGAAATATAGGAGTCAAGGAACGCTCTATTTCATCCAAATATTTCACTTTCAAGGATAAGAAAACATTCAAGATTCACAAATAACTGCATCCATAGAAGAGAGAACTCCTAGACATATTTTATTACAGCTATAAATACCTTTAAAACAATTATCTCAGAAAAAACAAAGGGTATGATCAAAACAGACCTTTTTGGCAAACTGTAAACAATGGTACTTTAAAGGGAGACTTCAGAAACAGTTTTCAAGAGGTAGAAAGTAAGCAGGGAAAACCATAAATCATTCTTGAGACCAACTGTTTGAACTATTTCTTAAATAAACAAGCATAAGGGTTCAAGAGAGCAAGTAACAATTCTCTAGAATGCCTCAGCAAAAGAAAACATTAAGACAATGAAGAGTAAACAGAACTAAGGTGCTTTCAAAATACATTTCTTAGTCTAAAATTTTTACTCTACTATAATAAGAAATGATGAGACAGAATGGAAAACAGGAAAAAAATTAAAAAATTAGAATACTTCACCAACAACCAAGCTCAAGGATCCAATGATAGAGCTTTCTCCATCAACAAATAGGTCAAAAACATCTATAGGTTCCAAAACATAAATTTTATTTCAACTTCAGCAGAGCTATGTATTACTTCAAAGAGTCATCAAATGCCCACACTAAAATGAGTTCCAATGCAGTATTTATGCTGCAAATGAGGAAGTGGAACTCTTCTAGGGTTCAAAATGTTATTAATGACAGAGTAAATATTTTCCTAGCCTTGAAAACCATGCAAGGCCTAAGGTAGGAACATGTGTGAAACTACCTCTATGTCAATAACTTTGTCTTAACTGTCTAAGGTTAAAATAGGTGAAAGATTGACATTTAAGGCTTTACCTTATCTTTACATTAATTGTTCTGACAGTTTAAAATATATTCTTTTGTGAGATAACTGCTGATTTTATTTACAGATAAAGGGTAGGCCAAAGGTATCAGTTTGATTTATCAAATGAAATACCTGCTCCCTTTTTATGTGTTCGAGGCTATCCTTAGGCCTAATTTTCCTTTATTTCAACACTAAACTGTATTTAAGGCTTGATCTTCTTTTAGCCCTTCATAATGCATTATGTTTTCTTTTAACACTTCCGAACTTATTCAAACCTTTGATTCATCTATCTTAATTATGTTTTCCTCTTTAATCTACCAATTAAACTTTTAATCTTCTGTCTTCCTCTTTTGGTTCCCGAAATTCATTTATTTTCTCTGCTTCTGCGTGTAGGAGGCTCCTTTGATGCGTTTGAGGGTTTTAAAAAAAGGATCAATGCTCATGAGGCACCGATCAATCATTGATACAAAACCTTGGATCCCTTTCTTCTTTGCTTATAGAGCCTTGGATCATCATCCAAAGGCCTTTGCTGCTTGAAATGGCCATGAGATGGATTTTAAGCCTGAGCCACTATTTAAACAAAAAAAATTAATTTAAAAAACTTACACTTTTGTGGATTTGCTACATTTCAGAGGTTCAGAGAAGGCGGAGGAGTAGTGCAGAGGGAAGGGAAATTCATGAGAGGAAGGGTCCCATAGGCGGAACCAGGAAAAAATCCACGAAAAAATTGAATTTGGCGCATAAATTGCGAAAGTGGTTTTCTGGGTAAAAGACGGTTTTCACATTGAAGTTGGGAAGTTAGCTGTTTTGGGAATTTTGAATGCGATTCCATACAGGTGATGACACCTGTTCACCCCAATACCGCCTATTTCACCTACAAATGAGGTGTTAGACCTTGACGGGAGATTTCACGCGACTTACGATGTGAACCGTTGGATCTGGGGAGGCCAGATCAATGGTGGAGGAGGAGCGCGGTGGGGGAAGGTGCATAGTGGAATTGGATGGTGGAAGATAGGTGGCGGATGGAGAGTGGATGCGCGGTAGAGTAGTGGGAGGTGGGCCCAAAGATGATGTGGGCTATTTCATTGGGTAGTAGGTTTTTGTGGGGAACGGGTGAAATGATGGGGAGGAGGATGATCGTTGGATCTCAAAGATCCACAGTTGAGAATGCCCCGATAAAACAATAGAGCATGGAAGAAAGAAAAAGGAAGAGGGGGCTAAGGGTAGGTGCTAGGGCACGGTCCCATGGAAGAGTAAGGGGACCCAGAGCCAGGGAAAAAGGGGCTGAAGGCCTAGCGCTTGGTCATAGTGCCTAAGTCATATGGTGGAGAAGGAGATAGGGCTAAGCCAAAGGGGCTTAAAACCTAATGTTTAATATGAGTGGAAAAAGGCCTAAAAAGAGGGTTTTTTAGGCTTTTTGGAGGCTTTTGATAGGGTAAAAGAGGGTGTTTTTAAAACCAAAAAGGGGTCTTTATGGTTTAAGAGGCCTTTTAAGGGAAATGAAGAATTAGTGAAGGAAAAATGGGGTCTTTTAGAGGGAAATAGACTGATAAAAATAGGGGTAGGAATGGTAGAATGAGGGGATAACCTGAAACAAGCTTTCTTCTGAGTAAAAAAAGGTGATTTTTTAGAAGACATAGATGAAGGTTTTAGTGAATTGATAGACTTAGGATAATGAAGGCTGTGAGATTTCTAGAACTCACAATGCTTCTACAAATATTGTTTCTAGAAATCTGAGTTTTTCAAATTTAGTCATATTTGGATAAAGTCAAAATTATGGATGAATAACAGGGCCCATGCCACATGGGTTGAAATTTTCCTGCCCCCATCTTATCATGAGCTTTTTCATATAGGAGGACAAGGTCTCCTTCTATGAAGGAACGAGGGGAAGCAGAATAGTCAAAATGGGCTTTGGCCCACTTTTTCTGTGCTTCAATGACCAGAGAAGCAAAGCAACGAGTTTCATCCAACCTTTCTAAGTAGAGAAGATGATTTTCTTCTGGTGAAGTATTCGAAATAAATTCAACAACTATATTGAGCGAAGGTATTTCACATTTAATCAAAAGGGTAGCTTCCAGACTGTAGACAATTTGAAATGGAGTGAATCCGGTCACATCCTTAACTGAGGTTCGATATTCCCAAAGAGACGAGAAAAACATGAGATGCCAGTTTGATTTGTGCATCCCAATCATACGTTGAAGCATAGTGATAGGAAATTTGTTCACTGCTTCAACCTGGACATTGGCCTGAGGATAGTATGGCATTGAGTTGTTGTGACACAGACCCAACTTTGAAGTCAACTCCGCCAGCATATAATGCCAAAAATGGGAACCATGATCGGTAACGATGGCTTGAGGGACACCAGACCTATTAATGACATGATTGAATAGAACTTGAGCTACTTTCTTACCGTCAGCCGTAAGTGTAGGCATTGCTTCAGCCCATTTGGTGAAGTAGTCAACTGATACGATGATATAAGCATGCCCCCCAGCCGAGTGAGGGTTCCACATTATAAAATTGATGCCCCACTTCGCATAGGGACCAACGGTAATGACAGGGTGGATATGGGAAGGCGGCGCACACATATTGCGCTGATAGATCTGGAAATCATGGAACTTACAAACAACAATAATGCAATCTTTGAATATGGTGGGCCAAAAATACCCAGCACAAAGAATTTTATGTGCAGTAGCATAACCAGACCTATGACCACCACAGGCACCACTGTGACATTCATTCAAAGCTTTCTTAGCTTCCTTGAGAGTAAAACATCAGCGGAGAACAGAATCAACTTTGATGCAGTAGACTGTATCTCCGACTATATGATAGGCTTGATATTAATGATGGATGTGTCGGCGGGGATCCTTCGTAAACTCAGATCGAAAGGTAGAATTCTGAAGATATACGATGATATCACCATACCAAGGATCAAGGGTACTGATCAGAAAAAGCGTGTTGTCTGGAATGTATTCCTCAAAACCAGACAGAGCAGAGTTAGAAGGGAAAGAATATATTAAATCGGCGAAGACTAATGATTTCTTCGACTTGGTAGTAGTGAACTCCAAATCCAATTTTAGTACTTTCCCCCTAGCAATTGACGATACAATATGTAGCTCATAGGGTTGCAGTCAGAAATCACAGTCGCTGTATGCAGCATAATATAGTGACAAAAATTTTGAACAACTTGAACAATAGCCAAAGCCAACTTCTCGACATGTGCATATCATGTTTCAGTATCGAGAAAGTTACGAGATAGATAATAAATGACATGCTCATCACCATAATCATCGTCTTGTACCAAAACCATGGCAATCGTGCTGAATGCGGTGGCTAAATAAAGGGAATAATCACGATTATAATTTGAAGGATGCAACAGAGGAGTGTTGACAAGAAACATTTTTAGCACATTGAAGGACTTTTAGGTGATCTCATCCCAAAGGAACGAGACACCCTGCTTTAGTAGTCACGTAAATCCTTTAGCCATTTCAGCATAGTTAGGTATAAAACAACCTAAGAAATTAGCCTTTCCCTACAGGCTCTACAACTGATGTAATGAGGATGGAGAGGGGAGATTAACAATATCTTCAACTTTGAGTGGATCAAGATGAATCCCTTCTTTGGAAACGATAAACCATAAGAGTCTACTA
The DNA here is from genome assembly GCA_034641835.2 of Pinus albicaulis. NCBI lineage: Eukaryota > Viridiplantae > Streptophyta > Pinopsida > Pinales > Pinaceae > Pinus > Pinus albicaulis. The sequence goes on along the minus strand of CM076575.1, from coordinate 1,524,300,983 downwards.
GAGTCAACACAGAAGATGCACTTATGTGGATTCAGTCGGATGTTATAGCATTGATAGTGAAGAAAAATCTAACGGAGATGATCATGACAGTCTTTACACTTAGCTGAATGAGTTGGCAGGTCATCCAGATAAGGCTAAACAATGTGCTTGATATCATGTAAAGCATATGACATTGCTCGCTGAAACGTAGCCCTAGAATTTTTTAGACCAAAAGGGAGCTTTTTATAAGCGAAAGTACCCCAAGGACAGATAAAGGCAGTCTTATGTTGATCAGTCAGGAGAATGTTAATCTTGTTGTAGCCAAAAAAGCCATCCATAAGGGAAAAAATCTTACTCCCTGCACAGTCATCAATGATTTGATCAATAAAAGGAGTAGGATAATTATCCTTAGGGTAGGCTTGGTTAATGTCATGGTAATCAACATAGACATGAATGGTACCCTGTCTCTTATTTACAGGGACAATATTGGAAACCTATTCTGTCAAAGGAATCAGATAGATAAAACCATCTCTGAGAATTTTTTCAATTTCTCCCTTAATAGCGGATGCCTTTCTAGGGTGCACCAGACGAAGGCACTGGTGAACAAGCTTCACACCAGGATAGGTAGGAATCTCATGCACCAATATACTTGGATCTATGCTAGACATTTCTTCACAAGACCATGCAAAGACATCACGAAACTCATGGAAAGGGCTAGTATAAACATGAACCTCATTGAGAGAAAAGGTTAGCCCAATATGGATGTTCTCGACAATTCCCAATGTCGATAGGCATCGTTTGTGTGATATTACTCAAGTTACCTGTTGATAAATATTAACTCATAAGTCATTGATTTATTAAATGTTGATAGGCTATGGGTGGAACATTATATCAAAGAGTGAAATATTTGAAGAGATGGTCGAAGCGAAACAAAGTAAAGGAAGTCACATACATAAAAGCCAAAGGCGGAGTTAATATGAAAAGGCTGAAGTATAGAGCAAAAGGGGAATAGTAATTTTAAAAGGTGCAAGGTTTCTTTTTGGTGCCACTTTCCATCACACTTTCTGCCTTTGCGATTTGCGATCCATCGCAAATCGCATCCATCGCAAATCGCATTCATGCCACTCTCCGCCATCGCACTTTCAGCCTTTGCGATTTGCGATCCATCGCAAATCGCATGTTCTATGGAATGCTCAGATCACCCATCGCAGATATTTGCAATGCGATCTACCGACCGCGCAAACCTTCCGATCACGGCCGTCCATCCCTCCGCCAAATCCAACGGTCACCGAACTCCCCGCCAAATCACAGTCACAATATATTATGTGACACCCCGCTGACCTTCCCGATCTGCGATATTGCAATTGCAATAGACCTCTGGGCCCCACCTCTTATTTCTCGCGCCGGTTCATACATTTAAAGGCTTTTTCCCTTTGCAAACAGGAAATTTGTTTTATATTGCGTTTACAAAGGATTGTTCGTCGCATCGCAAATCCCCTGTTTATCACTCTGCCCCACTCCACCTCCCGATTTGCGATTGCGATGCGTACCCCGGTCCCACCGTCAGCATTCCACGTCATCCCTTTCCCATGGTCTTAGTATCGCGCCATCTGTCCTCAAGTTGTTCTCCGCGTGCTCTTCACCGCCCTGGACCCATATTTGGTTCATTCCTTCGTTTCTTTCGTATTCTCACGCTTATCTAGCATTCCGCTATCTTTCTTCATGGCCATCCCACACTGTTACACTATATTTTCTACCATCGCCTTACTTTTTCCACCGGTTCACCATGCAGTGTTGTCATTCCTCATTATCCCCCACCACTTCCACCTCCCCGTGCACGGTTTTCTTAACAAATTTGTGGATTTTGCAGGGTTTTAGCGATGGATCATTGTCATAATATACAGCCTAGACTGCAGTAGCAGAGCACATTGAAGGACTACTCTACAGAAGCTGCAATTATGAAGAAAAGTCCCAAGAGCTGTCACGACATGACATCCATGGAAGAAATAGGGTTCAAAATCTACCAAACCCTTCAGAATCATTCAAGGAGCCGATTTTTTGCAGATGAAAACATTAATGACGATACAAAGAGTATCAGTCGAAGACCAACGAATTCAGTGTCTGGCATGAAAGATTCTAAATTCTAATTCAAAATTAGAAAACAGAGAGTACAATGCACAAGAGAGCTATGCCCTCAAGGCTTTATTTTAGCAGAATTCCCTTTCAGGAAAGGACAGAGTGTTATGTAATTTCGCTTCTACGCCGTGTCCCTAAGGAGAACTTTACTCAGTGCAATTATTCCAGCTGACAGCCAGAAAATATGCGCTCAGTTCGCCACCTAGATCGCTAGTTCATCTGCGAATGTGCCGCCACCAGAATCAGCAACTGCCTCAACTCTTCCGCACCTATGATATCTTGTCAACTCATGATTTGGCCTCAACGGCCTATTTACTTTTTACTAAATTAGTTCCTTTTAAGTTTCGAGTGGGTTGATTGCCCCACTCCAAGATTTTACTTTTCATCAAACTACTGTTTAATTTTCTGTTTTTAAAAAACAGCCTAGGGCCTGACTACCCATGATGAGAGGCCTGATTCCTCATCATGAATTTTTCTATTTTGAGAATGACCTTTAAAATTTTTTGGTTATGCGAAGAAGATATTTTTCCAAAAAATATCTTCTCGCTAAGATAGGAAGAAGCCTATATAAGTAAGATCCAATGAGAAAAAATGGTTCCAGATTTCCTGAAGAAAATGGTAGTGTAAAATTTTTTGTATGCTTGTCGTGGAATTATCAATGCAAATACACAGAGCCCGTGGGGTTTCAACGAAGAGAAGTTCTAGTTATGTATGAGGATTCCAATCTTAATGCTATATAGTTCGTGACTCTTTCTTTTTGATATTGTATCATTGTTCTCTCCACTGTTTTCAATTTCATTTTATCGTGTCTTGGAATGCGAGTAACTTGCCACCTCGGGTATGAATTTATCGCTGTCTGATACTCATGCTTTACTGGTCTATGTTGCTTTAAATATGGCTCATACATGATATGTCGTTCCTCTTAACACATCATTCATATTTCCTCTGTATTAAACATCGTGGAATGTTACTCTCACTGAACTGATTGATATGTATGGATTCTTAGTTCCTAAGCCCATATTATGTTGAAATATGTTTTCTGAGCACCATTTCATTGGTAGTTAGTACTCCCCTTTCACTTTCTGCGCCCCAAATATTTTCCTGTTTAAAATACCTATATGTCTTTGAGAAACTGGCCCTCTCTGATGAAAGCTGTCTCTAAGTTGTCTGAAGTATATATGTATTGAAGATTCCCTTCTTGTCTTTACAGTGTCTTTATAACTTGCTAAATCCGAAGGTAGTTTGGTCCCATCCATATGATGATGCTTCGCACAAGTTGAAAAGGTAGATATTCCTAAGCTGATAATAAGCCTGAAATATATTTTATACTCCCTACTGTTTAAGATGTCCTAGGCACTGGTCTTTGGCAACTCAAGGCTGTCTCTAGGAGCTACAACATCTTTCTGGCGCCGTTGCCGGGGACGAAGTCGAAATAAATTAAAATCCCTGGGCCTCGACAAACCTATTCACTCTTCAGTTAGGTGAGCATGAAGAGTTGAGAGTTGTACATTCCTCACCTTGGCGACTCCACATTTGTGTTGTAAGTTAATTTGTTTGCAGTCCTGGCTCCTCGTAAGCCACACCTGACGTCAGATACGTCTCAGCCAAAGACACCTTCTGTGTCTGACCCGGAAAAGATCCTACATAGAAGGGGCTGGAGGGAAAGGTAGTCAGTTCATACCGAGATTCCTGAATTCTCCCTAGAAAAATTTCCATATCTTCCGTCCTCTTCCTCTCAAATCGCCCAAATACAAGGCCCTGACTCCATCATAAGAGATACTGGTTATTATTCAGAGAGCCCACCTCGGGGAGGTGTCCATATCAAAGACGAAGCCGAGTCTAGCAATACTTCGCATTACTCTTTCCACCCTACCCCTGAAGTTGAGGAGATTAAGGAAGTTACTGAAGTATCTGCTGTTCACAGCCCGACATTCTCGTCAACCCCTCAAGTCGTTGTTCACTACATCCCCATCATTATCCATACTTCACTTCCACCTTCTCCTCCTCCTCTTACAGCTCATATTCTTGCACTACCTCCACCCCCTCCAATGGCTAACGTCCTCGGTTTCCTGTTAAATAAATACGCCCCTCTGGCTCTACCTAAGGTGCTAAATGACATGCCACAGGACTATTTAAAGATCTTGCCCCGTTTCAATGGGGAAAATGAGATCAAAGCTCAGAAGCATTTGGAGGTCTTTTGTTCTTTCGCAGAGAATTTTAATGTGGAACATCTGGATGTGGTCCTAAGGCTGTTCGTTCAATATTTAGATGGTGAGGCTAGAAAATGGTTCAAGACACTGGGAAATCATTCTATCACCACCTGGGACAGAATGGAAGAGACTTTTCTCAGAAAATGGGGAGAGAAGAAGGACCACGGACATTGTCTTACTGAGTTTAATACACTCAAGAAAAGACACGATGAAGGGGTGGCTGAATTTATTAAGAGATTTAACAAATTGTACCTTAGCCTCCCTGCAGAGATGAAGCCTCATCAGACCGCTGCCAAGGTTGTGTTCGTGGCAGCTTTCAACTCAGAGATCGGCTTCTCTCTGAGAGAAAGAAAGCGAGCCACCCTGGATGATGCTCAGAAAGATGCACTAGAGCTCGAGGCAAACTTTGCCTCCACTGGTAAGTCTAGGGGAAAATCTGAGCAAGATACAAGAAGAAGGAGAAAGGAAGAGGTATCCACCTCAGGCCAAGATAGAGATTCAGCAAACGACAGGATCGAGGAGATGAACAAAATGATCAAGAATCTCTCAAGCAAGCTAGTAAAGCTTGAAATGGAGGCAAAGAATTCATCCCCCAAGAATTTCCAAAATGCTCCTAACAGAGGTTTTAACCCTCAATAAAGAAAGCCACCCTTGCAGATACTGCAGAGGGGACAAAAGGAGCAGCAAGACCAAGTTCCACACCCCCTCTATTTGGAAGGGAAAGTAGAGGGCTCTACTGAAGATACGGCTTATGAGCAAGAAGAGGCTGACCTTGCTTTCTCAAACAGTGATGAAGTTGAATGTTCTTTACATGAAAGTAACGAAGTAGAGGTGCAGGCACACATAGAGGGAAAGGCTAACGAAGACACTGAAGATCCTGAGGTTGAGGATTACTGCAAACAGTTCATCGACTTCATGCAATCTCAATTCAATAGAAGATATGACCTCATATCTTCCAGGAAGAGAACTCACACTCAGGATCAGGAGGAGGACACATCGCAAGAAGAAGCACCTGCTCGAAAGGAGTCAACACCACAAAAGACCCTAGACAAAGGTAAGAGGCCCCTTATGCCATCTCTGCAGTCTGATAATCAAATGCCTTCATCTTCACAAGTAGCTGCACACCCTAATGATAAGCTTACCGAAAAAGAAGTTAAGCCTCCCCCTCAAAGTGAAGAGTCAAAAGATAAAGAAACAAAGGAAGTGGCAGTAGATAGGTCCTCCTCTTCTTTTAGTTTACAGAAAGAACTTGAGAAAGTGAAAATCCCAGTCCCCATAACTGAGCTGTTAAAACAACCTGCCTATAAATCCCAAGTCACGTCCTTCATGCTTCCCCCAGAAGTAATACATATTCCTGACATTTTGAACCTACAGGAAGAAAGGCCCATGGTTTTTTTTGGCCCACATGTTGAGGAGTTGGATGCCACCACTCCCCCATTTTACGTGTCTCTAGTCATCCATGATCTGCTACTTCATAATTGTATGTTAGACTCCGGTGCCTCTCATAACCTTTTACCCCTCTCGGTCATGGAGTAATTAGGACTATAGATAACCCGCCCATACAAAGACCTTTACTCATTCGACTCCAAAAGAGTTAAGTGCCTGGGCATGATAAAAGACTTGGTGGTTAATCTGGCTCAGATCCCTGCAAAATGTGTAGTAATGGACATTGTGGTGGCTGAAATTCCAGGCCGTTTTGGTATGCTACTATCAAGGTCCTAGGGAACAAAAATTGGTGGGTCAATCAACCTAGATCTAACATATGCCACCATCCCAATTTTTGGCGGGCAGGAGAGGAGATTATACAGGGAGACCAGATTTGTAAAAACGGTTACCAAAGCTGACTGTTCAGAAAATTCACCGGTCTACAGTAAGGATAGAGGTTTTTCATGCTTGATGTTAGAAGAAGATTACAGTTATTCCCAGGAACCTTCCTTATGTCAAATAAGGACTCAAAAATCCCCATAAGGTCTTGAAACAAGGGTATGGACTCTACATTTCGATGGGGAAAATTCAAAAGAAGGTAATGGTGCTGGAGTTTTATTGATTTCCCCTACAGGAAAATGGGTCCCACTGTCCTTCAAATTAGAGTATGAAGCCACCAATAATGTGGCTGAGTATGAAGCACTTTTTTTGGGGCTACAGGCAGCCAGGAATATGAATATACAAACCCTGAAGGTCTTGGGTGATTCAGAATTAGTGGTCTGACAGATCAGAAATCAATGTCAAGCTAAAAATCCTCGTTTAAGGGCTTACAGGAATGAAGTATGGGACATGGTGAAGAAATTTTTCTCAGCTTTTAATATTCAGTTCATGCCCCGGGAGCAGAACATGATGGCAGATTCACTTGCAGTAGCTGCTAGCACCTTCCGGCCACCCCAAAATCCCCTCCTGAGGTATGAGATAGAAGTAAGGTACCGAAATTCAATTCCAGACAATGTCAAACACTGGAAAGTGTTTGAGGACGATGAACAAGTGAAAAGGTTTCTAGAGACAGTTGGGGAGTTCTCTAATATGGAAATCGACTGTTGTGAGGAGGATGATGTTGAGAACCAATCATAAAACAAGTGGGAAGAAAAAATGGCCAGGAGAAAAGTGTTACAGCTGAAGGGAAATGTCATCCCTAGAGGCCTGGTGCCCCTAGAAAGGTTGTTTGACAAAAATGATGTCCCCAGGCAGCCCAGCAAAATGACAGACGAAAACCAGGTAGAAGACCTAAATCTGGGTACTGCCGCTGAGCCCAAAATCGTAAGATTGTCCAGAAAGGTCCTGGATGAATATAAGGTGAAGTACCTACAACTATTTCAGTCTTATAAGGATGTATTTGCGTGGTCCTATCAAGAACTGAAGACGTTTGATATCAGTATTTTGCAACATGAAATTCCCCTGAGGGCAGATGCAAAGCCTCACAAGCAAAAGCTCAGAAAAATAAATCCTCTGCTGCTCCCCTCCATTGAGAAGGAAATAAAGAAGCTGCTAAAGGCTAAAATAATTGTGCCATTGAAGTACTTTGAATGGGTGGAAAATCTAGTCCCTGTTCGAAAGAAAATGGAGAAATAAGGTTGTGTGTCGATTTTCGAAATCTGAATAGAGCCTCCATGAAAGACAACTATCCATTACCTAAGATGGATCACATTCTGCAGAAAGTTGTTGGAGCCTCTAGAATGTCAATTATGGATGGATTTTCTGGTTATAACCAGGTGGCTGTACTCCCTGAGGACCAGAAAAAGACTGCTTTCACCACACCATGGGGTACATTCATGTACGCTAGGATGCCTTTTGGACTTATTAATGCAGGGGCCACTTTCCAAAGGGCTATGGATATTGCTTTTGTTGGGGAGAAGGATAAGTTTCTGGTGGTTTACCTTGATGATATTACAGTGTTTTCGAAGGATGACACCGAGCATATTCAACATTTACTAAGAAATTTTGAGAAATGCAGGAGGTATGGTCTTTCCCTCAACCCTCAAAAATATTTGTTTGCATTAGAAGAGGGTAAGCTCCTGGGGCACATTGTGACTAAGGATGGGGTCAATATTGATCCTAAAAGAGTGGAGGTTATAAATGGTATCTCTCTCCCCAGGAACAAAAAATAAGTGTAGGTGTTTTTAGGGTGTATAAATTTTCTGAGAAGATTTATTCCTAACTATGCTGAGATAGTTAGGCATATAACAGATATGTTAAAGAAGAATAATGAGGTGAAATGGTCGCCAAAATCACGGGAGGCCTTTGCTAGAATAAAAAATGCCTTTGCTGAAGCTCCTGTGCTGGCCGGGCCTGATTATGCTAAACCATTTATGATATTCTCTTTTGCTTCACCTCATACGGTAGCTGGGGTTCTTTTAAAAAAAAATGACGATGGGTATGAACAGCCCATAGCTTTCTTTAGTCAGGTCCTTCATGATGCAGAATTGAAGTATAATATATTGGAGAAATAGGCATATGCTCTAGTAAAGTCCCTCAAAGAGTGTCGCATGTATATTTTGTGGTCTCACATCACGGCATTTGTGCCCGCTGCAGCTGTTAAAGACATTCTCATTTAGGGTGACAGTGAAGGAAAAAGAGGCAGATGGATTGTCAAAATACAGGAATACGATCTAGATATTCGGCCTACCAAACTGATTAAGGGCCAGGGACTAGCCAAAATTATATCTGAATCAAATAATCAGGCCTTAGGCATAAACCTATCTATGATAGCAAGCGGAGAGTCTGCAGGAGAAGAGGAACAACAAGCAGTGGAGGTTTCCAACCCACAAACGTGTCTAAAGTACCTCACCAACCCATGGTACAAGGAGATTATAGAATACCTCCTAACACTCAGCCGCCCACCCAGCTGTGATAAAATGAAATACAGGGCACTGAGGCTGAAATCACAGAAATCCACAGCTGCAAATGACCAGCTTTACTGGTGAGATCCTTCAGGTATCCTGCTCCTGTGCCTCATAGAGAATGAAGTGGAGAACATAATGACCGAATTTCACGAAGGTATCTGCGGAGGACATTACAGCTGGAGGGGCACAGCTCATAAAATCTTGAAGGCTGGTTCCTACTGGCCTAAATTATTCGGAGATGTTTTTGCCTGGGTTAGAGCATGTGATAAATGCCAAAAAATTGCCGAAAAGCAAAATTTAGCGGCTCTGCCCTTGATCCCGGTTCATGTAGACGAGCCTTTCAAACATTGGGGAATCGATTTCATAGGCGAAATTCACCCACCCTCAAGTGGCCAGCATAAATGGATCTTGACTGCTACAGATTACTTCACGAAGTGGGTGGAAGCCATACCTGCAAGGAATGCTACAGACACAGTGATAATAAAATTTATGGAAGAGAACATCATATCCAGGTTTGGCTGCCCTGCTAAAATAGTGACTGATAATACACAGGCTTTCAAATCTGCAAAATTTGTGAATTTCTGCCAGCAGTACAATATCTCACTGAGTCACTCCACAGCTTACTATCCGCAGGGAAATGGTTTGGCAGAATCTTCGAATAAAACCCTGGTGAGGGCCTTGAAGAAGACTATTAATGAAAATTAGAGGAATTGGGATTCCCAGTTGAAATTTTCTCTGTGGGAAAATAGAATCATCAATAAAAGGGCAACTAGGAAATCTCCATATGAACTGGTATATGGATGAGCAGCTGTGTTTCCTATACAGTTAGCCCTACCGGTGGCTCGGTTCATGCAAGAGAGTCAAGAAGAATCTGATAACATGACTAGAAGAATTAACCAGCTGGTGGAACTCGAAGAAACACGTAGTCAGGTAAATCAGAGGTTAGAGGCATATTAGGAGAAAATGAAAGAGCTATTCGATCAACATGCCAAAGACAGAAAGTTACAGGCAGGAGATCTACTACATAGATGGGATGTACGCAGGGCCGATAAAGGGAAGCACGGGAAATTTGACTCCCTTTGGTTCGGTCCCTTCAAGATTGCTGAGCAGGGGAGCAATAACACTTTCAAGCTGGAGAATTTACAGGGAGATATGCTCGACGCCCCTGTAAATGGTCAATTCTTAAAACCCTACTTTCAGCTCTGAGTCGGGCTGAGATGGCCTGATTGTATCATATTATATATTAAGTAGCTGCTTTCGTTTTTTGAATTTAATAATGCATTGTTGATTGATGAATCATGGAGAGAAGAGGTAAAAGTTGAAGAAGATGAAAAGTGGCATTCACAGAAGACAAACAGGTGGCCTACGTGGTTCTCGACACATTCAAGGATAAACGTGCCGTCCCCAGGTGGAGCCAATGTTGATCAATATTGACTCATAAGTCATTGATTTATTAAATTTTGATAGGCTATGGGTGGAACATTATATCAAAGAGTGAAATATTTGAAGAGATGGTCGAAGCGAAACAAGGTAAAGGAAGTCACATACATAAAAGCCAAAGGCGGAGTTAATACGAAAAGGCTGAAGTATAGAGCAAAAGGGGAATATTAATTTTAAAAGGCGCAAGGTTTCTTTTTGGTGCCACTTTCCATCGCACTTTCCACCTTTGCTATTTTTGATCCATTGCAAATCGCATCCATTGCAAATCGCATTCATGCCACTCTCCACCATCGCACTTTCTGCCTTTGCGATTTGCGATCCATCGCAAATCGCATCCATCACAAATCGCATGTTCTATGGAATGCTTAGATCACCCATCGCAGATATTTGCGATGCGATCTACCGACCGCGCAAACCTTCTGATCACGGCCGTCCATCCCTCTACCAGATCCAACGGTCACTGCACTCCCCGCCAAATCGCAGTCGCAATATCTTATGTGACACCCCGCTGACCTTCCCGATCTACGATATTGCGATTGCGATAGACCCTTGGGCCCCACCTCTTATTTCTCGCACCGGTTCATACATTTAAAGGCTTTTTCCCTTTGCAAATAGGAAATTTGTTTTATATTGCGTTTACAAAGGATTGCTCGTCGCATCGCAAATCCCCTGTTTATCACTCCACCCCACTCCACCTCCCGATTTTCGATTGCGATGGGTACCCCGGTCCCACCGTCAGCATTCCACGTCATCCCTTTCCCATGGTCTTAGTATCGCGCCATCTGTCCTCAAGTTGTTCTCCGCGTGCTCTTCACCGCCCCATATTTGGTTCATTCCTTCGTTTCCTTCATATTCTCAAGCTTATCTAGCATTCCGCTATCTTTCTTCATGGCCATACCACACTGTTACACTGTATTTTCTACCATCGCCTTACTTTTTCCACCGTTTCACCATGCAGTGCTGTCATTCCTCACTATCCCCCACCACTTCGACCTCCCCGTGCACGGTTTTCTTAACAAATTTGTGGATTTTGCAGGGTTTTAGCGATGGACCATTGTCATAATATATAGCCTGGACTGCAGTAGCAGAGCACATCAAAGGACTACTCTACAGAAGCTGCAATTATGAAGAAAAGTCCCGGGAGCTGTCACGACATGACATCCATGGAAGAAATAGGGTTCAAAATCTACCAAACCCTTCAGAATCATCCAAGGAGCTGATTTTTTGCAGATGAAAACATTAATGACGAGACAAAGAGTATCAGTCAAAGACCAATGAATTCAGTTTCTGGCATGAAAGATTCTAAATTCTAATTCAAAATTAGAAAACAGAGAGTACAATGCACAAGAGAGCTATGCCCTCAAGGATTTATTTCAGCAGAATTCCCTTTCAGGAAAGGACAGAGTGTTATGTAATTTCGCTTCTACGCCATGTCCCTAAGGAGAACTTTACTCAGTGCAATTATTCCAGCTGACAGCCGGAAAATATGCGCTCAGTTCGCTACCCAGATCTCCAATTCATCTACGAACGTGCCGCCACCAAAATCAGCAACTGCCTCAACTCTTCCGCACCTATGATATCTTGTCAACTCATGATTTGGCCTAAACGGCCTATTTAATTTTTACTGAATTAGTTTCTTTTAAGTTTCGAGTGGGTTGTTTGCCCCACTCCAGCATTTTACTTTTCATCAAACTGTTGTTTAATTTTCTGTTTTTAAAAAACAGCCAAGGGCCTGACTACCCATGATGAGAGGCCTGATTCCTCATCATGAATTTTACTGTTTTGAGAATGACCTTTAACAAATTTTGGTTATGCGAAGAAGATATTTTTCCAAAAAATATCTTCTCGCTGAGATAGGAAGAAGCCTATATAAGTAAGATCCAATGAGAAAAAAGGGTTCCAGATTTCCTGAAGAAAATGGAAGTGTAAAAGTTTTTGTATGCTTGTCGTGGAATTATCAATGCAAATACACAGAGCTCGTGGGGTTTTAGCGAAGAGAAGTTCTAGTTATGTATGAGGATTCCAGTCTTAATGCTATATAGTTCGTGACTCTTTATTTGTGATATTGTATCATTGTTCTCTCCACTGTTTTCAATTTCCTTTTATCGTGTCTTGGAATGCGAGTAACTTGCCACCTCGGGTATGAATTTATCGTTGTCTGATACTCATGCTTTACTGGTCTATGTTGCTTTAAATATGGCTCATACACGATATGTCGTTCCTCTTAACACATCATTCATATTTTCTCTGTATTAAACATCGTGGAATGTTACTCTCACTGAACTGATTGATATGTATGGATTCTTAGTTCCTAAGCCCATATTATGTTGAAATATGTTTTCTGAGCACCATTTCATTGGTAGTTGGTACTCCCCTTTCACTTTCTGCGCCTCAAATATTTTTCTGTTTTAAAATACCTATATGTCTTTGAGAAACTGGCCCTCTCTGATGAAAGCTGTCTCTAGGTTGTCTGAAGTATATATGTATTGAAGATTCCCTTCTTGTCTCTGCAGTATCTTTATAGCTTGCTAAATCTGAAGGTAGTTTGGTCCCATCCATATGATGATGCTTTGCACAAGATGAAAAGGTAGAGAGTCCTAAGCTGATAATGAGCCTGAGATATACTTTATACTCCCTAAAAAACTTCGTGTGTTAGAATATGAATTTGAAGTGGAGGAGAAAGAACCTGAGAATCAAACCTCTCAAGACACGTAGACAGGGCCCCAAGGCCAAGCATGAACAAGGAACGATGATGACTATTGTCTGAAGGGGGATCCTCGAGAGACATAGTTTCCACAATTGCCTCATTGGAGGGAAATATCTCTTTCAAGGGATTGGGCGAATCTGAATCGTTGAGCCAAGGTGATTGAGAATAAGTATCAAGAGACATGCCCAAAGGAGCATGATCAGAAGGTGGGGGATCCAAGGCCAAAATAATATCACGGTAATCAATCTTGATCAAAATTAACAGCATCGAATCTCTAAATGAATTGGTCTGCTTGGGTGAAGGGATGATCTACAAATCGTTAGACCTGGAGATCATATTAACCTAAATAGTGTTGGGTGGAGGAAGAGGAAAAATCCCCATGAGGGTAGGATCTTTGAAGAGACCCGACCCCATGATCTCGTAAGGCGTAGGAATTTGATCTACATATGGAAATTTTTCTCGGAAGAAGAAGTGAAGAACGCCAACTGATCAACAGTAACAATCTTTCCTTCATGCAAAAATTTCAAAACACGAAAGAGAGTGGATGGAACACACAACATCGCGTGATTTCAACTGCGACTAAGGATAATATTTTAATTGAGCTTGGCATCAACTACTTCAACCTCGATGTTGACTATCTTCCCTTCCAGAGTAATTGGCAAGCTGGAAAGAACACCAAGAGGTTTAGATTCCCTTCCATAAAATTCTTCTAGAGCATTTGGAGATGAATTCAGATCTGGAGAACCAATGGATTTCAAGTAGGCAGATGACATGATGCACGTAGACGCACCCTCGTCCATGACCGCTCAATGGATATTCAGTCTATTAATTCCAACTTGTATGATCAGTGCAAGCTAGTGAGGGAGACGTGGGTGAAATTCTCCAAGTTGAAAGTGATAAGGCTTGAATCAGTAGGATCAACCCCACCGATGGTAGACAACAAAGCCTTCAGTTGGGACAGACAACTCTGAAGAACTTCTAATGCAGACATTATGGATGGCGCTTGAGCCAAATCCTCAAAATATTGTAGTTTTGAGCAGCACGGGTGTTAGGATTGTAAGAAGACTTACGGAGTACACCTTTGGAAGGTCGCTGTACAACAGGCTCGGGATTGGGCCTTTCAATCTATAGAGGGCCATAAAAAGGTGGAGGAGGAGGACAATCAGCGATATCTTTCCCCGCTGTTTGACGTAGTTTGGTATAAAATTTCGACCAGGTAACTATAGAAATGGATGCAGAATGGTTCATCATGAAAACCTAAGAGCCAAATGGGGCAGATGACTAAGGTTGCTCTACCAACTGGGTTTTCTATGATGGAAACAATTCTTTGAGAACAGCCAGAGTTCCTTGGGTGTCTTTAATAAATCGACTCACTTCGGCCCATCCAGGATAGTCCTTGGTGTAGTGCTCTTCATCACATATCAAGCAAGGATACTTTAGTTTACGTTGTGAACCATCATCAGCACAAGATTTCTGAGAATCATGTTTCGGGGTATCGCCTTTGGCCTTACATTTACCCTTCTTTTTACCCTTTGAAGTTTTATCCATTAGATTGGCCTAAACGACATTGACTTCTGTGGTTTTACCAGAATTCGGGATTGGCTGAGAAGCAGTATCATTGGAAGGAGTGGATTTTTTCTTCTCAGGTTTCAAAGAAGAAGACTTCCAAGAAGTGTGAGACATGGAACTGATGATACCATTGATAGATGGTGTCATCGGTGCTTTGGAATTTCTAGGTCTAGGAGCATCAAGCAAGATATCGTACAACATTACGGACTGAGGGTACATAAGATCCAGGTACTAGGCACAAGAAATGGCTTGTTCCTCGGTGACGCATGCCCCCATAGCAATGTCCGTAGCAATAGGACTAATGAAAGAGGTAGTAAACCAGTTAGTTAGGAGTTGATCAGGAATCTCAAACTTGATCATACAGCGATGACACCTCCATTCATGAATGTGATCTGAGATATGAGTAGCTTGATCTTGCTTCAAAGATGTGAGGAGGTGCGTCCTAGTTTCATATCGAACCACTTGGTAGCGACACTAGTAAGAGTCCGTTGGAAAAGACGAAGTCAGATGGAATCGTCAACCCAAGAGTTAGAGGAACACCAAAGATGGTATGTCATAACATGCACTTTGGGGGTCTTCTCCGGACTTGCCCTCAAACTTGGGACAATCACCAGGAATTTTCGTTGGAACTGGAGGCCAATACGAGTTATGAAATATTGGACCATTCATCAACTTTGACACATCTGGAAGTTCTACTGTTGCGAGAAACGACAATTTATGATTAAAAGGCATTAGAGGTCGTTGATAAAGACCTATGTTAGCATTCCACCCAGGTTGAGAGAAATTCTTCACCCACATGTTTTGTCTCGGAGGATTCTATCCATAAGGGTTATAAGCTTGATATTTCTACCCATACTGGGGTTGAGGACCGGGATACTAATTATGAGCATACCATTGAGGTCCTTGCTGAGAAACATAGGTATTTTGCTGCAGAATGTAAGCATTGCCTTGAGGTGGATTATACACCATCTGGGATTTATTTTGAGGGTAATAAGTGAAACCTTGGGTGCACTATATACTGCCTAAAATTGACCTTGAGGTTGAGAAAGTTGAACCAGCTACTAAGCTGGTTGAACAGGTAGAACCAGCTGTTAAGTAGGTTAAACAAATTGAACTGGCTGCTGAGTGGGTTGAGCAGGTTGAATCGGCTACTGAGGCTGGGCAGGCTATCCCTGTAGAGCAGTTTGGCCTGGATACTGAGGGCCACTAGGTTTCTCTTGTTGAAGAGGTTGGCCCAATGGTTGTGATGGACCTGGTTGCCCCTAAAAACTTGGTTGACCCGAAGCAGGACTATAGGGTTGTCCTTGCTGTATAAAAGCTTTGCCTTTTGGAACGTAAGGTTGTTGCTGTTGCATAACAGGTTGTCCTTGTGGTGGATAAATTTTCCCCCAAGAACATAAGACGCTCCTGGTTGAAACTAAGGTTGACTAGATGAACCGTACAGTTGTCCTTGTTGGACCAAAGGTTGTCCCTGTAAGGGTTGTCCTTGTAGGCCTGAGGGTTGTGCCTATATTAGTGGTCCTTGATGAGAAACGACCTGGTAGGGATCAAATAGAGGCAAATAAATAGCTTCAAGTGGATCAATCAGAGGCATATATACGGGATTACCGTAGACATCGTAATGATGGAGAGGATTTCCAGGAGCTTGCAGCTGCTGAGAACCTTGAGGTGCGGAACTCTACGGATGAGAATTAGGAGAGGGAGCATAACGTCACTAAATATCCAACAGATATTCATCGAATGTATAAGTAGAAACCCTAGGCATGGTAGAAGTAGACAGGGTTCCTACAGGGCAAGGTTGTGATCCACTCATGGCAGGCCTAACAGGCAATGTGGGATTGATAAAGATAGACCTGCGAACAGCAGTAGACCCTGACAACAGGGTCGTGCTAACAACCGGTGCAGATGAGGCTACACAAATGGTAGGTCAGACTAAGACAGATGTAATAGTGTTTGACGAGATGGGTGTCGAGGGCGACATTCTTAATGTAGGAAAAAACGAGCTTCTAGTGGGAGCCACTATACTGGATTGTGCAACATATGCAACACTAGAAATAATCTGACCCAAAATACAATAAACAGGTGGAAGAGACACCGATTGGGGGGAAGGTTAACTGGAGACATATGGAAACTCTTCTAGGAAAAGTTGATATTCTCCCGTAGAAGCATGCAACTCTTCACTGCCAACAAGACAGGAAGAATCCATATCTGACGAGATCGTAAGATTGTCAAAAAGACGACGATGACTAGGGGGTATATCAACAGCTAATAATTGTGATCCCGAAGTGAGAGGAGGGAATTATTCCTCACTTCCAAAACTAGACAAAGCACCCTTAGGTTTCCAATTGAATTCAACCGACCCTTCAGGAGGAGACCAGATAGCGAGAGGTAAGACACTCGGGAGAATAGGCTACACAAACTCGGAAAACCTAGTGGACTCAGGTGTTTCTAAAGAAACATCAGGAAAAGGAATACCAATAGGAGGTAGTGAAGAAGACGACGAAACTGGTGGTTCCACCACTGTGACAATATTTCAACACAGGAAGAAAAACGAGAGAGGCTATTCGAGGCTTCAAGATCAAACTCTACAGAACTACAAAAAAAATCCAAGAAGAAAACTTTAACGGGTGTGTGATCGTAGGCAGTTAATTTTATGACATTGAAACAAAAATTTGTTTTTTCATGTTTTAAGAGTTGAGAAATAGGAAAAATATAACTCTAGTCACTCTCAATATTGAACGAGCATGAAAGGACAAGTGCTAGATGATATTTTCCTTTTTAGAGAGTCATGAAAAGATCGAAATGACTACTTAGGTAATCTAAGCAAGAGGGTGTACCAAGTTTCCATCAACTGCCATATACACCTTGGTGATCAAATGAAAGAGAGATTATCAAGGACTTAATGTAGGTTTTAACCATGTATAGAAATTATCTGCAAATGAATCTTAAAAAAAGAAAATAAACAATAGCGAGAGCATAAAACATAAAAGAGATACACACAGATATTTTCCCCTGGATCCCAAATCAGGAAGACTAGCTTGATTTTTCATTATATTCCTTTTAGTGTTACAACACATATATATACATGTCGATGCATGCATAAACCCCAATCCAGTAGCCCTATATTAGAACATAACCATAGTTCCCTTGACTAGATCTACAAAATACGGGGGTCGAAAACCATCATGCCCAAAAACCATGTGCAAACCCATGCACAAAACCATGGGCGGGTCTTCCCACTAGAAAATAAGGTCCAATTTTCTTTTCCTAGGGCGCTATGCCCAATGGAACGTACAGGGGAGTCTATCCCCCCCCCCCCCCCCCATGACCCCCCCGCACGATGCACTATTCCACTAAAAAGCAAATCGAACACTATTTTTGAGCACTATGAATGTAAAGATCTAAAATTAATAAATCAAAAGAAATACAAACATTAAAACACACTCAAACAAATGATGCAATATTTCAAGCAAACAAAAATATTTCAAAACGATCCAAATGAGAAATGTGATCTATGCTCGAAGTGACGAAATGGAGAGTTAAATGAAAACGTAAGTGATCATTCAACAAACTAAACACATGAAGGATCAAGAAATACTTATGCAATCGACTAGAAAATTTAGATGACAGAGATCAAAGTGAGTCAAATTCAGCTCAGGAGGCTTAGTGAGGAGAAGGCTAAATAAACAGCACAAGACCTAGAAACCCTAGGGCTACAAAGCTTCATTGATGAGATAATGGAAAAAAAACTAAGAAAAATCGAGACTCCAGAGTCAAAACAATAAAAAACAACCAGTTGCAAGTCAGAGAGACAACCAAGAGCCAAGAACTACTGACCAAAGACTCAGAAAGAAGGTCAAACCAAATCCTATAGGATTCAGCGTGATAGTTAGGCTGCAATCTGTGCCTAACAGGGGTTGTCGCACCCGTAACAAAGGAAACTAGCGCCAATTGGCACGACTGTTCAAAGAAAAAATGTGCCAAGTTAGAGCACTATGGGTAAAGGAGAAAAATACTGAGCAGACTTCAATCTTGACACTGTGGAGCTGAACATGAGGATTCAAAATAGTCAAGCAAGCCAAGCAAGGCATAGAAGCAATCAAATGACTGAAGTCGACATGACAAGGAAAACTCTCAACAAACAACGAGATGAAAAACTCACACTAATCCCCAGTGGAGTCGCCAACTTGTTGTGTAGGTAAATCCCCTCTTCAGACAATGATGATCCCTTTAGCCCTAGGGTGGGTCTATAAATAAGAGGACATGCTAATGTGTTGGTTCCTAGTTAACGAATGAAACAAATTGGGATAGATTGTCCTACCTGTAGTCCAACATGGTCGTTGTAGCTACAACAGAGGTCTCCCGATCCTTGTCCCAACATGTCGGGATCCTTTAGCAATGGTATTCGGGTGCCTGCACAAAGATCAAAGGAAAAAAAAATCACACATGATAATAATTGCATTCATAAATAGCTAATCAGTCAAGGAAGATTAAATGTATTGCATAATGTAAATCATATTGACACAAGACGGGAACTAGAACATCAGTCACATATATATTTAAGAGAAAGAAAGAGATTAAAACTACAGCCTTGACGTCACAGCCTCCTTCAGCGGGCCCAGTCAAAGCGCATCTCAAAAATTCATCAGGGAATTTGGATGTGGCGAGGCAAAAGATAAACTCCCTCTCGACAAGGGTCTCTCTCTCTGCTCTATCTCAACAGTGATCAAAATTTTAAGCAATTCCTCTTCAGCTCTTCAGCTATAGTCATTCAACCAGCAGCATTAATGTGAGGTAGATTTATTTATGGAGGGAGAGGATGAGGTTGGGATCCCTCAAATGGTGGAAGGGAGGCCTTATCCTTTGGGAGGTTCCCCCAAAAGGTGGAAACAAGAGGCCAAAGAAAGGTGTTCATGGTTATGCAGTTGAACAACCCAAGATGACTCACTCACAAAGTAGTTAGCATGGAAAATTCACCTCTATTATTAAAAAAAATTCCCAAAACATCTTGGCGTGGGCAGCTCACTGGAACAAAGCGCCAATGGGCGCAGGGGCTAGTGTTAATTTCCTTCATTAGCGCAAGGGCAGAACGGCCTACCAGCGCCAACCCAAAATCATTTGTTTTTGGTGGTCTACTCAAGGAAAAGTCAACAGAGGAAATTTCCAACTCATGGCAAGGGATGCAATGATACTCTTTGCAAGACATGACACTTCATATAAGTCACAAAAATAGTCCTTGCAAGACATGACACTTCATATAAGTCACAAAAATAGTCCTCCAATGTGTGGGATGGGTATTGCAGGGACGGTGACAAAATGCTGAGTAACACCCTCAATGGGATGGGTTCTTGTATGTCCTCAATGCTTCAGATCTAAGATCTCTCTCTCTTGATGGTGTAGAAAACCCAGACAAAGATGGAACTCAAAGGGAGCTCACAAAGAAAAAGCTAGAAAAATATGACAATGATGGAGGATCAAAGTCAGAACAAAAGTATAGATCCAGAGTGATCTTTAGGCAACAAAAGGTAGTGAATGAATGGGAAAACCCTTCTATTTATAACAAAATATTGACTTAGTCTAGATATTGGTCCATAATTAAAATATTATTAACCAAATCTAGATCCAAATTTTATGGAATATTTATTATTTTTGTTGGATGGAAAAAAGAAATTTAATTTGGTCAAATCCCTTTATTTGTAAATAATAAATAAATAAATGATTTATTTATTATTTTAAGGATATGGTTGAGTAATAATGAAATAAATAGTGATTTTTTCAATAAATTATAAATGATTTAGTCAAATTTAACAAGAACTATTATTTAAATAATGTTTTAAATAATTATTCTAGAAAATGATAAGATAAATAATGATTTAACTAATTAATTTTCCTATTTTGGGTTAAATATGACTAGGAATATTAATTAAACTATGGTTTAATAAATTATCCCTTGAGGAAAACTAAACAAATAGGGATTTATTCAATATTTCCTCATGGGGTTTCCTGTTTAGATCATAAACAACTTAATAAATTATGGATTACTAAGTTATGTTTCATAGTGAAAGCAATTTTTCTAGGGTAAAATTGGTCTTACATGGTGCGCTTTGGTCAATCTAATAGTAACAGGTTAGATGAGCAAAAATTGGTGTAACAGATTGCCCCCTAATGTGCGAGCATTAGGAGCTAATCGTATGACCAAAGTACGTTGTAAGAACTCAATCACTAGACACCGAAGGGGGAGTTAGAGAGAGAGAAATATAAGGTAGACTAAAGTGCTGGAGGACAAGACCCTGAGGAGGTGAGACTTACAGGTGTGGCAAGTCTCTTTTATGAGTGAGTACATGCTCTACATGAGGTGGGGGAGGCATACCTATGCTCATCGAGATAACAAATTACAAAGAATAATGTGTCTAACAAACAAGAGGCTTAAATATATAGTACATGCTGGCATAAACATGGGACAGATAAAAACATGATAATGGATCCCACATACATACTGTGCCTAGGACAATAGCCAGGACTTATACACTAATATTTGAGTACATGAGATATAAGTACAACCAAAGAGGCCCTGTAAAACAGGAAAGGGCTCTGAAAATTTAAATGGTACATGCAAACTAAAAGGCGTTGCAAGCAGCTGAGGCCAAAAACATCAAATATATGGAGCCACATCAAAGGCTGTAGTAGAAATGTCATCCAGGTATGTGGGGGGCTACCTGAAGGGCTACCCCCTCATGAGGTCTGAAACATCTCACACACACCCGAGAATCATCGGTACGATATTCTGCATCACTGAAACATCAAGTATACGGATTTCAATCATGCCATGAGGAGCTGGAACTGAGAAAAAATCAAGTCAAATGGAAATAAAGAGTCCCTTTGCCTGATATGAGGCATCGAACAAGGTTGGAAGCTGGAACCAAGGTACACTGCCCTCTAGACCTGTCTTATGGAATGATTAAGCTGATGTCGACAGAATGAGGTCCCCCACAAGTGAGGCAATAAGGGATCCTAAACTAAGGCATGAGGGAAAACAGTAGATTGAATGATAGACTGAAACCAGGGATAATGGTGGAATGGGGATACTGAGTGGCGAGTTGACGACTTCCCTTGTTATAGCATAAAGGGCATGGATGATCGGGTAGCTACTGACTCGACGTCGGAGGGGATGGGGGACAGTATGACTAAAGGCCAAAATTTGCAACACGAGAGAGGAAAAAAAAAATGAATGATGGAGGACTATATCAAGATACAAAGGGACTCAAGCTAGACTCCATGAATGCGATGATGACTCAACTTGGACGCTCTAAACAAGGGAAACTCGATGATGCTACCACACAGAATAGGCCTAGTGGGGACCATAAAAACATGATTACAATATGGTTACTCACAAAGAAAATCGACACGAGCATGGAAAAGTATGGAGGCAAAGTGGTGCCCCAAGTACAAGTGTTGGAAATGAATAAATTTGATTTTGAGAAGTGGTGAAGTTACCCTTTGTTGGAAAAAATGTGTCGGAGTGAAGTATCAAATCACAAAAAAATAAAGGATACCCATTTGAGAGCTTGGTGGGAGCTTTCCAATGGTACTGATGATTTTTCAAACTGAGCTATAGTTTGGCCACAACTAGAAAAGAAAAATATGGGATTTCTCATTTAATAAGGAATTTTCCCTCCAAATGCATTCATTTGCAAGTGTAGCTGTGGTGAATGTAGAGAGGAGAAAAGGCCCTAAATCTTGCGGTGATTGTAGCGGAAAAATTGACTGTTGGAATCAATATCCATCAGTTGGAGGTAAGAGGCCTAACCCTACTCTTTCATTTCAGTTGATTAAAGTTTTAGATTAGGCACCCAGAGCCCAGGAACAAGCCAAGTCGTACTTTTCGGGGTCTGTTCTATGGCCTAAAACCGCGACTTGTCCCAGGAAATGACCTGAAAAGTGCGACCTGTCAGAGAAAGGTGTTTCAGTGTTGTTTTTGGCTGAGATTTGGGATTTTTATGGTTGAGCGGTAGAGGTTCCCCCAAGCAGTTATGGTCATGCCAAATGTATTAAGAAAAGTGGAATCTAAACACATTTTTATGATGTGGTTCACCATTTTTTTACATTATGGTTATCTTCTAAGGGAAGAATGGATAGATGCATTTTGAGAAAGGGAATGGAGGATTACCAATCTCTTTTGGTACTGCATTTATGAAGAAAATGGACTAAATTTCTGGGTTCGCATACATGGTGTCACTATTCCAAAGAGTAGATTTGGAGATAATGAATTGGTGCTCACTTAGAAAACACACAAGTTGGTCAACAAAAATGTCTAGGGGACTGGGTTGCTGATGTAAGAAGAAGGAATGATGAGGGGGATCATCCCTACAGTGATCTGAAGTGATATGGAACTCTAGAGGTTCTTCTAAACGGGGAAGAATGATGGTACTAGAGTCAACATGACCAAATAAATTATGAGGGTTGTGGATAATTTCTTCTCCTAGACTCTCAAAGATGGGTGCCCCCTTAAAAAAACATTGGGTTTTAATGTAATGACCAAAAGGTGTATGTGGTTCAAATGCATGGTTTTGATGTAAGGGGGAATAGATAAAGTCAGGGGTGGTAAATGATTCCATAATGTCGTCATCGCAATAGAAGATGTGGTGACTGGTGGAAGAAAGACCACATGGTGCGGCGAAGCTACCTGACTCATCATCATGATAATTGACGTTCACATGGGCATCATCACGGACGATGACAAAATAAAAATTAGATGATGGATCCACCAATGTTGAGCCCAAGGTGACTCTTGAAGGGAGGTCAGGCGAAATAGAAGGGGAAGTCCCAGGGGGGTCTTCCCCCAAGGACATCATAGATGATAATAGGTAGTGGACAGTGGCTGATCGCTCTGTCATCTCGACATCAAGAGGGTGAATGTCAATGGGAGTGGATGTGTCCTCTAGTTCTGCTAAAGAAAAACTCACAAACAAGGGAGCGGTGGACTCGTTGCGCTTGGCCTCGAATTGGTGAACTGCTTCCAAAGAGGAGAAGTACTCTTCAAGGCGGGGAAAGAGGTAAGTATAGTGGCCATGGAAATCACACAAATCACAGGGGTGATTTGTGCGCAAAGTCTTGATTTTCTTGGCTGAATTAGGTAAAGTAACATGGACTTCTGGGATATCAGACTCAGGAAATGATTCGTTGACCATGGGCTTGAGATGAGGCAATTCACAATAGGTATGGGTGGCATGATCGACAACATCAAACAAATCACACCGGGTGGTACGCTTTGGAGGCTAAGGAGGAGTAGGGGTTGTTTGGGCAGCATTGTCCTTAGGTGCCTTCTTTGATTCCCCCCCCCCCCCACCTGAAGCTTTCGCAACAGGAGTAGGTTCATGTTGAGATGGATAAGGCATGGAAGCAAAGGGAGGGGTCATAGTGACCGGTTGGGACTGATGAGGTGAGATTGTGTCTGGGGGACCAATGTACCAAACTGAGATCCCCAGGGTCATGTTAAGAATATATAAGGTATCCATGACGGGTACCGAAAATACTCCAGGAGGGGGAGTTAGAAATGGTATATGACAAGAGGGGTAATGGCCAGGTAGGACAGCTCTGAGATGGTTAAGGCTAGGAGGAAATATTCCAAGAGGGTAGATAGGCTCATGGATACCACCTCAATATCAGAGTCCGGGAGGATGGGGTCCTGAAGGCTGAGTCGAGGTGATAGGAGCAAGTTGCGGAGGGCAGGGTTGCTGACTAGTCGAACCAATCCGTTTGAGGTCGGATCGAGACGATTGCATCATGCAAATGTTCGACAAGCTGGGATCAGAGATAGGAGGAGAAAGACTAGGGAATGAACCAAGAAAAGAGGATTCTTTTTATACTCCGAGTGAAACACTGGTTAAAGGTTCGACTATTTTTTTATTGGCCACTGAAGAGATGATGGACTCAGGGGAGGTTTAAGACTTTGGTTCGTAATAAGTCAACTAGTCAATAGTGACAATCTTTCCGTTGTGAGGAAATCACATCTTATGGTGAACCTCAGATGGGACAACAGACATCACAAAAGTGTAGGTACGACCCAATATAATGTTGTAGTCTAAGGGGGCATCAATGACTTCTACGTCAACACAAACAATCTTGCCTGCAAGAGTAATAAGACAATTGCGGAACATGCCTATGGGCTGGGAAGAATGGCCATCTCACGCTCGGAGGGTGATAGTAGAAGGGGCCAACTCAAGAGATCCCAGTTGATTCCAAACCAAAGCAGACATCACACAGTTGGATGCCCCCTCATCAATGATACCATGGGATGCATTGGCATTTCGGATCTTGACAGGGATTTGGAAGGCGATGGAAGTAGGAAGGGGAGGATGTTCTGACTAGTCAACATCGAAGAAAATAAAACAACCATATTAAGGATCCACAACGCCCATGGAAGTTAGTAGATCTTTCTGTTGTGAAGGGCACGATTGGAGGAGTTCGAGTGTTGATATGGCAGTAGAGGATTGTGCCAAATCATCTACTATAATATACGAATGGGCATATTTACCAGAAGTAGCATTTCGGTATAATGGTCCCTTTGGGATCTTGGCATGAACCTCTGCCTTAGGCTCAGGGATCTATAAAGGACCATTGGATGTCAAAAGAGGCTCTGTGGGACCTGAAGAAGGGCGCTCGGGGGCAGACATAGCGGGGGGCTTGTTTTACTGACGGGATCGAGTCTGAAGGTTGAGATCAATGATATTGGGTTGGTCAGAGTTCATCATGATAATATGATAATCAAAGGTACCAAATGGAGGAGGTTGAGTGGCCACCTAAACTTCAGGGAGTTAGGTAGCCACAAATACTTGCTGGGGGAAAGGATTGGTAAACACAGCCAGCTGGATAGGTGCAACATGGGGAGGAACCAAAGGGGAGGCTTGGTATCCTCAGGATACTGCTTGAGCTTCCCACATCTACCGCATCTGAGGTAAAAAAGGACAATCATGGGTATAGAACATAGACACCACAACAAGAACAAGGTTTTTTTGTGTGAATAGGCCTGTCATTCTTGGGCTGAGTGCCTTGTTACTGGTTAAAAGTGTTAGGTGTATTCCCTTGGGGATTGGATCCTTGATTACCTGGGGAAGATTGGTTTTGGTTTCCTTTCCTTTTCTTTTTAGAAGTAGGAGAATTAGTCGCACCCTGTTGTGCATACACCTGATAAGAGGCCCTGGCAAGAGTCACAAAAGTAGTATGAGAGGAGGAGGCCTGGTCAACATACCACTTAGAAGCTTCTCCAGTAAGTGTACATTGGAACAACTGAAGATGGAAAGAGTCATTGATGATGGAGTTAGACGAACACCACACGTGGTAATATCGAACATGGTTTGTAGGATCCTCTCCAGCAAGACCTTAAAACTTGGGGATGTCTGAAGGGAGCTTGGTTGGCATAGCAGGCCAACCAGAATCATGGTGTATGGGGTCATTGATCAACTGGTTAAAATCGGGAAGACTGAGGCCTGCCATATAAGGGAGCAAGGGATCAAACAAGATAGTTACTATTGTAGTCCCACTAGTAGTATTCCCAACATTAGCGTCGAGGCTACCACCAGCGTTAGGTCCTAAACCAGACATGGTGAAGGTGACAGGAGGAGAATCGGGGATAGAACCAGAAGGGGAACCCGATGAACCAGAAGTAGAGTCAGAATGGGAACTCGGTGGAGGACTAACTCAAACCCTACACGGAGGAGTAACTCTTCCTAATGTAAACTAAGGATGAAGGCTAATAAGTCTCCAGGATAAATTCCTTAGGGGTGTTAGGTAAACATGACTCAGGATAGAGTCAATGTTGACTAGGGTAAATAGTAGTGGTTTTGGGGCACATGGTTTTGTACACCCATGGTTTCGACCCATGGTATTTCATGTAATGGAGCCTATAAAAAGGCTGGGAAGACTTCATTGTAATGTAAGCTTGGAGGTGAGTGGTGAAGGCTCACTTGGCCGGATTGGCCAGGGTTGTGGCCAATGGTTAATGAAATTTCATTGGTTGGGTTTTTTCCCTGGATTTGGAGTTTTTCTTGGATAAACATCTGTGTTTATGTTTTTGCTTTGTTGCTGGGTTCTTTATGTTTATTTCTCTCCGCAAATTCTTTATTATTACTGCTGTAATTTCTAACAACTGGTATCGGAGCTATGAAGATCTGAAATTTGGAATGAGCTGCCAAGTTTAGTGATTTTTCTATATCTATAGTTTGCTGCTACTGTGTGAAATTTTCTCCTGGACAGATATACGTAAAAGGACAAATCTATGTGTGAAGGCGTTATATCTATATCTAGATCTGAATAGATCTGCGTGTGAACATGATCGTGCATAGATCTATGTAAGAGGAGGAGGACGGGTCTGCGTAAAATTTGGTTCGATCTGCTTATGAATATTTCAGATCTGATTAGATCTATTGTAATTGAAAAAGAAAAATGATGGATGCAATCATGTGGAAAATATTGAACTTGTGAGGATTGAGATCATTGTTAGCAATGAAGATGCTACTAAATTGCTTTGGTTGTCGGACGCTGCTGCAGTTGCTGAAGTTGGAGAGATCGATGCATAATTTGATCATTGATCAGATATGTGCTCGGATGTACATGGTTATATCCAAAGGGATTATATGGATTCAATTTGAATCTGTTACATAAGAGAAAGGCCCCATGAGATCGAAGCCTGCATCAGAACGAATTGGAGTCTGCAAGAAGAGCAAAGTTGGAGAGCTTTGTAAGGCAACGAGCATGGAAAGCAAGGAGCTAGAAAACA
Source organism: Pinus albicaulis (assembly GCA_034641835.2). Taxonomy (NCBI): domain Eukaryota; kingdom Viridiplantae; phylum Streptophyta; class Pinopsida; order Pinales; family Pinaceae; genus Pinus; species Pinus albicaulis. The sequence continues at coordinate 1,524,273,836 of CM076575.1, read as the reverse complement.
GAACTTTTTGTTCTTAGAGAGCTCTTATGTTCATTGTAGATGCTATTGAGCAGCTCAACATAGGAAGGAAAATGGAAGCTGGAAAAGCTTAAGCGTGGGCATCAAAGCATAGGTGTGGGCATTATAGCGCAGCCGTGGCAATAAAATGAAGGCAGTGATGACGGAAGAATCGTCGAGGAAAAAAATGATGTTGCACGGAGAAGTATAAGACAAATTCTACAAACCAGACTGATACAACATACAGATTGGAGCATTTTATCATTTCAGTGGGTAGAGAATCAAATCCCAACAGGGCCATCTCTCCCAGCGCACGTTAGTCATTCATTTATTCGATTTTTTTTCCCAGGAAGAGTGGTTTTGGGTTGGGGGATTACACAAAACCTCAGGTAGTGTCACTCCAATGATGTCTTGCTGAAGAAATGAGATGAAGTGTTGGGGGTGGTTTTGGCGTCATCTGGAATAGTGGGGGTGTCTCTTCGACACAACCGCTTTGATACTTTAGCATCACAATGGAAGAATACCAGGTGGCGGGTATGGTGTGAGAGCTAGTATTGTGAATCCTTCCCATGAAGGGTGGGGGCGAGAATGGAAACCAGGACCTAATGGCAGAGTGGGATTTCAAATACGCAATGCGGATCGTGGGGAGCCGAATAACACCGTCCATTACCAACGACGAGGCAGCCATGGTAGAGGGCGTTAAGCGCCAACTCATGAACAAAGGTAGATCCTCTGATGCCCTAACTTTCGTTGATTTATATAGGCATTTCTCAATCCTCATGGGACGTGGCTGCATTGAGAACAAATGGGCTATGCTTTATTTGCTGAAGGCTGTTTCTGAAAACCAGTGAAAGCGTAGAGGGAAGATTCATGTACAACTATGATGTCCTCTTTGGAGAGGACATCATCAATGAATGTAGAAAATGAGAGAGGATACGAGCATGTGGATTAATTAATTGATGAACCATGTATCTGAAGAGAATTCCTAGAGGACTGGCAGTTACAGAGGCTGGTGACCCATGTAATCCGGTAGATGGATTCTTTTTATATGGAAATTGATTTCATATGTATAAAGAACGTAACAATGAAACAAAAAAAAATTATTATAAAGTTAAATTTTACATGTAAATGGGCATACTTCTGTAAGACCTGGTATGGCATGCGTACCCTTGGATAATCACTTGTAAAGTCTGGGTTAGACCTAGGTGATAGGGGGGATGTCAAGTTAACAATTACCCTAGGTAAAAATTTGAGGGGGGAAGAGCTAGAGTGAGTGGGGTTGTCTCACTTAAAAGGTTTGGCTGGATTTAGTCAATAATCCCCAAGTCAAGTTTAAGGGGGGAATTGTTAGGTAAACATGACTCGGGATAGAGTCAATGTTGACTAGGGTAAATAGTAGTGGTTTTGGGGCACATGGTTTTGTACACCCATGGTTTTCGACCCATGGTATTGCATGTAATGAAGCCTATAAAAAGGCTGGGAAGAGTTCATTGTAATGTAAGCCTGGAGGTGAGTGGTGAAGGCTCACTTGGCCGGATTGGCCATGGTTGTGGCTAATGGTTAATGAAATTTCATTGGTTGGGTTTTTTCCCCGGATTTGGGGTTTTTCCAGGATAAAAATTTGTGTTTATGTTTGTGCTTTGTTGCTGGGTTCTTTATGTTTATTTCTCTCCGTAAATTATTTATTATTACTTCCTTAATTTATAACAAGGGGCATAATGATGGAAAAATAGACACAGATCATAGAAGGAAGAGAGACCAACAAGGGAAAATAGGTGCAGGATCAAATTATTACAATGTTGAAACAAGGGTGGGGAAGTGCATGATCAATTGATTACAATGTTATAGTCTTGGCCTAGTAGTGTAAACCAGGCACTCTTCACTTAGGGTGTGCATGTAGGTGATAACTGTGTTAATTTTAATTTAAACCCAGATGTGTGTGGAGAAAAAATAAAAAAGGTGTTGTATAACTGTAAATAAATCTGAAAATAACAGTAAAGTAAACTGAATATGATAGAATGTAAAAAGCTAAAGATGAATCAATTTTAACCCAAGGAGGAGGGCTTCCCAAAAACGAGTCTATGGGTGGGAAAAAATATAGTAAAAACACACAATATGGCTAATGGATCTAAATTTGGGAGGTATCGGAACATAAACATCAGATCAGCTAGAAATAGATGCAGATAAAAACAAAAAAACAAAGGGAAAAGTGTTGCAATTGAGGTGGCGAAAGGCTACAACCTGAAGGGAAACATAGGGGACCCTAGAGGAGGACCAAATAAAACTAAAAAGAGGTGTTTTGGATGGATTAATAACCAATATGAAATGAGTATGATAGTATAGGATCAGATCTTAAAAAAAGGCTGAACACACTGAAATCTCAGACGACCTGCTTTAGCTAAACTCCTCCTAAAAAGGTGGAAGCGTACTGAATCTCTAAGGGGATTGGTTCCTACTTCGATGAGTAAAAAAAGGAAAGTATAGGTCTAATATGGGTGGAGAGGGAGGTCAGACAACCCTAAACAGTCACCCAGACAAACCCAGAAAAATCACAGAAAAATTCCCGCAAAAGTTCAGGTCGCAGTTTTGAACCTGTTTTCAATAGAGATCACATTTTTCTGGCTGTTTTATACACCTTGAAGGTTGAGGTTGAAGGTTTTAGCCCACAAAGTGCGAACGACACTTCCGACACTCTCGAGAGCAGGTTTCAAAAAAAAAATTCGTCTTAGCTGTGGCTGATACCTGTCACCCTCACAATAGGCCCATAAACACATGGAAGTTATAATTTTTACTGTTTTAGGGTTTTAAAGGTTAAAAAAAACATCAAGAAAAGAAAAATAAGAAGCTGAAGAAAAACCCTAGGGGTTGAAGCAACTGGCCATGCAGGGATCTGAAAAACTACCGTGGTCATAATTATAAACCCTTGTGGAGTCGCCAGTTGTTAGTGTGAATTCTAATCGCAAGTGTACAAAAAATCTCACTTTAGCTGTGCATAACAAACAACCCTAACATTAAACATGGCTCTAAATTTCCTTAGATATGTAGTTAGTTGACCAAGATAAATGCTAAAAATTCCATATCTATGCAGTTAAAGACATTAAACAAAAAATAAAAGAAAAGAACTGCTTCATACATCCAATAGACAAGACAAGAATAGTTTTAAATAATTTTGTATTTATGACACCTGGGAAGGGAACATAAAAATATGTTACCAGTCTCCCTCAATGGGATGGGTTCTTTTATGTCCTCAGTGCTTCATATCTAAGATCTCTCTCTCTTGATGGTGTAGAAAACCCATACAAATATGGAACTCAAAGGGAGCTAACAAGAAAAAAAATAGAAAAATATGACAATGATGGAGGATCAAAGTCAAACCAAAAGTATAGATCCTGTTAGTCATCAGTATTTTTCACCTGTTGTTGATGACTAAATTCCTGGCTGATTTTTCTAGAAGCTAATCTCCATATGTCAATTTGTCATCTAGAAAACACCCCAGACAAATTTTTTATCCTCATACCTCTCCCTGTCAGCCTATGATCAGAACAAGCTTCAGTTTTCAAGTCATGTCTTGCTTGAGCAAAATATCCCTATCTATAGTTGTCTTAGCCTTGCTTATATGCTATCATTTTCCCCTTGGTTCTCATGAAACTCATTGTCCAATATTTCACAAAGTGTCTCCCTTCCTATCCTTGATCTTATTTTCAAACACAATCAGAATCAATGAGAGCTGCCCCTAAGTTAGATAGTGGTGTTTAGGAGTTATTTCCTTGGCAAAAACATCTTAAGCCAAAAGAGCCTCTGTCTAGTACCAACCAGTCATAGATTGCCTTCCTATTCTGCAAAATAAGTCTTGATACATCCCTAGGTCGCACACCACTAAGAGTTTTTTTGTCTATATTCAAGAATAAATTCAACAAAGGTCCAAATCAGAAGGAAATAAACATGTTCACTGTCTAAATAATGTGCTTAGATCGGGAAAAATTTCTGTAAGGCACCCAAGAATCCTTCCAAGGTTCAAAGTCATATTTTTTGCATCTCTGCAGGGGTGTAAGTGAATTACAAACAGTATCCAAACAAGAGAAAAGAGACAAGTCCAAATAAGTCTCTCATGTTGAAGAAATTTTCCATCATGAAGCAAATGGAGAGTTGAAATGAAAAGAGAGCAGGAGTGCATGTTTCAAAAGTCAAAAGTTTCCCAAAGAGTAGAGGATATCTTTGAAAGACACATAAATGCAAAGGACTGATATAATTATGATCTAGAGTGTTTTCAGTATCTCCTTCAGAGGTAATGCTGCATAAGTTTTCCAAATAACATCATCATAGTACATAAGAAAACAACTGCTTCTTATGCTGCCTTGAGCCTAGGATAAAAACACTAGTCAATGAACAATTCCAGTGTATCTCTAAAAACACAGTAAAAAAGGTTAGTAAATGATTAATAGCAAGAAAATACTCTACAAATACAAGTCATGTAGCTTCTGGTTTAAAATTTTATAAGGATATCTTGACAAAAAGATACATATCTCAGAACATGCCTCATACAGCAGATTGTCAAAATTTCACTTTATTACCTATTGTGATATACCAAGCATAGATATGTATTGCAAAGAAATATGACACAGTTTTGGAAATAGATGAAATGTAATGAATTTTTTGACCTCCTTAAAAAGAGCAAATGTTAGAATACATCATGCTGATAACCTCCTCCAAGCAAGAGCAGATGGTTGGGAACAAGATCAATAAGACCTCCTTCATTTAAAAGCATAGGGTCAAGGTGTTTTATGTGATTTAAACGTTGTTGTATATCACCTCCTCCAAAGATGAATAGTAGGGGCATCAGCAGGTTTTAAAGTGTGCTTGAGTATTTTTTTCTATTGGAAAATACTGCACATTTGAAACAACTTCAAAAGGATATGTCTCTTTTATGCACTGAAGAAATCATAAAGAAGAAGGCTGCTGCTGGGATCAAAAAAAAATTCTGACATATTTAGGTTCAAAAAATGTTTCAATCTATTTTACATCACAAGATGGGAAAGTACTTTGGCCAATATTCTTGAGAGGTTATGAAAAGTGTTGCATGCAAGCATCTGCATATCAATATGTTAATCTGTTGTCTATACTTTTTCATACACCATTGCAATTTGTAAGGATGTCACATCAAAACCTGATAAGCAAAATAGCACTGGAATGGACTCTGATGAAATCAAACTAGAATTGATTTTGGATTCCAGTTTTTGAGGTTGCAGACCTCCTTCACAAAGAAATAAAGGACCAGCTCCTCAAAAAAATTTACACAACAAATCAGCTCATTCATAAGGCCAAAGGTGTGATAAAACAGTGTTTCACTTTCAATCAAAGAATGTCCCCATCAAATGAAAGACATAGTTTTTATAAGACACATGACAATTATCAAACATAGGCCTTCTTCATGAATAAGTATAGGGTCCACCATTGTTTAAGGATGAAGAGCATTTATTTCAGTATGGCAGGGATTTCAAAAAGGACTGCTGTTAAAAATGGTAAAATGAGTGAAGTTTCACTATTTTTTAAACCTCATTTATAGAGAAACAGAGGGTCAGCTTCCCAAATATTTACACAGTGAAGAAACTAATTCAAAAGGTTAAAAGATATGATAAATCCCTATTTCACTCACAGTCAAAAGGCTCATCCTTTAGAATGATAAAAGACAGATGTTAAGGAGCACACAGGTAGTTTGTTTCAAAATGAGTTTCTTACCAAAAAGAGATGAAATTGAAAAAAGTGAGAGAGTTTTTTTTCCCTCATAGGTTCAAGAAGAAAATATTCCTTCAGTTTCTACACAGGTATCATGGTTTGTGAGAAATGTAAAAAATAAAGATGTCACAGGAGAATTTCTGCACCAGGATTCACCATTTTTACCAGTGTTGGGACAGTCAAATTTTCAACAAAAAAATGGATACCAAATGAAAAAAATAAAGAATATTTGGAAATTATACTTCCATAGCTTTCCAAAGAGCCATCTTGGGCCAAATTCCGACAATAGGAAGGCATCCAAAAGTAGCTTGCAAACAACACTATGTATTTCTGCACCAGCATTCACCATTTTTTACTAGTGTTGGGAAAGTCAATTTTTAAACAACCAAATGGACACAAAATGAAACCAATCAATCATATTTGTAAATTATACTTCCATATCTTTCCAACGAGCCATCTCAAGCCCAATTCTGACACTGGGAAGGCATCCAAAATTGGCCTGCAAACAGCACTATGCATTTATGCACCAAGATTCACCATTTTTTACCAGTGTTAGAAAAATCCATTTTTGAACAACCAAATGGACACAAAATGAAAAAAATCAAGAATATTTGAAAATTATACTTCCATATATTTCCAACGAGCCATCTCAGGTCCAATTACGACATCGGGAAGGCCTCTAAAACCGGCTGCAAAAGTGCGCGACGAGCCTGGAAAATTGCGCAACGCGCCTGTAGGTATTAACAGTGTATTTTTCTAAAGAGCGCGACGCGCCTAGGTTTTTGTGTGACGCGCCTGTGCAACCAAGAGTTCTCTTACAGATTTATATGAACTTTGCCACAGTCAATATAGGATTATGCTTTCAAACATTCCTCACATTTCCCTCATCAAGGTATTTATTTATTGGTTAAAGGAGCTTTGTTGAGTGGAAAGTATAACATAAATAAAAGGAAGAACAACCCTCAACATGAGAAAAGTAATGACTATCAAATGTGGTAGTCAGCATAGAATTCATGGAGGAAATAGTGGTTAGAAGATGAATACCCTTTTCAATTGAATGTAGTCTTTAAAAACATTGATTTCAAAGGTGACTTGATCATCTAAAAACTGAGAGAAAGAGTGATCACAGGATAGGGAGTTTTCTAGTCATCTTAAAAAGTCTTGTTTGTGCTATGAATTAGTCATGATTATACACATTATCTAGGAGAAAAGAAGACTTAGTTTGAAGGGTCCCAAATCTGTTTAAAGGGTGTCTTAACATTGTTTTCCAAAGAGCACCATGTTTGTTAAAACTCAGAGAAAAATAGTGACTAGGGGATGAAGATTTTTGTCAGTTGAAAAGAGTCTTTTAAACATTGATTTTAAAAAGTGCCATGATCATCTAAATCAAAGGGAAAATAGTGATTGCGCATAAGAGGGCATTCATCATTGTTTTCCAAACTCCGAAAAACAAAACAAATATTGAAGGAAGAAAGTTAATTTTTTAGAGGCTTGTTGAAAGTTTATAAAGTGTTAGGAGGCAGTTAAAGGGAAATCACAGCTTGTTTTTTCAAGACATATCATGTTTATTAAAAAGGAATTTCAGTGTGTTATTTTAAGAGAGTTTTCTTTCTTTGAAAAATTGAAGATTCATACAATCTCTAGAGGCAAAATCAGAGTTTTGTAAAAGACTTCCAAATTAGTTTAAGGAGTCATCTTCACAGTGGTTTCAAAGAACACCTTGTTTACTAAACCAAAGAAGAAACAATGATAGAAGGGTAATGTCCTTGTTGAAAGTTTGAAAGGTTGTTTAGAGATAGTGAAAGGAAGAAACATATCTTGTTTTTTAAACATACCATGTTTGTCATGATCAAAGAAAACAATGACTTCAAATGAGTCCCTTTCTGTTTCAAACAAACACAGAGAGATAGTGAATAAGAGATGAGGGTTTTGTCAGTTTAAAAAGAGGTATTTTTGTGCTATGAAATAATCAAGGATTTGCACAAAACTCTAGAAGAAAAATAGAGTTTTTGAGGGTCTCATAATCTACTTGAAGAAGTATGCTAAGATAGTGTTTTCTAAGAGCACCCCTTGTTTACTAAATCAAAGAAAAACAGTGGCTAGGGGATGAAGATTTTTTCAAATTAAAAGGGGTCTTCTTGCTGTGGATAACAAGGATAAAAATAGTGATTGAGGGGAAGAGGTTTTTGATGCCAAAAACACAAGGATACTTCCCTTAAAAAACCACAAACATGTCTTGTTAAAGGCCTCTTGGCTCAAACACAATACTGAAGAGAAGACTTTAGTGATGATGAGAAACAAGGCAAAGAGTCTAAACATAGCAGTGATAATGAAGAGAAAAGTGATGGGAAATGAGGCGGTGATGAAAAGGAACATTATGGCAGCCAACACAGCAATAAGCATGAGGGTGATGAAGCACAAAACAGTGAAGGGAAAGAGCATGATAGTCATGAAGAAGGCAGTGACAAAGAAAAACAAGGCAGCCCTCAAGCAAGAAATGATGAGGGCAAGAAAATACAAAAAATGGATCATGAAGGGCACTCTCCAAAGCATGTGCTAGCTGCCTCTCCTAGGCAAGGGGCCATGACTTCTTCACCAAAGCTGAAATGCCAAACAACAAGGAAGACAACCAAGAAAAGCTCAAAATTGCCCAAAGAGGGCACTCGGTGAAAAAAAAGGAGAAAGACACCTCTAGGCTTGGAATTTTGGCCCGAGCTTCTAGAAATGTTTCTAAAAAGCCTTGAGGGACTTGCTCACCAAAATTGAGCAAATTTTGACATGTTCTTATTTTTTGACATTTTTGGGCCTAATTGCATAAAATCATGGGCCCCGCCATTTTGGTTTGGAGCATACTCAACTCTTGAGAGTGGTACCATTGGATGCATTAAATTCATGGGCATATACTCAAAAAATTTTAGAGCATTTGAAGTTGTTTTGGTCCCCCAAAGATGAAACAAACACTCACTTTTTCGACACTTTGCCCACATATCAGCAAGGCCTATTTTTTTGGGTTTTTTCACTCAGTTTAGTATTGGACAGAATTTCATGCATTATTTTTGGAAAATTAAAGATTTTATAGAAATTATACATCCATAGCTTTCCAACGAGCTATCACAGGCCTCGTTTCGACATCAGGAAGGCCCTCAAAAGTCATCTGAAATACAGGCAATTTTCTGCTGATGCGCCCTTAGTGCTTTTTGACCAAAAATGCAGTTTTCTGAAGTGGCTTTTCCAAATGTGCTTTTAGCATTTTTTGGCCATTTTTAGTTGGGAAAAGTCAATATAATTCCATTTTTATAATTTTTAAGATATTTTTATAGATATTTTGTGCCTTGGGCTTTGCAAAGCCTCAAGGAAAAAATCAGATATTTTTGATGGGCCAATGAGCTTGCAAGTTGCATTAGGAGGTTTTCCCTCATCTTGGCCTATATATTCCAAGAGAATTCATTGTAAATAAGGCTGAACTTGATGATATAGAGCAATACATGGTTATCCAAGCTTGGAAGAAACACTTGTCTCATGCATTGGATAGTTTCTTGAATGTTTTGGATGATGAAAGAGGATTGTTGTTGGATTCCTTGACTTGGTAAAATGGTATAGTGTCCCTCTCTATTATGTTTTCTTTGTTTTCATTCATATTTCATGCTCTTTATTGCTATAAGATAGTAGAGAATAGATTTAAGACATGCCCTTGGAGCCACCTCAGATTTCCTGTTTCTTTATAGCTTCTATGTTTTCTTCCTTCTTAGTCATATCAAAGAATCCTTGATTTCTCTTTGATAACTGAAGAAATTGTTTGCTTGTTTCATTTATGGTTTTATGCATGCTAAGTATGATTCATGGTATGCCCTGATTACTCATGGCTAGTCATAGCTCCACCTCTGAAACCTTTCTTTGATTGTTTGATTGTCTTAGACTGATCTTTCCCTTTGCCTAAAACTATGCAATCTTACTTCAAAGTGCCCGATAGCTTGGAATACTATGCTTAGGTGTTTCCTCATAATGATTTGAGTTATTTGTTTGTCTTAATTGTCTTTCCCCAAAGTCTAATAGAAATTTCCTAAAGTTAGAGAGTCATATATCTCTATGTATTGCTTGAATGTTTATTTCTATGCATTTATCAGTTTATAGTTACATTTCTCATGATTAATGGTTAGCCCTACCATGTTTATGTCAGCTATTGAACTATTTATGTTTGAAAGCCTTTTTTCTTCACAAAATTAGTGTCCATCCCACTCCATTTTACCCAAAGATCCATTTTACCTTGATCAAATCGGCCCTTCAACATACCTTGTATCACCATCTGGAAATTTCTTGATCTTTTCGAACCCATAGCCCAGCTGATCTGACATATTTTTACCTATCTTAGTCTTTGATCAGTTCATCCCTCACAAACCTAAAAAAAAAACCAAAAACCTACTTCATAACTAGCCTAAAATCAGAAACACAAGAAGCAAACACACATATATCCCTTACGCAAATAGAGAAAGCCCTCTCTGAGTCCGAGAAGGCTAGGTCCTTGGGCTCCAAAGATTGGTTTGATGTTACCATGTCACTTGGCTTGCCAATCAGCCAAATCACGGGACCCTAACAGATCTAGAGTGCTATTTAGGCAACAAAAGGTAGCGAATGAATGGAAAAATTCTTCTATTTATAACAAAATATTGAGTTAGTCTAGCTATTGGTGCATAATTAAAATATTATTAACCAAATCTAGATCCAACTTTTAAGGAATATTTTATTATTTTTGTTGGAGGGAAAAAAGAATTTGAATTTGGTCAAATCTATTTATTTGTAAAAAATAAATAAATGATTTATTTATTATTTTAAGAATATGGTTGATTAATAATCAAAGAAATAATGATTTATTCAATTGTTTATAAATGATTTAGTCAAATTTAACAAGAATATTATTTAAATAATGTTTTAAATAGTTATACCTAGAAAATAATAAGATAAATAATGATTTATCTAATTAATTTTCCTATTTTGGATTAAATATGACTAGGAATATTAATTAAACTGTGGTTTAATTAATTATCCCTGGAGGAAAACAAAACAAATAGGGATTTATTCAATATTTCCTCATGGGGTTTCCTGTTTAGACCATAAACAACTTAATAAATTATGGATTACTAAGTTATTTTTCATAGTGAAAGCAATTTTACTAGGGTAAAATTGGTCTTACATGGTTTACTTTGGTCTATCTAATCGTAACAGGTTAGATGACCAAAAATTGGTGTAAGAGGTAATTTTGATCTTCCGCCTCCATCAGTTCATATTCATGCTATCTCATCCTCCAGGGTTCCTACTCGAAGAGAGTTCTTTCGAACTCGTTATTTTTCGGACCCTTGGACCTTGAATTCTCCTACCTCCACATTAGAGGAAGTTCAAGTGGGTGGAATGGAATTTCCTTTTTTTGCATCTGAGATTTCTCATTAATCTATTGTTGACTTTGCAGATTCAATTCCAAATTCTCTTTCACCGGAGGAATTGGATGGAGATGTGGCTCCGGATTTGACTCTTAATTCATCTTCTGCTTAGGATTTCCTTAACACCACTCTTCCATCTAAAGAGGCCATCATTGAAGCAATGAATGCGTGGAAAGACCATGGGATGATTTTCATCATCGGTCATATTTTCTACAAGACTTGCGAGAACTTGAAACAAGATTTTATAGCCTTCAGTCTTCTGGTCCTGTTCACCTAGTCTTGAACCCCTTAACACCAACACAGGTTTTTATTGAAGGGAACATGGTTTTTATTTATGCTACTACCCTGATGAACATCTCCAGAGATCCCAAAATTATTTAGAATGTCTTCATTGGAGCTTAATGTTCCCCTAAAGAGATTCAGACTTGCACCGATCTCTTTCGAGAATTTTGGGATGTGTTTTATTGGTATTATGAGGAAATGCATGGTATAGATCCATATATTTTCCAAAATGAGATCAATACTTACAAAAATTCTAAGCCCATACAACATAATATTCGTCCGGTCAACCCTAAAAATGTTTCAGCTATCAAGGCCTACGTTGAGAAGCTACTAAAGGTAGGTTTCATATACCACATTACATTAACTAAGTGGTTTTTTAATCCAGTTCCTGTGGACAAGAAAAAAGGAACACTCCGAGTTTTCATTGATTTCAGGGATTTGATTAAGGAATGTCCTAAAGACAATTACCCCATGCCATTTATAGATCATATGATTGATGAGTGTGCAGGGAATGATATTTTCTCCTTAATGGATGGTTTCTCGAGATATAATCAGATCACTATCCGTCCTGAAGATCAGCATAAGACTTCTTTTATTTTCCCCTGGGGTAATTTTTCTTACAAAAAGATGCCTTTTAGACTTACAAATTCTAGAGCAACTTTCCAGCGGGCTATGTCCTATGCCTTCCACGACATAAAACATATTATACAAGCATATTTGGATGATTTATTTACTCGTTATGAAAAGAGAATTGATCATCCTTCACACCTTCATCAAGTTTTTGAACGAATTTTTTACTGTAAAATTCGATTGAACTCTAATAAGTGTGTTTTCATTTTCACATCTAGTCGGTTGTTGGGATTCATCATGTTTACGAAAGGGATTCAAGTAGATCCCTTCAAGGTTGAGGCAATACTTCAGTTTCCTCCCCCATCTTCAATTTTTCAGATTCAAATTATACAAAGTAAATCCAATTTCTTATGGATATTTAACATGAATTATGTTGAGGTGATGAAAGGATTTATGAGGTTGCTAAAGAAAGGAGTTCCATTATTATGGGATGACATTTCTCAACACTCATTCGATGCCTTGAAAAAGGAATTAACCTCTGCCTTATTATTGAGTCCACTTGATTATAGCAGAGACTTCCTTTTGTATCTCATTGCAATAGAATCTACTATTGGTATGGTTCTGGTTCAGGAAGGTAATGCTCTTCACGAGCATGTTTTTTACTATCTTAGATGAGGCTTGGTGGGTCCTGAACTCCGGTTTTCTCCAATTGAGAAATTAGATTTGGTAGCTATCCATGCTCTCCAACAGCTCAGGCATTATATCTATCTTCGCAGAACTTATGTTTTGGCAGCAGTTAATCCATTTTAATTTGTTCTCAGTAGGCGAGTGATTGGGGGAAAATACAATCGATGGATTGTCATTTTGCAAGAGTTTGACCTCAAATTACTATCTACCAAATCCAAGAAATATTTGGTATTTGTGAAGTTTATTTCTGAGTTTCCCTCTGGAGAAGAAATTGTTTATGAAGAGTCATTCCCCGATGAGCATATTTTACTAATTTCTTCACAGGATCCTTGGTATGGAGTTCTCATTTTTTATCTCCAGATTGCAAAGTTTCCCTTAGCTTTTTCGAAATATGAGCATCAAAAATTGCGTCACTTAGCTAAAATTTATCTGATTATAGGTGACACTCTATATCGTCGTGGGGTTGATTCAATCCTTATACATCTCTTGATTCTCGAAGAAGCCGATGTTGTAATATCCCTAAAGGGAGAATGCAGTAATACTTCACACAATATAAGAACTTACAGCAAGATAAATAATAAATCTTAAGGAAACATCAAAATTTACAGAGAAGATGAGCCATTTTATTAGACTGGAGAAGAATCAGTTACATCATGTACAAAATGTGAGCATATCTAGCCAAAGAGATGGTCTAGAAGTACCCAGAAAACAAGTTACAACAGGTACAACGTAACTTGAGAGGCACTGAAGCAAATACTGCACTATCCCTTCAGCATATCATGAACATATAGTTGCAGGCTGAAAAGGAAAATATAGATCTACTCAAATATGGAGCTCAGATGATGCCAAGATTCAAGATCTGGCCAATGTGATGGATTCCCAAGATAACCCAGAAAGGATTTTCTAGATCTGCAACTTTGGAAAATCACCTCCCTAGGATTTGATCCTTGATCTGCTAGGAAATATAGATTTGAAGCTACATCTGACAAATATATGGTTGAAACATGATATCATATTAGATATATGCTTGAAGGGATGATCCCTTCTTCAGATCTATGAGCTAGAAGCTCTAGATCTAGCTTCTTAATCCGCCAATGATGATTGTTGCTGTTGCAACACAACTGCCTTTAGAAACTGCATTGTGAGGGAAAGAGAGGCCTTCTTCCTGCTAAAAAATGTTGCAATAAACTCCAGGCTTATGGTAATACTGATGGCAATGAGAGGGAATGATCCCTTATAGGATTGCTAGCTGAAATACTAGCAACTTCCTTCCTCCTTTTAGATCTGCAAAATGAACAACGTTATTCCTGAAGGGAATACTGCTGCTAGGAGGTCAATAACTTTTGGCCTAATGCCGGATCTGCAATGAAGCTGTGGGAAGCTGATATTTAAGCCCAAGGTGATATGAATAAACCCTCACCAATTCTCCAGCTAAAGTACTAAGGACAACTTCCTCCTTCTAAACTTATCTTCAGAAATCTTCAATTTATGAACATGAGTGTTCTGCAGAAAGTAGGAAAAGGAGATGGCACTTAAATCCTAATTTATAATGAAGTACAATCCTATTTATAGAGCTACTCTAAGAAAGAGGTTGGATTCTTGACCAGGAACACCCTGTGCTAAATAGCACCTACAATTTCTTCTAAACAGCCCAAGAAAGCAGTGGAATGTCACATGACAATTCCAGATCTGCAAAGATCTTATATCAAGAAATAATCAACATACCCTCATCCTTGCCTTCATCTTCTTTAAATAACATTTGAGCCTTCCCAAGCCTTGGCCCTCATCTAGACTGCACCGTCACATGTGGACAGGATCCTCCAAGTTGGACTGCGTTGTTTGACCAAATCAACCACCATGTCTAGGTGCAATGTACACCTTCCATCAAGTGTGCCTTGTTGACACAACGCCCTCCATCACTTTATCATGAATGTTCCATGATCTTTGACATATTCAAGATCTTATTTGAATAAATCATCCTCTATTTTATCCCTTCAAGATCTTAGTTGACTGTGTCAACCTCCATGATATATCTCATCAATGAGACAGATTCTCCAATTTCATTCACATTTGTAGTTGCTCAAATACCTTCTTATGTATATCTAGGTTTAATTAATCCACATTCACACACAAAAGTGGATATTTATTCATGTTGGGGATTGTGGGTCCCTCCACCCTTTTATTTACATAATTCATTAAGAAAATCAAGGACTCTAATATTCCAAATATGATGTGAAAATTTGGGAATATTACAGCGCCCCCCCCCCCCGGGAAAAATGATGCTTTTCCTCAAGAAACTCCAAAAGTAGATGCAAATCCATCTATTCCCTTCCAAATGGCATCCACATAAGGAAGGCTTCCTCCATTTGCTACAAAGTGTTATGCATGTTTGGTTCCAAAGTTGTCTTTTAAAAACATAAAGAACGACTTCTAACTGTATAGTTAGATGTCCTCCTTCCATCATGAAGTACCAAGTGACAACCATATGATGTCCAACATCATCATCAATACATGAGGTGCAAAGGAAAAGCTCCATTAAACAATACATCTCTCCATCCCATGTTTCATGAATTTAATTGAGCATTGATATGCTCTTATACTTAGCCCTGTTGGCCTTGTTGGATCCAAGCAGCATTCCAATATTATGTAAAATAAGAAGCAAAGGAGCTATATGGGTAGACAAATATGTCAAACCATACTCTCCTAAGAGTAACCACAGGAGTAAGGCCCTTTTCCACCATCCTCCATCTCCTTCATGTAAGATGGACAAGCCAAACTCCCCCAAAAGCAACCAAGGAAACAAGAGATCTCGTTGCTTTCTCTCCTCCTCATGTGCATCATGAAGCAAAAGCATACTAACGGACATATGGAATTTCACATCAGCCCAATACAAAGAAACATCATTAATGCACATCATGAGAGAATCATGCCAAGATTTACCCAAGAGAAAACACATAGACATAGGAGATGTCATGTGGTGGCCAATCTCTCTCAAGTGAAACCAAAATGAACATGAATTCTTTTGCTGCATTATTTTATCAATACACAAGGCATGAATCAGAAAATTATGAGTTATTGGATGGTAACTATACTCACCCAAGAGCAACCAGCACAGCCATGGCTCCTTCTTCATTTCGTAAGTGTTCTACAAGGCATGGATCAAAAAAATAGGAGCCTTTGGGCAGTGACAAGAACCTCCCAAGGGAAACCAACGTAACCAACCTTGCTGGTCCATATAAATCTGTAAGTGGTCATGCAACCCCTTGCTTATCTCCCTCATCCACTCACCCCAATATGGAAGATGAGTGATGTGCTACATAATCATGGTATCCTCCCTTTGTAGAATACCATCTTCCCCAAAATGATGAAGAAATTTTCACTCTATGAAATTTTGAAGTGCACCTCCAATGAGATCTCTTAATGAGACCTTCTTCTCATCCATGGCCTTCCAAAAAAAATGAGGTTTTGGATCTGCTATAGGTAGAAGTCTCTCTTGGAGCTGTGAGGTGTTCATTGAGAAAGTGTCATCAAGAAAGGAGAAAAGGTTTCTCATATCTAGATGTCTACCATTCGTCATCTTTTCCTCCATTGCTTCATGAGTGAAGCTACCTTCAGAATGCTCCAATAATAATGGGGCCTCATCATTATCACTGCTTCTAAGTGACAGCGCTGTAGATCTGCAAGGTAATTGTTACACAACATTTTGTCATTGTCCCTGCAATCGCCAACTCGCACATTGGAGGGTCATTTTTGTGACCAATACGCAGTGTCATGCTTTGAAAATACCATCCTTGCATCCCTTTTGATGAAAACAAAATTCTTGTTGTTGACATTTCCCTAAGCACAACTGTGAAAATCCATATTTTTGCCTTGGTGCGAGTAGCCCATTACATCCTCACGCCGACCAAGAAATTTAACACTAAGCCCACGCCACTTGGTGCTCTATGCTAGTTAGACACCCGCGCCAAACTATTTATGGAATTAAAAAAAATAAATAGAGGCAGAGGTTCCATTCCAACCACCTCGGGGATGAGTCATTGGGAGTGGTTAAACTAAAAAAACCACAGACTCCTTCCTTTAGTTAGTAGTTTCCACCTCCCTTGGAACTCTCATAAAGGATAGGACTTCCTCCCACCTTTGTAGGGATCCCAACCTCCTCTCTTCCCTCTATATAAGAAACTATCTCCTTTGGTAGAAGCTAGTTGAATACACTATAGAAAAATAGCTGAATGAATGAATAGCTTAACTAATAGAATTATACTATAGCTAATCTGCCAGAGGAGATAGAGTAAGAAATATTGTGTTGAGAGAGCTCAAGTCGATGACTTCTAAGAGATCTTGAGTCTGAATTTCCTGACCAAAAGTTGAGACGCGTTTCGTCTGAACCTCGTTGGAGGAGATCACAATGTCAAAGCATCGGTTGTACTCTTCCTTATACTCATTAATATACATGACTACTGTTTGGTTCCACTATTGTATTATGATGTTTATTTGATATGATATGTTTATCCCTCTTTGACTGGCTAATAAATGTGAGTGAAACTATTTTGTCATATGTTGTTCTTGTTCTTTGTCCTATGTGCAGGTATCTGAGCATGACAGCGAATGGATCATGACTTGCCAAGGTGGGAGCGAGAGACCACTACTCCTTCTGCAACATCGACAAAGTTGGATTCAAGGTAGGTCAATCTACCATATATTTTGTTCATTCATTAACTAGGAAGCAACACTTTAGCGTGTCCTTTTGTTACTAGACCCACCATAGGGCTAGAGGGATCATCTCTGTCCGTAGAGAGGATTTACCTTCATAACGAATTGGCGACTTCGGCGGAAGAAGAGCATCTCCTTTGTTTAGAAAGGCTGGATGAAACCCTTCGCTTTGCTGCTCTCGTTATCGAAGCACAGAAAAAGTGGGTCAAAGCTCATTTTGATCAGTCAGTTTCCCCTCGTTCTTTCGTTAAAGGAGATCTCGTCCTCTTGTATGACCAAGCTTGTGATAAGCTGGGGGCAGGAAAATTTCAACCTATGTGGCATGGACCCTACATTTTTCAACTTATGTTGCAGAATGGGGCCTATGAGCTAATTGACTATGAAGGTCATCCTCTTTAACAACCCAGAAATGGGTTGTATCTCAAAAAATATTATGCGTGAGTCATTCATGTGTAATAGGTGTACATAGGTGTTGTTTTCATTTTTTGTACATGTTTTCTGGTTTGGTGTGCTTTGTGAGTATTTTCCTGCTTATTAGGTCTTGTTTATTGTGAAAATGTCTATTACCCCTTATGTCGGTTTCGCAAATGATGCTTCCCACAGTACCAGGAATTTTTCCTCGGCAACCTGGGTAATTTATGATCTTGCTGGTGAGTATATGGAGTGTAAAAACTCTGGTAAACTTGATAAATATATATATTATGTTGATAAAAGATGAGATATGAGATATGATTACAATGGGGAATCATCGAGGCTTTAAATATAGCCTCATGGTGTCCCTTGGTGAAGAGGCATGATCTTTGATCATGCCCTTTCACTTAATAAAACCTAATATAACTATATCTAAATAATAATTAATAAAATATACATAACATTGCCCCTCTCTTAAAGATGCTTTGTCCTCAAAGCATACATAACGATGGACAATGTTGACAAATGCCTGGATTTCTTGAGCAGTGGGCTCTTGCTTCCCACATTTTAAAAAGATCGTGAAGCATCTTCTCGAGCTCCATATGTTGGTGATGTGGATAGCGACAAGATTTGATATTGACAGGGTCGGGTCCTTTCTTGACTTCTATTGGATGTTCATGTTCCTTATTAGGAGGTATTTTTATTGGCAGGTCTTGGAAGAATTTTTCGTGTTTCCTAACTATTCCTTGTTCTTCTGGTGATTTTTCGTGATTTCTCTTTAGATTTAGAGGTAAGTTACCAACAATTATCGTTCGATGCAACTTCTCCTCATCATCAAACGCTTCCCTCTTAACAACCATATCTGCGTGAACATCGAAGGCCTCAACAGCTTCTGGCACTGTATCAGTGGCTTCGAATGTGTTTATCTCTTCACATTTTTCTTTCAATTCTGGGGATGAAACATTTTGCTGTTTATAAGAAACTGTATTTTCATGGATTCTTTCATTTTCAACGACTATGTCTGTTGTTGCATCTGTGATAACAGTCACGTTAAATTCTTTATGTGGCTCCTTCACCAACATTGTTTCTTTTCCTGCCATTGGATTTTCATTTATATAAAAGTTTTCAATAACTTCTGTTGTTGCATTACTGGCTTTATAAGTGGATTGAGTTGCATTTTCTTCTCTTGGTTTCTCAGCTCTATAACTTTCATGGTTGATTTCAGAGTCTCTACTTCTAGGTAGTTCAACACTATAGCCTTCATGTGAGCTGATTTCCAATTCAACCTCATTTAATTGCTCTTTTTCAAACATGTTATATTCATGATGATGATCTGAATTAGCTGAATTTTTTAGTTGATTATGTTCGACATTTGGGAATATTGGAAGTTGTGTCTGACTTAACTTATCTATCTTATCATTTAGCTTATTGAAGAGTTTTGTCATCTTGTTCATTGCTTCGCTATGCTCTGTCATCTTGTTCATTGCTTCGCTATGCTTTTCTGTGACCTCGTAATGATTTAGCCACATTTGTCTTTCTATTCGATTTGTCGTATCATGAACCTTTTTGATGTCATTGGAGTGTCTTGCAACTGTACCTTCAAGATCGACTAATCTTTTTCCAAAGTCATATGAATTATTATTGATCTGTTTCTCAAGATCCACCAATTTCTTCTGGAATTCGGCCATCGACATCGATGAAGACATTGACGTGTATGAGGTGGGGAATATTTTTCTGCCAGTTTTTTTTTTTTTTTTTAATTAATTAATTAAATTAATTTTTTTTTGAAATAATAATAATAATTTCTATTATTATTATTATATATATATATATTTTTAAATAATAATAATAATAATAATAATAATTATTCTTATTTTATTATTTGAATTATATATATATATATATATATATAATTATGGGGAAAAAAATTGTTAACCTTGAAAAGTCACGTTGTTTTTAAAAGTCACTTTGTTTTGAAAAGGCACGTTGTTTTGAAAAGGGGAAATGGGTTTTAATACCATGGGCAATTACCATGGGCCCAAAAACCACGAGCTTGTAAACCACGAGCAATTACTCTTCCTTTTTAATTTTACTTTGTCTTCACATGTACGTATTTCTTTATATATATATATATATATATATATATATATATATATATATATCTTTTTACTTTTTCTTTTTCTTTTTCTTTTGGAACTATTTTCTTATATATATATATATATATATATATATTTTCTTTTAATTTATTCTCAGGTTAAATTTCATCTTCTCTCTTTTTTATTATTATATATATATATATATTTTTTCCTTCTTATTTTTAAAAACAAAATGTTGTTTCACAAGCACTTAGTTTTTAAAAAATCCCACCCCCGGAATTTTCTTGTAATTCCACTGGTGATCAAGTTACTGCATCCCGAAGACATACCATACCAATGGAGTGTAAAAACTCTGGTAAACTTGAATAAATATATATTATTATTGATAAAAGATGAGATATGAGATATGATTACAATGGGGAATCACCGAGGCTTTAAATATACCCTCATGGTGTCCCTTGGTGAAGAGGCATGATCTTTGATCATGCCCTTTCACTTAATAAAACCTAAGATAACTATATCTAACTAATAATTAATAAAATATACATAACATTTGATAGGATCTCGCACTCCATCTGTCTAGGACGAACTACAAACAATGTCGCTGAATATAGTGTTCTCCTTGAACTATTAACTGAGGCAATCAATCTCGGCATACACGCATTGCTTGTAAATCTAGATTCATAGCTTGTTGTTCTGCAACTCAATAGTCATTATTTGGTTAGAAACCCATACATTTTGAGATTGTATTTACGTATTCGTTTGTTGGAAAGACATTTTGATTTTATCACATATCAACATATTTCTAGATGACATAAAACATTAACCGATATACACAATCAGACAGATGGGACATTTGCATCATTTGTAAAAGCATCATTATATGTGTTTATCCATGTATGGAAATTATATATATATATATATATATATATATATATATATATATCGCATGTTTGCAAGTGTGTGCATCATAACATCAAAAACTATATGTGTGTTTCTGTTACATCCTGAGACATCATGTCTTGCAAAATATGAAAATAAAATAAAACCTAGGTGTCTAATCAGCATGGTGCTCGTGATAACATGTCACGGCCCATACTAGCTGCCTCAGCAAGTGGTGAATTTGGCTGGGCACCCCTACAGTATGTCTCTGGTAGGCACGAGGAAAATCATCAAAACATGCATAATCCGAGACTCCTCCTGTAATCCCCTCTAGGTTGCACACTATCTCATCTTCCTTGCTGCCCTCACCTTGAGGGTCGAAATAGTGAGGGATTCGCCTCGCTATCGGTGAAATACTCACAGGTCTCTCTAGGCCAACATTTTCATCACATGGATTTAATTTCAGAACATGCATAAATATAAAAAAAAATCATAATACTCATAAAACTTAAAATACGAGTCTCACCCAAATATTTATCCCAATCTTCTCCCACCAGGAGTGGGAGGTCCAAATCATCAATGAAATATATGCTAGAGTAGGGCTAGTCCTCCACAACAATTAGCTATCGACGGAGCCAATCAAGTAATTCCGGTCTCTAGGACATCTATTTACCACCCCCTGCCCTTGGCATCAAAGTTTCCCATTGAGCCATCCGTGGTTCTCTCGTAGGTGGTGTCGGGACTATAACCTCCTGTCGCTGAAAAATGGGTAGTCGTTCCAAGAATAATGATACGAGAATAGATCCATAATCAAATTGTTTCAGTTTGTTATTCTTGCATCTGGTTAGTTGGCACTTCATGTTTATGGTCATGGCCTCTGCCCAGTTGTAGATTGTCAGTGCCATGCAGTCCACAGCAAGAAGCAACTATGTCTTTGTTGCTTCATTCGGTGCTTGTGATCTTGTAGCCCATGTGATGGTATGCAGTACCACGCGTAGTGTCAAATCTGGGATAGTTTGTATATCAAATTTCCCACTACCTGATCCCTTTTCTGCTCCTGGACATACTTTGTCTATCGCCATGGTCATGTTTTCCATGTAGGGCCAAGTGCCTATTAGGATTGGTGTTGCACCCCTTCGTGATAATAATGTAATGAAGTGTTTCACCCCTCCGTGATAATATTGTAATGAAGTATATGTCAAAGACATCAATCTCAAGATCTTGATCCCATAAGATTAACTTCTCTTGATTTTCATCCCATATACTGATCAGATACTGTAGTAATTCTGGTTGGTCTCAGAGACATGGTGTTATGAATAATTTTTTCAGACCACAGTTTCTGAGGGCTTCCATGACTCCCTCATTTTCCATGGCTAGCTCATCTTCTTCGCTATGTTCCCATTCTTTATGTTCAATGACCATTTTTCCTCTTTCTACTTGGAAAAATACACACATGAGTGGTATTAGTCAATTTTAACCCTTAAATCTATAAAACATTGGGGCATTTGATGCATATTTTTTTGCTAGAAATGTTTTGCGCCATTGGCGCGACTGTTTCCAAAACATTCATGCCAATGGGCGCTCCCTAGTGTTAAAAATAGGACGGTTGGCGCGACTCCGTGCCCGAAACCCGCACCAACTGTGAAGCCCTAATTTTTACATTTCCTCCCCCAAAATTCGAAATTGACAATTGCAGGAAGCAAGAAATGACTTAAAATGATGAGAGGGATCTCAGCTCTTTCCTAGAGTTGACGGATTTGCAATTGATCTACTAGATTGGCCACTATCGTCGCCGCAAGATTGCACAGTAAAATGGGTAACTATTTCTCCACAAGAGGTAAAAAGTGAAAAGTAATTATTTTTACCATTTTTGGCATTTTATAACTTTTTCACAACCCTAATTAGGTTTTAAGGCATGTTTTTTGATTATTTTATTATATTATTTTCGAGAAATGGATTTTACACATATCCCTTGTGTAGCAACAGGATTTTCATGCGACAATGATGAAGTAATGAGTTATATTTTATACTTTTTCAGACTCGGTAAAAAAACGAAAAAGTTACTATTGGAGTCACCTTTCAACTCTTTTCTAACTCTCTAAAATTGAAAAGATTACCGATATTCTTGTCGTTTTGAACTCGTTAAATGGTTGCGAAACGATATCTACCCAGTATACATTTAACCCTTTTTCGAGCTCGGATGGATTATTTACGAAAAAGGAATACCTTAGCCTATCGTGACTAAGAGGTTCTCTCAGACACAGTTTTCTACCTTTTCGAATCTGTGAGACTACCTACGAAAAGGGACTGTTGGAGTTTTCTTTTCTACCTTCTTTTCAAACTCTCTAAACATGAAAAGATGTCGATTTCTCCCTGTGTTAGACTCGTTAAACCCTACGACATCGGACTTCATCACCATAATGTTATTTCGAGTTCCTCCTTCCTAGGGCTCCTAAAATGTACTAGGTTGGATTTGTTCGAAGGACAAACTTATAGTATAAGCATATGCTATCCCTTCAAGCTTGTTTTAAAAAATAATTAGGGTACTCGCCAAAAATTGTGGGGGAAAATGGAACCAAGTTTTAGTTATGTTGGTAGTATGTCACTCTTGAACATGGCACTTGTCTGCATTCGTGTCGGGTTGGGGACATCTCATTTTGTCATTTTTGCCTCCATGGGTTTGGGTAATCTCTTGTGACCTCTCATCTTCTCTTTGCCACATCATCATGACCTCAAATCCTTTGATGTAAAATACTACCAAATCCAATGTCGTGCTATTGATATGTTCAAGAGAAGTTTGCCTCTGCAGTTGTCAACCTTCCTCTGATCTCCTGTTGGTCCTGATCCACTTTCATCATGTTCCTCTATCTCGTGTCGATGATGTGGGAAACATTATGGCCCTCCTTCGACCAGGTCACTTCCTGTCGAATTTAGCTCATTATCCAGGAATTTGATCTAGAGACTCCCTTTTGGTACCTTGGAGCCTGCATGCCTCAATGGCATATTTTTGGCATTCGACACAAGGTTCACATCACTGGCCTTTGATTGAGTGATTCTACAAATGTTCGATGTCAGTTCAATTTTCAAATTTCGTATATTGTAACTTTTGTACCTTGAGGACCATCATCATCATTGGTGGCTTATCTCGTGTCCGTTAACAAATTTCATCATTGGCTGGTAATCAGAAAATTTTCTTCCATGTTTGACTTCAGCTCATACATTCGCATGCTTGAATTTGTACTTGTTTGGGTTGAGATGGAGTGAAAGACCCTGGATTTTGTCTGATAAACTCTAGGATGTGGATTTTGTGGATTATTATGACTTATTGCATGACTCTCTTGATTGGATGGCTGCGACCATACCTGAGTCTATTTATTGATCCTTCTTACTAGATGGCTGTGTCCATACCACAGATTTCAGTTTTTATATATTCTATTATGGATGGCTGCACCCATGCCATGTGATTCATGTATCACAGATATCAATTGTATTTGTAATTGTAGGTCTTCTGACAGTGGTGTTTGGTTCGAACACGTTCTCATAAAGCATTTCACCCCTCCCTCTCTCACGGATTTCATACTTTAGGGGGCATCTGTTACACATCATTTTGTCACTGTCCCTGCAATCCCCAACTTGCACATTGGAGGGTCATTTATGTGACCAATATGCAATGTCATGCTTTGAAAATACCATCTTTGCATCCCTTTTGATGAAAGCAACATTCTTCTTATTGACATTTCCCTAAGCAGAGCTGTGAAAATCCCTATTTTTTCCTTGGCCCAAGTAGCCCGTTACATCCCCGCCCCGACCAGGAAATTCAACACTAATCCCATCCCACTTGGTTCTCTGTGCCAGTTAGACACCCATGCCAAGTTGTTTATGGAATTTAAAAAAAAAAATAGAGGCAGAGGTTCCATTCCAACCACCTCGGGGATGATTCATTGGGAGTGGTTGAATTGAAACAACCACAGACTACTTCCTTTATTTAGTAGTTTCCACCTCCCTTGGAACTCTCCTAAAGGATAGAAATCCCTCCCACCTTTGTAGGGATCCCAACCTCCTCTCTTCCCTCTATATAAGAAACTATCTCCTTTGGTAGAAGCTAGCTGAACACATTATAGAAAAATAGCTGAAGGGCTGAATAACAGAACTAAGAGAATTATACTATAGCTAAGCGGCCAGAGGAGATAGAGTAAGAAAGATTGTGTTGAGAGAGCTCGAGTCGATGACTTCTATGAGAGCTTGAGTCTAAATTCCTTGACCGACAGTTGAGATGCATTTCTTCTGAACCCCGCTGGAGGAGATCACGACGTCAAAGCATCGGTTTTACTCTTCCTTCTACTCATTAATATACATGGCTATTGTTTGGTTCCACTATTGTGTTATGATGTTTATTTGATATGATATGTTTAGCCCTCTTTGACTGGCTAATAGTTGTGAGTGAAACTATCCTGTCATATGTTTTTCTTGTTCTTTGTCCTATGTGCAAGTATCTGAGCATGACAATGAACGGATCGTGACTTTCCAAGGTAGGAGCGAGAGACCACTGCTCCTTCTACAACATCGACATCATTGGATTCATCTAGGTTGAATGTAGCTCATCCATGACAAACTGGGATAGATTTTCATCTCCCCCTTGGTTAGATCAAGGGCCCTCTGTGCTGTGATATGTTGCTGCTCCAAATCAGCACTATGTTCTAACCCTTGGCTATGCATTGGCCCTGATGGCATGTTCCCATAAGTTTCAATAAGATTTACTAAAACAATAGGTGATGAATGTGCATGCATAACTTGGATCAAACGATATGTGGGAACCTCTTTATAGAACACAAGAGTTCCTCCAACTGGGACAATAGTGCCTCTGACTGCTGGTAAGAGTGATAGCTACTCTTCTCCAAGTGTACCAGCACTGGAATCTTCCTCCTCTTCCTCATGCATATCCTGAATCATGCATGGGACTCCATGTGTCAAGAGCTTAAGACTGTCTTTCAAAGATGCAAGTGTCTCTTCTCCAGATGCAAGTACTTCTGCAGCTGGTGGTGAGTGACTTCTTGTCCAGAGTGACAAGATTGATAGCCCTCTCCTTTGGAAATTTCTCTTTGTAGCACATGTCTGACTTCTTCACATCAAACTTCTTTCTCAACTTGTGAAATAAATCTAAATATTTAGTCACCTTTGCATGTTCCATGTGACCAAACCACCAATCATTGGCTCCATATAAAATATGAAGTGCTGCAATTTGAACAGCCTCTTCTTCAGCTACAGGATGTAGCTTGAAAAATGTGTCTAACACTCTCCTCCAAGCCTTAACAATGCTTGAGGAAGATCCATCAAATGTAGGAAAATAGAATCTATTATGCCTCTTTCTTCTATTGTTGCTATATGATGCTCTTTCTTCTTTGATTTTGAAGAATTGTTGGAGAGTTAGCTTCTCCTTGAATGCTCTAGACTGTGCTTTGTACTCTTCAAGATACACACTGAGAATCTCATGAATCTCAGGTTCATTCCTTCCTTCATTTCTACACCATTCACCTTCTTCAAAGAAAGTGGGCATATTGGATCTATGAGGAGATCTAGTGTTGTCCAGTTTTCTTCTTTGCTGATAGGAAGTGCTGGGGCCTTCCTCATCACATCTTCTTCTTCGATCTTCTTTCTACCTTTCCTCTTACATTTGATAGACCTCCTTGGAGAGATCTTGCATAGATTTATAGAAATGAGTGGTAGAATTTTCTCCCTCCATGATAGATCTCATCTATCTGCTTCTTCTTCAAATGCAAAATATGAAGTGTCCACAAGCTGAGCCAAAGATCATGCTCTGATGCCACTGTAATATCCCAAAAGGGAGAATACAGTAATACTTCACACAATATGATAAATTACAGCAAGATAAATAATAAATCTTAAGACAACATCAAAATTTATAGAGGAGCTGAGCCATTTTATTAGATTTTAAAAGAATCAGTTACACCATGTACAAAATGTGAGCATATCTAGCCAAAGAGATGGTCTAGAAGTACCTAGAAAAAAAGCTACAATAGGTACATCATAACTAGAGAGGCACTGAAGCAAATACTGCGCTGTCCCTTCAACAGATTATGAACATATAGTTGTAGGATGAAAAGGAAAATGCAGATATACTCAAATCTGGAGCTCAGATGATGCCAAGATTCAAGATCTGGCCAATGTGATGGATTCCCAAGATAAGTCAGAAAGGATTTTCCAGATCTGCAATTTTGGAAAATCACCTCCCTAGGATTTGATCCTTGATCTACTGGAAGTACAGATATAAAGCTAGATCTAACAAATAGATGGTTGAAATATGATATCAGATCAGATCTATGCTTTAAGGGATGATCCCTTCTTCATATCTACGAGCTAGAAGCTCTATATCTAGCTTCTCAATCCTCCAATGATGATTGCAGCTACTGCAACACAATTGCCTCTAGAAACTGTGCTGTGAGGGAAATAGAGGCCTTCTGCATGATGAAAAATTCTGCAATAAACTCTAGGCTGATGGTAAGACTGATGGAAATGTGAGGGAATGATCCCTCATAGGATTGCTAGCTGAAATACTAGCAACTTCCTTCCTCCTTTTAGATCTGCAAAATGAACAGTGTTATTCATGAAGGGAAAACTGCTGCTAGGAGGTTAATAATTTTTGGCCTGATGCCAGATTTGCAATGAAGCTCTGGGAAGCTGATATTTAAGCCCAAGGTGATAGGAATAAACCCTCACCAGTTCTCCAGCTAAAGTACTGAAGACAACTTCCTCCTTCCAAATTGATCTTCAAAAATCTGCAATTTCTGAATATGAGTGTTCTGCAGAAAGTAGGAAAAGGAGATGGCACTTAAAGCCTAATGTATAATGAAGTACAATACTCTTTCTAGAGCTGATCTAAGAAAGAGATGGGATTCCTGACCAGGAACGCCCGATGCTAAACAGCACCTGCAATCTCTACTAAACAGCCCAAGAAATAAGTGGAATGTCACATGACAATTCCAGATCTGAAAAGAAATTACATCAAGAAATAATCATCATGCCCTCATCCTTGCCTTTATCTTCTTTAAATAAAATTTGAGCCTTCCGAAGCCTTGGCCCTCATCTAGACTGTGTTGTCACATGTGGACAAGATCCTCCAAGTTGCATTGCGCTGTTTGACCAAATCAACCATCATGTCTAGGTGCAATGTACACCTTCCATCAAGTGTGCCTTGTTAGCACAACGTCCTCCATCACTTTACCATGAATTTCCCATGATCTTTGACATCTTCAAGATCTTATTTTACTGAATCATCCTCTATTTAATCCATTCAAGATCTTAGTTGACTGTGTCAACCTCCATGATCTATCTCATCAATGAGACAAATTCTCCAATTTCATTCACATTTGTAGTTTCTCAACTACCTTCTTATGTAGATCTAGGTTTCATTAATCCACATTCACACACAAAAAAGTGGATATATATTCATGTTGAGGATTGTGGGTCCCTCCACCCTTTTATTTACTTAATTCATTAAGCAAATCAAGGACTCTAATATTCCAAATATGATGTGAAAATTTGGGAATATTACAGAGGTTGTGCTGAATGATTGCCACAGTGGAGCTTGTGGTGGTCATTTATTTGGGCTTGCTACAGCCCAAAAGATATTGCATGTAGGATATTTTTGGCCCTCGATTTTCAAATATTGTGTTGAGGCAGTCAAAAAGTTCCATCCTTTTCAAGTCTATACTCAGAAGATGTGTGCGCATCCAACTCCGTTATTTCCTGTTGTCATTGTCGGTCCATTCACAAAGTTGGGTATTGATTATACTACATGTAACCCACCTTCAGAAAAGGGTCATAAGTACATTATCGTAGTAGTAGACTACTTTACAAAGCTGGCTAAAGCTATGCCTACTTTTGAGAACGATGATGAGAGAAGAGCCCTGTTTCTATTCAACCAAGTCATTTCTCACTTTGGTATCCCAAAAGATATTGTCACTAACCATGGAAGTCATTTTTGGAATAGTATGATGGCTAAATTGGATCTCAGATTGGGTTTTCAGTAGGAGCATTCATCTTCGTATTATCCTCAGGCCAATGGGTAGGTTGAAGCCATAAACAAGTCCTTGAAGTATATCTTTCAATGGACAATTGATAAAGCCAGATCCAATTGGCACGTCATGTTGTATCCTACCCTTTGGGCATATCGGATGTCTATGAAGACTGCAACTGATTTCACTTTGTTCAAACTAGTTTATGGGATGGAATATAAATTTCTTGTTGAATGTGAAATTCCTTCCATTAATATGGTTGTTGAGCTTCTTCCTGACACCTCTAGACTCGAAGAACACCTTGTCCATCTCGAACATCTCGATGAACAGTGCCGAGATGCATCTACGATGAATGAAACTCATAAGAAACAAGTGAAGTTTCAGTATGATAAGGCGGTCAAACCTAGGTTTTTCTTTGAGGGTGACCTTGTTTTGGTTTATGCCCAAGGCAAGGTTGCCTTGGGGGTAGGAAAGTTAAAATCCATGTGGTATGGCCCTTTTATTTTCAAAAAGGTCCTAAAAAAGGGAGCTTATACCTTGATTGATTTCGATAGAAACGAGCTAGCAGAGCCCAGAAATGGGCTCTATTTGAAGAAGTATTATGTCTAGGCTTCGACGTAGAATTTACTTTGTTGTATATATTGTATTTTTGTACATGTCTGTTTATAAATTTTTTATGTTACTTTGATGATTTTGATCTTCTTTGGCAAGTGTTTTTTGGATGAGATGAGTCATTTTGGCTTTGTTGATGGTGCTAGTAGACATATCTGAAACCTTGCTTTCACGACTTGGGTAATTCACTATTCATCCAGAAATTTGTTAGTCTTAAGGGGTGTATGCATTGGTCCCACTTTGAAAAATGTGGTAGAATACACAACAGTGGTCAACCTACTCTCAGTGGAAATATCTCTTGGTGTTGATTCGTTAGTAGTTTACTTGGATTCGCAACTAGTGGTTTCACAATTAAACAACACCTGTCATATCAGAGACCTATTTTTACATCTATTATTTCTGAGAGTGTAATTGTTACAACGTTCATTTCAATATCTTATGTTCATTCACATTCCTCGTTCAGATAATTGGTTAGCAAACCCATTGGCTAATCAAGCACTTGATTGGCACATTAATCATTCAATATTTTAAAAATATGAAAACATCATTCATCATTTTACATTTAGGACAATCACATCATATAAAATCACTATATATATATATATATATATATACACCAAAGTGTGTTCAAAATATACAAAATTGGACCCTTGTGTCCTACAAAATTATGGATTATGCCCGATCATGCCTATCATCAAAAAATATTACAGTCATCCGATCAAATACAAAATCTATCCCTAAGGGCCCTACCCAGGATAGGTGTTCCAGAAGAACACAATGGAAGTAGCTACATGACATAACAATCACACCTAGTCATGTGGTACTCCAACCACTCATCTCTGGATAGCATCTGAGAGATCCTATATGGTCGTCATAGGGACTTGGCGAGTCAAACTCTCCAAGTTCCTCTGAATCACACGGAGGGTTCTCTCCAAGTCTTCAGTAGCATCATCTGCCTCTCTTCTGTGGTGCTTGTGTCTAGGGAAACTCTCAGGTCTCACCGGTCCCATGTCTGTATCATGATCATTAAAATTTTGTAATTAATATTGTCCTATCAAAAATATTTTTCATTTTCATATAATTCAAAGAATAAAAAAAATCATATAATCATAAATCATTGTGCAATATTACCAATTGCACCCCATGTTGCACTGGGTGGAAGAAATAAATCTAGATCTGCTTTGAAATCCATCCCAGCATAGGGATAGTCATCTACTGAGATGACCTGTTCTCCCCACCACTGGAAGAACTCACCATCCCGTGTAGTCCAAGGGACCTCACCACCCCCCAGTATCATCATCAAGTCTGCCCATCTAGCTATCCATGGATCACGAGGGCTAATGATGGTAGACATGATCTTGGGATGAAGCCCTAGAAATCTCTCAAAGAAGAATGTACAGAGAATGGTACCATAGCCAAAATGCTTTGTTTTGACTTGCCAGATAGAAGTCAATTGTTTCTTCAGAGTTTCCAATAAGGTTGTGCACCAATCATAGAGCATGGTCAAGAAATCCACTGCTAGACTCATGTTGTCTCATGAAGCCTAGTGTATGGATGTTGATCATGCTACTCTAGCAATGGTGAAAAGGAGAGTTCTCGTGTGCATATCTCGCACATATTTGATTGGGATCTATGTCCCCACCTTATTAACACCCTCAACACAATAAACTTGAACATAATCATCAACACTAAGCCCTCTTGTGGGCTTACCCTGCAAGTTAGCTGGTTCCCATCTCCGGGAGAGTCTAGTTATGAAATAGATGTCTTCCACTTCAATTCTTAGTGGAATTTGATCTATCATGAAACAATCTTGATCCGGATCCCAATAATTAAATAACATTTAGAGAAATCGTGTGTTAGTTTTCATATTTGGCATTTTGAAGAATTTTAATAATCCGCATCCCCGAAGGATATCCAAGGATACCTGGTCCTACATGACCTCATTATCAATGGAACTATTTTCTCTTTCCCTCCAGCTGATTGTTATCCTGAATCATTTCATCCATTAATCAATTTGAAATTAATTTTAAAATTCCGTTGTGTGCATATGCAACTTCATTCAGACACAGTCACATCTATACGTGAGTTCCTCGTGACGAACACGCATATACGCAGAGGGTTTCAGAAAAAAAAAACATATTTATATGGTGAAAAATCATAAAATTTGATTGAAATGATAACAAAATTGATTAAAAAGTTAATTATGAGGCTTACCCCACTAATTTTGATCGATTTGGTGGATGGTTTCTCCATTTGCAATAAAGGGCTTTTTTGCTCCCACTTTCTCAACTTCTTCACAGCACAAATAACCAAATGTGAGTCCAAAAGGCCTATTTATGCCCATAATTCAAAAAAAAATTGCAAATTTTATTTGTGTTTACTTTTTTTGTTTGTTCACGATTGTTTAACCTTTTGGCTTGTAAGTGTTGGGAAAAGTTATTTTTAGGTTCATTCTGGTGATTTTGAGATATTTCCATTTTTTGCTTCAGATCCATGATCGCTGACTTGTCATGGCAGGTATTTGATTCTGAAATGGAATATAGGTTAGGGAATCCACTTTCCATTGCACTTATGCATACTAGCCTCCATTTTGAAAACTGGCCATAGGGTCGACCCCATCATACTATGACTATTTAACCAATTTCAGTCACCGATTTTTAAATCATGATATGATGGTAGAGCCATCCTTTACATGGGCTTCCTAGTTGGTTCCTCACTAGCATTTGTTTCCCATGCTGCAATCTATGTAGGCTCAGGATTCCTCTTTAATCCTATCATGACTTATGCGTTGAAGCTTCATTCTTCTTCTTCTTCACTATTTTTATTCTAGCCATATACCTTAGAGGCTTCGATTTCGTTGTTGAGTTGTATTGTTGCATTGCATATTTACCACTTGTTTATCTTGGCCTTTAGCCGGCTTCATTTGGACTCATGTTTAATTCGTCTTTTGACCATTTCTTTCTGCAAATTCAACTGTGCAATCACTTAGCCTTCACAACTTCACACCTTTATCCATGGACAGAACATTCCTCTGAGTGTCACTTACTAGTTTTCACCACCTTGCATTGAGCATATGATTTTTCCCATCCCAGGAACTAGTTCATCTATTTACTGACACTCGTTCTACCCATTGTGCTATAACATTATTTTATTCTTTTTTTCAGGATTTGAAATATGAAAAGATAAAAAAAAATCAATATTTGAAAAATAGCAGGAACAAGACATTACTTCCATATTTGATGGTGGCTAAAGAGTCACTTGTGTCGCCCTTGAACGAAGCACAAAAAAGCTAAGTCTTTTCTCCATTTGGGATGGTTTTAGTTTTTGACTTAGGAGAAGCCATAACCTTGTTATCAAGTCAGTTCTCCCCCGATTGGTTATCTCTTCCAATCATATGGAGGGTTTGTTTATGCCTCCTACATGATAAACTTATACAAAGTTATCATTTTCTGGCATAGTCAAAATGAGTTGTGATTTTTTTCAAGGGAAATTAACCTAAGTCGGCCTTTCTGCAGTGTCTCTTGACTCATTTTTCAATTGGTTATCCCAGTCTGTCAGAATCTTGTTCTATCACATCAGCTATTTGGTCCTTTTCTTGTGCTATTTTGAGAAGGTCTCCATTGACTTCTTACTGGCGGTTTTGTCTCTTATCGACTTCGACATATTGCTCTGAGAGTAAACCTAGAGCCACACTGTGGCCCTATTTACATCATTGATAGGTGACCTTGTTCTTAGCATTTGATCAACATCATGGATCTTTGACTGAGTGCTTTCCCTTGTGTTCGACTTCATCTTACATTATGACACCTGGGTTTCATGCAACACCTTGATTTCCATTTGACCCTATTGGTGGATATCTCACCTCTTTGTCAGTTTTCATTATTGGTTGGTTCAGAGGGTTTCTGTCGTGCGGTATGTAATATTCCAAAATTTCCACATCATATTTGGAATATTATTTTAGATCTAGATCTAGAACATGGAGTAGTGGAGCAGCTCTATTTATGAATATCATGCCTCATTTATGAGATGGACTATGGAGGATGAAACAGAAAAAATAAGATCATGGATATCAAATATAAAATCATGAGGATATTTGATAAGGTCAACTGAGATCATAGTGCATTCAAAGAATATCATGAAGCACTTATGATAAGATAGTGGAGAAAGTGGTGCATTTAATGCATGCATGATGGAGAGGGTGATCACCCCATATGAACATGATGGAAGACATGGATCAACAACGCAGTGAAACATGGAGACTTTTTCCACATGTACAACACAGATTTGGATTGGGCCTAGGCTATGGAAGGCTCATGTAGATAATGAAGGTGAAGGCACAATGGAAGGCATAATTTGGATTATTCATTTCTTGATCTGTTTAGATCTAGATTTGTCTTAGGAAATTTCTATCCAAGCTTGGGCTGTTTAGCAGAGTTTGTAGTGCTGTTTAGAATAGGGTGTTCTGGGGCAAGAATCCCACCTCTTTCTTTGAGTAGCTCTGGAAAGAGGATTTATCTTCATTCCTTATCAGGAATTGGTGCCATCTTCAGGAGGTTGTTTCTAGCATTTAGCTAGGAAACTAGTGGAGGATTCATCCTACCAATTTGTGCTTCAGATATAGCCTTTCAGGAGTAGCAGATCTACATTCGAAATTGAGGCCATTGGGTTTTACCTCCATGAAAAATTATTCCCTTCAAGGATTGCGTAGTTCAGTCTTGTAGATCTATTAGAGGAAGGAAGTTTCCAGTATCTCAGTTGTAAATACTATGAGGGATAACCTCCTCACATTGGATCTATTTTTTCCATCATCCAAGATCTAATTTTACATATCTAGCAGTAGGATATTGAGCCTCCCTCTCTGAAAGCGCAGTTTTCTAAAGCTATTGTTCCTATAGCAGCTATTTTTGGTGGAGGATATTGAAGGAGCTAGATCTTGAGATTTTAGCCGAAGGATATAGTGAAGGGATCATCTCTTCTTGCATAGATATGATTATACATCATTTTAGCCATCATATCATCTGATCTAGCTTCAAATTTACATTCCCAATAGCATATATATGAAGCCCTAAGATGAATGTTGTCTTAGACCTACAGATATGAGAAACCCCTCCTGGGTTATCTTGGGAATCCATCATAGAGCCTAGATCTACAATTTCAGCATCATTAGAGCTCCCATTCTTCCTAGATATGACTTTATATATTTTAGGTAGTTGTAGTCCCTATATTTGCAGCAGGGACAATGAATTTTACCTTCCAGCAGAGCAGAAGTTACTCGGTCTCTCTTAGGATATCATAGCAGGGTCATTCTAGGACGCCCCTGTGGCTTGAGTGTCTCGTATTTTTAGCACTGTTGTACTTGCTTTTTCACCTCAAAAAATAACAAAATGGCTTAGTTATTTCTGTGCATTCTGATGTGTATATAGATTTATTGTTTACTTTTCTACAGTTCCTATATTGTGTTTTAGTATTACTTCATTCTCCCTTTTGGGATATTACAGTGGTGACAGAGCATGATCTTTGGCTCAGCTTTTGGACACTTCATCTTTTACATCAAAAGAAGAAGCATATAGATGAGATCTATCATGGAGGATAATAATTATACCACTCCTTTCCTTATATCCATGAAATATCACTACAAGGAGGTTAATCCAATGAATAAGGAAGGACAGAAAGAGGATCTAAGAAGAATATTTGAAGAGGAAGGTCCAAGCACTTCCTATCAGTAGAAAAGAAAACTAGAGAATCATAGATCTACTATGCCCACTTTCTTTGAAGAAGGTGAGAGGTGTAGAAGGGAAGAAAGAAGAGAACATGAGACTCATGAGAGTCTCAATCTATATCTTGAAGAGTACAAAGCACAATCTAGAGCATTCAAGGAGAAGCTAACTCTCCAACAATTCTTCAAAATCAAAGAAGAAAGAGGATCCTATAGTAGCAATAGAAGAAAGAGGCATAATAGATTCTATTTTCCTACATTTGATGGATCTTCATAAAGAACTATTAAGGCTTGGAGGAGAGAGTTAGATACATTTTTCAGGCTACATCCTATAGCTGAAGGAGAGGTTGTTCAAATTGCAGCACTTCGTCTTTTAGGTGAAGCCAATGATTGGTAGTTTGGTCACATGGAGCATGCAAAGGTGACTAAATATTCATATTTCTTTGACAAGTTGAGAAAGGATTTTGATGTGAAAAAACCATAGATGTGTCACAAAGTGACATTTACTAAGGAAACAAAGGAGGATGTCAATATTGTCACATTGGATAAGAAGTCACTACATTCACCACCAGCTGCAAAAGTACTTTCATCTGGAGAAGAGACACTTGCAACTTTGCAAGATGGTCTTGATCTCTTGACACATAGAGTACCATGCATGATTCAGGAGATGCATGAGGAAGAGGAGGGAGATTCCAGTGCTGGTACATTTGGAGAAGAGCAGCCATCACACTTACTAGCACCTGGAGACACTTTTGTCCCGGTTAGAGGAACTCTTGTGTTCTGGCAAGAGATCTCCACACATCAGTTGATCCAAGGTATGCATGAAATTTCATCATATATTGTTTCAGGGCCAATGCATAACCAAGGGTCAGAAAAAAATGTTGATTTGAAGCAAAAACATATCACAGCACAGAGGACCCTTGATCTAATCAAGGAGGATATTAAGAACTATCCCATCTCATCATTGTTGAGCTACATTCAACCCTTTGAGTTGAAGTATAAAGTTTCAGAAAGTGGGATGAGCATGATCCTATGTACAATAACTACTTATGAGATCAGTATTGTGCCTTACTTTGAGATAGCTCATGTAATACCATGCAGATCTACAACGTTGTCACTTAGTAGTTGTGATAAAGAAGGGGCATCATCATTCTTGGATCATTCTGAAGGTAGCTTCACTCATGAAGCAATGGAGGTAAAGATGACAAATGGTAGACATCTTGAGATGAGAAACCTTTTCTCCTTTCTAGATGACCCTTTCTCAATGAGCATCTCACAACTTAGAGAGAAACTTATACCTGCAGCAGATCCAAAACCTCATTGGTTTTGGAGGGCCTTTGGTGAAAATAGAATCTCATTGAGAGATCTCATTGGAGGTGCACTTCAACATTTCATGAAGTACAAATTTCTTCATCAGTTTGGGGAGGATGGTATTCTACAAAGGGAGGATACCATAAGTATGCAGCATGTCATTCATCATCCACATTGGGATGAGTGGGTGAGGTTGATAAGAAAGGGGTTGCATGACCACTTTCAGATTTATGGCATAGGCCAACAAGCTTGGTTACATTGGTTTCCCTTGGGATATTTTTGCCACTGCCCAAAGGCTCCTATTTCTTTGATCCATGCCTTAAAGAACACCTATGAAATGAAGAAGGAGGCATGGCTGCATTGGCTGCTCTTGGGTGAGTATGGTTACCACCCAATAGCTCATAATTTTCTGATTCATGCCTTGTATATCAATGATAGAATGCAACAAAAGAAGGCATGTTCATTTTGGTTTTCCTTGAGAGAGTTTGGCCACCACACGAAATATCCTATGTCTATGTGTTTTTTATTGGGTAAAGCTTAGCATGACGCTCTCATGATGTGAATTGATGGTGTTTATTTATATTGGGATGATGTGACATTCCATATGTTAATTAGTATGTTTTTGATCCATGATGCACGTGAGGAGGAGAGAAAGCAACAAGATCTCTTGTTTCTTTGGTTGCTTTTGGGGGAGTTTGGCTTGTCCATCTTACATGGAGAAGATGGAGGATGGTAGCAAAGGGCCTTAATCT
This sequence comes from Pinus albicaulis, assembly GCA_034641835.2. Lineage (NCBI taxonomy): Eukaryota > Viridiplantae > Streptophyta > Pinopsida > Pinales > Pinaceae > Pinus > Pinus albicaulis. The sequence continues at coordinate 1,524,236,612 of CM076575.1, read as the reverse complement.
GGTGGTTACTATTAGGAGAATATGGTTTGACATATTTATCTACCGATATAACTCCTTTCCTTATTCTTTTGCAAAACTTTGGAATGATGCTTGGTTCCAACAAGGCAAACATGGCTAAGGATGAGAGCATATCAATGCTCAATAAAATTCATAAAGCATGGGATGGAGGGATGTATTGTGAGATGGAGCTTTTCCTTTGTGGAAAGAGCCACTTTATTTTATGTATCTCATGTATTGATGAGGATGTTGGACATAATATGGTTGTCACTCAATACTTCATGATGACAGAAGGGCATCTAACTACACAGTTGAAGGTCATTCTATGCTCTCTTGAGAGACAACTTTGGAACCAAACATGTATGACACATTGCAGAAAATGGAGGAATCCTTATTTATGTGTATGCCATTTGGAGGGGAATAGATGGCTTTGCATATAATTTTGGAGTTTCTTGAGGACAAGCAACATTTTTTCGGGGGACGAAACTGTAATATTCCCAAATTTCAACATCATATTTGGAATATTAGATTCCTTGATTTTCTTAATAAATTAAGTAAATAAAAGGGTGGAGGGACCCACAAACCTCAAAGATGAGTAAAATCCACTTTTAATGTGTGTATGTGGATATTTTAGATCTATATCTAGAACATGGAGTAGTGGATCAAATCTATTTATGGAGATCATGTCTCATTTATGAGATAGACTATGGAGGATGACACAGTCAAATAAGATCATGGATCTCAAATATAAAATCATGAGGATCTTTGATAAGGTCAACTGAGATAATATTGCATTCAAAGAAGGTCATGAAGCACTTATGATCAGATAGTGGAGGAAGTGGTGCATTTAATGCATGCATGATGGAGAGGGTGATCACCCCATATGAACATGATGGAGGACATGGATCAACAATGCAGTCAAACATGGATACTTTCTCCACATGTACAACATAGATTTGGAGTGAGCCTAGGCTATGGAAGGCTCATGTATATAATGAAGGTGAAGGCACAATGGAAGGCATGATTTGGAATATTCATTTCTTGATCTGTTTAGATCTAGATTTGTCTTAGGACATTTCTATGCAAGCTTGGGATGTTTAGCAGAACTTGCAGTGTTGTTTAGCACAGGGTGTTCCCGAGCGGGAATACCACCTCTTTATTTGAGTAGCTCTGGAAAGAGGATCATTCTTCATTCCTTATCAGGAATTGGTGCCATCTTCAGGAGGTTGTTTCTAGCATTTATCTAGGAAACCAATGGAGGATTCATCCTACCACTTTGTGCTTCAGATCCAGCCTTTCAAAAGCAATATATCTACATTCAGCATTCAAGCCATTGGGTTTTATCTCCATGCAGTAGCAGTCCCTTCAAGGATTGTGCAGTTCAGTCTTGTATATCTATTCGAGGAAGGAAGTTTCAAGTATCTCAGTGGGACATCTTATGAGGGATAACCTCCTCACATTGGATCTATTGTTTCCATCATCTAGGAGCTAATTTGACATATCTATCAGCAGGCTATTAAGCCTCCCTCTCTGATAGCATAGTTTTATGAAGCTGTTGTTCCTACATCAGCTATTTTCAGTGGAGGAGATTGGAGGAGCTAGATCTTGAGCTTTTAGCCCAAGAATATAGTGAAAGGATCAACCCTTATTGCATAGATCTGATTATACATCATTGTAGCCATCATATCATCAGATCTAGCTTCAGATATGCATTCCCAATAGTATATATATGAATCCCTAAGAGGAAGGTTGCCTTAGACCTACATATCTGAGAAGCCCCTCCTGGGTTATCTTGGGAACCCATCATAGAGCCCAGATCTACAATTTCAGCATCATCAGAGCTCCCATTCTGCCTAGATCTGACTTTCTATCTTTCAGGAAGTTGGAGTCCCTATAGTTGCAGTAGGGATAACACAATTTATCTTCCAGCAGAGCAGAAGTTACACAGTCCCTCTTAGGATATCATAGCAGGGTCATTCTAGGCCACCCTTGTGGCTTGAGTGTCTCATATATTGAGCACTGTTGTACTTTCTTTTTCACCTCCAAAATAATAAAATGGCTCATTTATTTCTATGCATTCTGATCGTATATAGATTTATTGTTTACTTTTTTGCAGTTCTTATATTGTGTTTTAGTATTATTGCATTCTCCCTTTTGGGATATTACATGCTAACTACATTTTGAGCATGTCAGAAACGTACTTTGGGTTGGTTAATTCACTTTTCTTCGTCCAATTCCTTCCAAATCTTTGCCTATGGTTTACACTCACATTGGACTGATGTTGAATGCCTTAATTCCTTCCTTCCAACATATATTTTCCAATCGAATCTGACTCATTGCCCTAGGAATAAGGTCTAGAGTCATTTTTTTAGTACCTTAGGGTTTGCAGTCATCAGTGGCAGACTCCTTCGCTATTGACAGTGAGAATACAACAATGTCTAATGATTGGTAGATTCTCTTAAGTGTTTGAATTTAACTCATTTATTCACACTTGTTAGATTTTACTGGGGCACCTTGACACCCATCATCATTATTGGTGAGTTGTCTCGCATTTGTTAATGATATACATCAATGACCGGTAATCAAATTATTTCTCACATGGTTGACTTCAGCCCATTTATTCCCATTGTGTAGAATTGTGCCATGGTGATCGGTGAAGACCTCGATTTCACATCAACATGTTTTGGTTCACTTTGAAAACTCCTTCAGTTTTCTGCCAGTGAAATCATCCACCCTTATTGTTACAGTTTCATCACAACAACATCTTATATGTTCGCAACCGAGTTGCATGTTGTGCCATTTGTTCCACCACTTATGATTTGGTACTTGGAGATTCAGTTGTGACTTCAGTGATCAGATATCTTTGCAGCATCATTGATCAGTCTTTTATATGTGATAGTTGGACATGATTTTGACTTGTACTTCTGGGCAGTTATAAGATGATTCACTATGTACTTTACATTTTAGCTATAGTTGTATACATATTGGATCTGATCCATATTGATATGAGGACATGATTTTATTTCACTAAGCATGGGTATGCCCACCTCAAACATGAGCTATATTTCTGATTTATATCATTGGTTTTTGATAGGCTGAAATCTGGTGAAATCCTCTCTAGTCCTCGCAAGGTTCTTTCTTATGCACATAATACATTTCATCCATTTTGTACCCCTTCTGACCTCATATATTAGGGGGAATCTGTTATAGCATTATTTATCACCTCTATATACTTTATGACTTATGCATTGGCCTTGGGCAACCCTTCCATTCATACTTTATCACACATTAAAAAATAGTATTTTAAAATCCATACGTGACTCTACCCAGCTTTTCCCGCCTGCAAATGTGGGTCCATCCATAGCTGACCCATGTATGCTATTTAAAATATTAAAAAATATATAAAACTCCTATTAATTAGGTAGGGTTTACATTTTCACCTATAACTTAACTACCCCATCCTGTGGCCTAACTCTTCCCCAACTGAAAAAACTAATTTGAGGAAGTATAAATACACCTCAAGGGAATGGCCTAAAGGAGGAGAGATAGAATGCTATTGATATTATAACCTGTTATAGCCTTGATCAAGTATGATATTTCCTTGGGCCTCCTACACTTCCCATGTTCAGGAAACCCTTGTTTCCTTGTGATGATCACCCCCACTTTATGTGACATCCTTTGCGCACCATTTATGGAAGAAGCTTTGTGAGGCTAGGGATGGACGAATCTGGAGGACAGCTTTGCTCAAGGTCATGGAAGATATCAGGTTCTAGAGCATGAGGAGTAGCATAGGGTTTGCACCCTACAGGATCGACCTCAAACAAAGGATAAATGGGGTAAGGTCCTCCATCCTCATTTTTTATGAAAAGATAAACTACTATAGGGTAGTTTAACTCTCATTTAGTCAAAATGAACCTACAACCTTTCTCCAATGCATAGAAAAGCTGCAAGATTCAATATTTTGATAATTCAATCCTTGGACCTATGGATTATGGGTTCACAAATTATATGTATCAGAAGCAATAAAACGAAAACAACGAATTCCATAAAACTAGAATTACAGAAAGCAGTCCCACTTTGACGCGCTTAAACCCCAGAACTCAAAAACATTCCACTTAATATATAAAAGATCATGTTCGATGTAATTATTAAAGCCCCTAGCACTTTTATTCACGATAACCGTTGATCTAAGATCAGACGGTTGTTGCTCCACATGAATACAACTTGTTAATTGAAATAAGCTGAGGGATCCACCGTTATTGCCAACATACTTTACACCTATGATCCACTCATACTCGTTCATCCGAAAACTGATGCTTCATCACGCTCCAACTCAAAAATCCGACGATTATCGCATAAATAAGATGCATGACCTTTAATGTTTCAAATCTACGTCCAAAAAGTTGTTTTGGACATCCACATGTCGCTTGCAGAGGTGTATCGCGTTGGTTCATCAAATTACCGCCAACGGCCCAAAAGCTGTGCGATAACCCTTTTCTAGTTTCCTAAAACCACTTTATGGTTCCAAACATGTAATTACGCCACTCTTCCACTGCTCATTCAACACGAGATTCAATATGAGTGTAGGTCCAAATCATATGGTTCCAACGCATATTTTTGCCATGTATTTGACTCACGGTTCCAACCCAAACATGTGAATCAGAACACAACAAACTCATTTTCATAAAACGAAAGCTCCTTCTCTAATCTGATTCTAAGATTGGATCACCATCGATCCTTACAGTCATCAATGGTCGATCATAAAAAATTATAACACAACATTTGAATCATAAATTTAAGCTATAAATAACCACAACTCAATACATAGAAAATTGACATCATATGTATTTTAATTATATACAAACCCTAAGGCATTTCGGCCTTAATCAACAAATCCACTTTTGATTACATTGTATTTTCCACTCGCACTCATATTCTATCACGCACACACTCTCTTCCTCACACAATAAATATTCTTTATATAGAATTTACAAGAGCATGGATCATATAAGATCCACGATTTTTCTCCCTCAATTTCTCAAACAAACCCCTAATCTCTTGTTATGCATATATGGTAGATAATTACATTTATTTAGTTCCAGGAATTTAGCTTTGTTTTAACCAATTTTTCCCCAGTTTACATTGACTATCCATGTTTTCCTTTTCATAGCTTTGGATTCCAATTTTAATGAAAGTTTTCTCAGATGCCCCTACATCAGAATCTGTCAGCAATTCTACCCACATCCTCTATGGAATTTCCCTTTGTAATCTTCTCGTAACAACATTCTTGAACAATTCTACCCACATCCTCTGTGGAATTTTCCTTTGTGAGTTACAACAAAACCTTTGCAATAGCAAGTCCTCCTTGCTACCAGATACCTTACCAAGCTTCTCTCCTCTAAGCCTAGTCTTTTGGCATCTCTTTGGTTCACTCCTGTGGAACCATTTGAGTAATCTTGCTCAAGGTTGCTACAATCTTCTCACCTTCTTCTTCTGCTACCTTCACAAGATATAAAAACCACAAGTTTTACAAATCTTCAACAAAACTGTACCTCTTCTTTCTTTGCATGCAAACTCCTTATCGCAAGAATTCCTTTCCCTGCTTTGACACCACTTGATGAAAAGCTAAACTACTATAGGGTATTTTAACTCTCATTTAGTCAAAATGAACCTACAACCTTTCTCCAATGCATATAAAAGCTGCAAGATTCAATATTTTGATAATTTGATCCTTGGACCTGTCGGTTATGGGTCCACAAATTATATGTATCGGAAGCAATAAAATGAAAACAAAAAATTCCATAAACCTGGAATTACAGAAAGCGGTCCCAATTTGACGCGCTTAAACCCCAAAACTCAAAACATTCCACTTAATATATAAAACATTAGGTCCAATGTAATTATTAAAGCCTCGAGCACTTTTATTCGCGATAACTGTCGATCTAAGATCAGACGGTTGTCGCTCCACCCGAATCACAACTTGTTAATCGAAATAAGTTGAGGGATCCACCGTTATTTCCAGCACACTTTACACCTATGATCCACTCATACCCTTTCATCCGATGGTTTACGCTTCATCACACTCCAACTCAATAATCCGGCGATTATCACATAACTAAGATGCATGACCTTTAATGTTTCAAATCTACACGAAAAAATTTGTTTTGGACATCCACGTATCACTTGCAGAGGCGTATCACGTTGGTTCATGAAATTACCGCCAACAGCCCAAAAGCTGTGCGATAACCCTTTTCCGATTTCCCAAAACTGATTTACGGTTCTAAACATGTAGTTACGCCACTCTTCCACTGCGCATTCAACACGAGATTCAATATGAGTGCAGGTCCAAATCATATGGTTCCAACACACAGTTTTGCCATGTCTTTGACTCACAGTTCCAACCCAAACATGTGAATTAGAACACAACAAAATGATTTTCATAAAATAAAATCTCCTTCTCTAATCTGATTCTAACATTGGATCACCATTGATCCTTATAGTGATTGATGGTCGATCAGAAAAAATCATAACACAACATTTAACTCATAAATTTAAGCTATAAATAACCACAACTCAATACATAGAAAATCGACATCATATGTATTTTAATTATATACAAACCCTAAGGCATTTCAGCCTTAGTCAACAAATCCACTTTTGATTACATTGTATTTTCCACTCGCACTCATATTCTATCACGCACACACTCTCTTCCTCACACAATAAATATTCTTTATATAGAATTTACAAGAGCGTGGATTATCTAAGATCCATGATTTTTCTCCTCAATTTCTCAAACAAACCCCTAATCTCTCGTTATGCATACATGGAAGATAATTACATTTAATTAGTTCCAGCAATTTAGCTCTATTTTTACCAATTTTTCCCCGGTTTACATTGACTATCCACGTTTTCCTTTTCACAGCTTCAGATTCCAATTTTAATGAAAGTTTTCTCAGATGCCCCTGTATCAATTTTTCTAGTTTAAGCATAAAAACTGATAATTAGAGTGCTTCTTTTGATGACATAACATCTGCTCTGTTAGGTCCCTCAACCCAAACCTTAGGGTAGCTTTCCCCATAACAAAGAGACATAGCTAGAATGGGTTACCATATTCATCCATACATTAGACAGGTTATCTATGAATTGGTACTTGGAAATTGAGTTGTGACATGGCACTGCCAACTGGACCGTGCTAAAAGAAAGCTTCATTTTGTCGTTCAACTTTGAAAGTGGGTTCCAAAGTGTTGATGAAGCATTACAGGATATTCGAGATGTTATCTTTGATATGCCAAAATAATTAGTGGTATGGGCCTCACCAAATTGGAATGTGTAGTTAGAAGTTGTAGTTGAATGCAAAAATGTGACCACTGAATACAATGATGAGGATCCAATAAATATTAACATTCCTGCGTCTGAGGGTCAGTGGATAGTTATTGGACATCATATTACACTGCCAGATATTACTGAACCTATGAAAACTAGGCAAGTTAAAATTGGAACAGAAGAGCAGCCTATGTTTTCCAAAATATGATATTATTGGGATGAAGATATAGTGGGTAAGATTGCAGAGCTCCTCACTACCTATCAGGAATTGTTCCCTACTTAATATTTTGAGCTAAAAGGGATTATTGGAGATCTTGGTGTGCTGAGGATCACTTTGAAACTAGATGCTAGGCCTGTTAAGAAGCACCCTTATAGGTTTAACTCAAGGTATAAGCAAAAGGTTAAGGAATAACTGGAAAATATGGTTGTTGCAGAAATTATTCAGCCAGTAGAGGAATTAGATTGGGTGAGTCCCATGGTAGTCCAAAAAAATAATATAAAATGTTAAATAAGGATATATGTTGACTTGCACAAATTGAATGATGTCTGTGTGCATGACCCTTTTGTGACCCCATTCTCAAATGAAGCATTGGAAAAAGTAGGGGGGAAGGAATCCTATTCATTTACTGATGGATTTTTAGGATATCATCAGATAAGGATCGCACCTAAAGGCCGTAGAAAGACTACCTTTTCAACAGAATGGGGTTCATTCCAATATACTGTGATTCCATTTGGATGGAATAATTTTCCAACCATATTTTCATGTGTAGTATTTTCTAACTTCAAAGACTATATCCAAAATTTCTTAAATTTGTAATTTGATGATTCGACTATTTTTGGGCTATTGAAGAAACATGTTTCTAGCATGCGGTTGATGCTAGACACTTGTAGACATTACCATATTTCTCTAAACTTGACGAAGTGTATATTATGTGTCCCCTTTGGTATTTTTCTTGGAAATATTGTTTGTGAACAAGGAATAATGGTTGATCTAGCCAAAATTATTGCCATTATTAAGTTAGATCCTAAAACAAATGTGAAATATTTGCGCTCGATCTTGCGACATACTAGATATTATCAAAAATTTATTCAAGTGTATGTGAATATCACTGCACTGATGGAGAAGAAGCTGAAGAATGACTCCAATTTTTGTAGGGATGAGAACTGTCAAAAGAGTTTGGATATACTCAAGGAAAAGATGGTAAGTGCACCTATATTGGTATTCCCATATTGGAAAAAGGAATTCCATGTACATGTTGATGCTTCATGTATCACACTAGGAGTTATATTAGCGTAGTTAGGTGTTGGATCTATTGACCACCCGATTGTGTTTGAAAGTCAGAAGCTGTCAATTGCTGAGTGCAATTATTCAAATACAGAGTGAGAAGGGCTAGCCATGGTGTATGCGTTGCAGAAATTATGTCATTATTTGTTGGGAGGTCATTTTAAGATGTTCAAAGATCATTATGGTTTGAAATACTTGGTGAGCAAGCCTGTGTTGGAGGGGGGGGGGGGGTGGGGGGAGATCCTTAGGCTGCTCCTTTTTGTTCCATGAATATGATTTCAAGGTGACTGTAAAGCCTGGAAGTTTGAATGCAGGACTTGATCACTTATTTCACATTGAAAGTGGTGAAGAGCCAACCAATTTGGAGGAGGGATTACCAGACGCATAGTTTTTTTGCTATTGAGATAGTTGACGATCATTTTGTAGATATCATCCATTATCTGACCACTATAAGTGCACCTGCGAAATATAAAATTAAGAATAATAAATATTTGGTCTCGTGTGCACCATAATTCACCCTAATCACAGGACAATTATACAAGATGGGAGCTGATGATGTTTTGAGGCGATATGTTCCTGAGTAAAAAAGACCTAGTATATTGTCTAAAGCACATGGAGGAATTGCAAGTGGTCATTATGCTGGAAAAATGACCGCGAAGAAGGTTTTAAGGGCTAGGTTGTGGTGGCCTACTATAATATTCCTAAATTAGCACATGGCTAATTGGAATATTAAATTTTTGATTTTTCTCTTAGATAGGGGAATAAGAGGGTATGGAGACCCATAAATCTCCTTAGTGGGAATAAAGACACTCCTATTGTGAATGGAGGTCATCTAAAAAGTTGGAGTGAAGACCCTTAGGTGTGAAAAGGAGCTGGAGCATGATGACTGGGTCAACTTTGACCAAATCAAACAGCGTTGTTATGGAGGAGTGGCATTCATGGTGGGATAGAGCAGTTTTGGAGGGAGATTTAATGCATGGCGGTAGTGTCCTAATTGAGTAGGGGCAAGGGTGAGGAAGCTCATAAATTATATAAGGAAGAGGATGGAAGACATATCGGGTTATGTTTTAGATCATTATTTTGATATGTCTATTTATACTTGTTGCTCTCTTCAGCTGTTTAGCTAAGACTGCAGTGTTGTTCAGCACAGGGTGTTCCTAGTCGATAATCCCACCTATTTCCTTGAGAGACCTCTTGGGAGAGTATTGCACTACCTTTTCCACTATCTGGCATCTGGCCAAGCTACATATTTTTTTTACAATGCATTTTTTGCAGAGTATTGTGTTGTGTTGTAGGGTGCAGCAGTGGAGAGTTGATTTGGGTCACTTCCTTGCTTGATTTTAGTTGGATGAAAGTTTCCTTCTATTAGGAGGCCAAAAAAGAGAACCCTTGATCCTTCTTTCATCATCCAACATCAGGCTAAGGTACTGCTATCATGTACATCATATTTTTCTGAAGGAACTGCGTTATTTCAGTGTGCAGTTGCAGTAGAGGGTTTGAAGCCCTAGTAGGGGGAGATAGATTTTCAGTGAAGGGATCAACCTCTCATTTGGAGAATCAATAGGAGGATTTTTCATACATTTACAGAACAGATCAGCAACCTCCTATCATCTATCCACTTGTAGAGATTATTCAACCCTAGGGCCATATTTGTATTTCTGCCACTACAAGGAAAAGACCCTCTAGCGAATGTTTTTGAGGAACCCGTTATAAAAATAACCCAGACATCCATTTCTAGTGGAGGTTACCAGAGGAGGTTGGCGGGTGGAGGTGTTTACAAATGTATTTTGTAATATTCCCAAATGGGAAAATCATCAATATGAGTACTGAAAATGAATTTTTCATAAATGTGTGTTATAACAGTGAAAATCAGCCCATGGATCCTTTAGCTTATACATTATGACAACCAAATATAAAATTAAATTAGAAACAAATCATTATAGCCTAGCTAAACAGGCCTCCCAAGCTTAGAACAACCCAAAAACACTACAACCCCATGATTAATCCAACACAGAAATACTGCAGCAAGTGAAAATGTAGTTTACTCAGGTTTTATACTAAAAAATAGAGAGACAAAATATATATGTTATTATATTAATCAATAAATCTTAAAAACTAAGATCTAGTCTCTTTTTCATAAATCCAAGATGACTCGGCAAGGGTTTCTTGGAAAACATGAGATGCAAGAAGTATATGCTACAGATATATGGCTGAATCACATAGTATGGTTGAAGCACTACATAAATATGGCTGATCATACAAATAAATAGTTGTAGCTCCTCCTACTAGCTTTCCAGGAAAAAGGTTGATCCTCCTCCTGGGAAACTAGCTCATAAAACAAGGGTTTAAACCCTCCCACTGGAACACCATGTAAAATAACGTAGTTCCTCTAAGAGACTATGTTGTAGCTATAGGTGAATACTTGGCTCAATTTCGGATAGTGGAAATGATTCCCCAAATTCTCCTCTCAGATTTCTTCAACAAGTCCTCCAAGGAAGAGAGGGGAATTCCCACATGCGAAAACCCTTGTACTGAACAATACAACAAACTTAGCTAAACAACTAAAGCATGAAATAAGTCTAAATAGACCCAATAATCAAATAATATTCTCAAATCATGCCCCATATGGTTGCCATTCCTTCCATTAGATACTTGATGAGCTCCCTCACCATGGGTGCCACCCATTCATGAGGTTATTTCCATGCAAAGGCTCCTCCTCCAAAATTATTCTGTCTCCATTAGTTCCACTCTTATATTTACAATGTTGTTTTATTTGGTCAACCTTGACTTATTCTCCATGCATTGTCTCCTTTCACCCAAGGTGTCTTTATTCTGACTAGCTAAACAGATCCACATTCACATTGAGCTGTCTTTATTGATGATCCACTCCTCCCATATTAGTGTTGTTGACTTGATAAAAATTGACATTTTCCACATGTATTAGCCCTTGTTCACACATGAGGGTACTTGATCCAGTTATTAACATGATCCCTTTTCACATTAAGAGGGATTTTATGCCTACTTAAGATACTTATGGGCCTCCTTACCATTTATTCATCTAACTAGATGTTAAGAGAAAAATTATTATTCCCATTAGTTGCATGCTAATTTAGGAATATTACGGTCTTCCCCTCCCAAATTTTTCTTTTCCTCAAGCAACTGCAAGGGTGCTGCAAAATCTCCCCTCCTCCTCTTGTGGCCTCCACATCCAATAGTCTCTGTTGTCACTCCTAGAGACAACCTAGAGTTGTGATAGACCAGTTCCTAGGACATCTTATATAGCAAGGAGCATATGGTATAACAGAGGGAGTTATCAATAAAAATATCTCATGCTATCTCTTGTAAAACAAGGAATTTTAATCTGAATGGGACCAAGACCTTCAGAAACTGACACATAGAAAGGGATATTGCAGAGGCAACATGCAAAACTCCAATAATAAAGCAACAGACAATTCTGAGACAGCTTACTGTAAAGAGGGCCAATTCAGAAATACCTCACAGAAATAAGTTATCAGAAGGTGTATGTAGTGAATGAAATATAGAGGAGATATTAGTTAACATTAAGCTGATATCCAGATACACAATATCACCATACATGGGCTTACCAATCTAAGAATCCATACATGACAATAGCGTTTCAAAAACACCCTCCCAAAGCAACTAATATAGCAGAAATACGGTTTAGATGAATAGTGGAATAAAATATCATGCATGAGCCATATTTAAAGTGCTTTAATAATCTGAGTATGGGTATCAAATAGGATAAATCCATACCAAAAATCAGTGAGCCACTCGCATTCCAAAACATGATATAGGAAAGATGGATGAAATGAAATGATCTATTTAAATAACACATAAGAGAAAGTTACAGACTGTGAAATACTAAAGACCAGAATCCTCTTTAACAGATGGAACTCCTCCTCACTGAGACCCTATGGGCTCTGAGCCTTCATACAAGAGTTCTACAAAATGTAAACAAAAAGCCTTTCACTACATAATTTTCTGATAAAATCTAGAACCCTAAATCATCTGTTCTTTGGGAGCTTTATAGGAGAACAAGAAAACCCGAAAAAGGGAGTACGTGATGAACATTTAATTATCTCATTAAAACAAAGTGGTGGAGATGTGCATGCCCATACTTCTCCATGACTTTGTAATGTTGTTTGTACTCTGTGGCCTGCTGACTGAAATAAATGCACTGGGTAGAAATCTCTCCAGGAACACGGCAAAGCAGTAAGATCACATAAACATTCCGTCCTTTCCTGAAAGAAAATGGTGCTGAAAAGAAAGCCTTGAGGTATTTTATCTGTGAATGGTACCCTCTGCCTTCTAAACCCTGAATTATGGCTGAAAATCTTCAATGCTGAATGTTGAATTCCTCAATCATTCACTGATATTTCTCTGCTGCTCCATTAATGTCTCCATCTGCACAACCTGGGCTTTGAATGACTCTGGAGGGTTTGACAGATTTTAACCCTGTTGCTTTAATGGAAGTCTTGTTGGCATATCTTCCCGGGCCTTTCTTCAGAATTTAAACTCCTAGAAATGGTCCTTTGATGTGTCCTCTATCACAGTAATAGAGACTATGAATCATGATAGTTTTCCACCACTGTAAACCTGCAAAACCCACAAACTCGTCAAGAAAAAAAATGTGTGGGGATGGCGATGCAGTGGGGATGGCTGTGTGGCAACGCAGCATGATGAAATGGTGGAATAGTGTGGGGCGATGGTGAAAAGTGCAGAGAAATGTTTTGGCAAAGGTTGGATGAATGTATGAAATTTAACATAGACAGTGGATGTTTGATCTTTGAATAGGAATATGTAGGGGAGACGGACGAATGTACGATGGGAGCACGTGGAATGATGACGTGGAGATACAGGGTTAAAGGCGTGGTGTGGGTTAAATCTAGACCGTTCAATCTCAGGACGAGATCGACGGTGGAAAACATATCGGAGGGCAATGAGATGGTGGGCCAGGGGTGCTATTGGCTTGGATTAACTTCCGCACATCTTTGGAGTGCGATGATTGTTGGATGCAGAGCCCCAGATCGAACGGTGGACATGAATATCGCGCCGTAACTTTTGCCGAACAATAACATGCGATGGAGAGCAGTTTTTGAGCTGTACGCTGAGACACGCGGCAAGCAATGTATGGAATCGCTCCGAATTGGGGAATACCGTCTGCCTTAGAAAGGCGGTGCGATAGATACCATGCAGTTTTGAACAGTGGACGTGGGGCGGGGACCACCGGGACAGATAGACTCTGGGCCATTGATTTTACGGTTTGATCGAACGGTAGTAAGGTGGGCTGCAGGCACGACGGAGATGAATGAACGTTGTTTGATCTGTATATATTGACGGCTCAAAATGCATCTGATATACATTTGATAAGCGCCTTTCAAGCTGGTGCCTGGTTTAGCGCCCAGGTTACGTGGAGGAAAAAATTTAAAGGGCTAGGGCCAAAGGGGCTAGGCCTTATATATTTTTCAAACGTGGACTTTCGGCCTTTTATAATGCAATTTGGGGATATACGAAGGTAATGATAAGTAGAAAACATATTTCTTAGGGAAAACTGAGGGGGTCTAAAAAGGGTTTAAGCAAGATTTCTTGTCAAAAATTTAATGGGATGTTGACATTATCAACATTGGCTCCATATGGGGATGGCACGTTCATCCCTGGATGTGTCGAGAACTTCGCAGACCACTTGATAATATTTTTGTGTGAACTCTGCTCTTCAGCGCTTCTATTTTTCTTTTCATGATTCATCACGACACCCACATTATTCAAATAAAGATGAAACAAAAAACTAATATACAGTATAATACATCAAGCTATCTCTGCCTGAATTAGAACTGGAAGTAGGGTTTGAGAAACTGACCATTTATAGGGGCATCAAGCAAGTCACCCTATAAATTTTCCAACTTGAAAGTATTGTTACCTCCCTGCTCCACAATCTTGAAAGGGTCGAACCAAAGCGGATCGAATTTACCATGTTTTCCTTTTTCAGCCCTCCGGATATCCCACCTGAGCACTAAATCACCAATCTGAAGATTCCTATATTTAGCGTGCTGATCAAAAAGGTATTTCATCTTATCTTGATATTCCATCAGCCTTTGATTTACCTGATTATGTGTTTCTTCCAATTCCACCAGCTGGTTTATTCGCCTGGTCGTATCATCAGGTTCTTCTTGACTTTCCTACATGAATCAGGCTACTGGTAGGGCTAACTGAATAGTAAATACTGTTGCCCTCCCATATACCAATTCATATGGGGATTTTCCAGTTGCTCTCCTGCCGGTAATTCTATTGGCCCACAGAGAAAATTTTAATTGGGAATCCCAATTTTTCTAGTTTTCATTTATAGCCTTCTTCAATGCCCTCACCAGGGTTTTATTGGAAGACTCTGCCAAGCCATTTCCTTGTGGATAGTAGGCTATAGAGTGGATTAGTGTGATGTTATATTGCTGGCAGAAACTCACAAACTTTGCAGACTTGAAATCCTATGCGTTATCAGTCACTATTCTGGCAGGATAGCCAAACCTAGATATGATGTTTTCTTCCATGAACTTTATTATCACAGTATCTGTTGCATTCCTCGTAGGTATGGCTTCCACCCATTTTGTGAAATAATCAGTGGCAGTTAAAATCCACTTATGCTGACCACTCAATGGAGGATGTATTTCACCTATAAAATCGATTCCCCATTGTCGGAATGGTTCATCCACGTGTATAGGAATCATGGGCAGAGGTGCCAACTTCTTTCTTTCAACAAATTTCTGACATTTCTCACATGCTCTAACCTGGGAAAAAACATCTCCAAAAATCTTGGGCCAATAAAAACCAGCCTTCAGGATTTTTTGAGCAGTGGCCCTCCAGCTGTAATGACCCCCACAGATTCCTTCATGAAATTCAGCTATTATACTCTCTACCTCATCCTCTGTGAGACACAGGAGTAGGATGCCTCAGGGATCTCACCAGTATAGTCGGCCATTGGCAACTATGTACTTCTATGATTTCAATCTTAACGTTCTGTATTTAGCTTTATCACAGCTTGGAGGGAAACTGAGTGTGAGGAGATATTCTACTATCTCTTTGTACCACTGACTGGTGAGGTACTTTATATGTGTTTCTGGAGTAGCTAATCCAATTCCCTATCACTCTTCTTTCTCCTCAGATTCCTTGCCTACTATAATGGACAAGTTTATACCCAAAGCTTGATATTATGATTCGGATAATATTTTAGCAAGCCCTTGTCCTTTGATCAGCTTAGTAGGACGGATGTCTAATTCATACTCCTATATCTTATGATCCTTGCCACACCTTCCTTTATCCCCCTGAATAAATATCTTTTACTAGTGGCGTGGCCCTAAATGCGATGATATGGGAGAGACGTAGATATATACGGGAAATTATTTGAAGAGGATTTCTTGAGAGCATGTCTTGCTTTTCTAATATGTTGTACTTTAATTCTGCATCACAGAGCACCTGACTAAAGAAAGATATGGGCTGCTTATACCCCTCCTCATTTTTCTGCAATAAAACTCCTGCTATTGTATGAGGTGATGCAAAAGAAAAGATCATGAAAGGTTTAGCATAATCTGGTCCAGCTAGCACAGGGGCTTCTGAAAAAGCATTTTTTATCTTGGTAAATGCCTCTCGTGATTCCTGGGACCATTTAACTTCATTATTCTTTTTCAGCATGTCAGTTATATGTCTAACTATTTCAGCATAGTTAGGGATAAACCTTCTCAGGAAATTGATGCGCCTTAGGAATACTTGTACATCTTTCTTATTTCTGGGAAAAACAATACCATTTATAACCTCTACCTTCTTAGGATCTATCTTCACCCCATCTTTAGTCACAATGTGTCCCAAAAGTTTACCCTCTTCTAATGAAAATAAAGACTTCTGAGGGTTTAGAGAGAGACCATACCTTCTACATTTCTCAAAGGTTCTACGCAGATGTTCAATATTCTCAGTATCATTCTTTGAAAATACAGTGATATCATCAAGGTAGACTACCAGAAATTTATCTTTCTCCCCAAAAAAAGCAATGTCCATCTCCCTCTGAAAGGTGGCCCCTGCATTAATCAATCCAAAAGGCATCCTGGCATACATGAATGTACCCCATGGTGTGGTGAAAGCGGTCTTCTTTTGATCTTCTGGAAGTACAACCACCTGGTTATAGCCAGAGAATCCATCCATCATTGACATCCTAGAAGCTCCAACCACTTTCTGTAGGATATGATCCATCTTAGGTAGTGGATAATTATCCTTTAAGGATGCTCTGTTTAAATTTCTGAAATCCATACACAGCCTTATTTCCCCATTCTTCTTCCGGACAGGGACTAGGTTTGCCACCCATTCAAAGTACCTCAATGGCACAATTATTTTGGCCTTTAATAGCTTCTTGATTTCCTTCTCAATAGAGGGAAGCAACAAGGGATTTATTTGTCTGAGCTTCTACTTGTGAGGCTTTGCATCTCCCTTTAGTGGAATTTTGTGTTACATTATATTGGTGTCAAAAGTTTTCAAATCCTGATAGGACCATGCAAACACATCGACTGAAATAATTTCTGATATAGCCCTTTATATTCTTCTGGGACTTTCTTGGACAGTTTTACAATTTTGTGGTCAGCATCAGTACCCAAATTCAGGTCCTCTACCTGATTTTCTTCTACCACTTTGCTTGGCTGCAACGGGACATCATTTTTGTCAAATAATCCTTCTAGAGTTACCAACCCTCTAGGTATAATGTTTCCCTTTAACTGCAACACTTTATTACCTGCCACTTTCTTCTCCCAATTTCTTTCTGAAGTATCTTCAGACTCAACCTCTTCATCAAAATCAATCTCCATATTAGAGAATTCCCCTACTGTTTCCAGGAATCTCTTCATCTGTTATTCATCTTCAAATACCTGCCAGTGTTTGATGTTTTCTGGGATTGATGGCCGATAACGCACCTCAACTTCATATCTTAAAAGAGGGTTATGCGGTGGTCGAAATGTACTAGCAGCCACAGCGAGGGAATCGGCCATCCTATTCTGTTCTCAGGGCATGAACTGGATATTGAATGCCAAGAAGAAATTTTCTACCATGTCCCAAACTTCATTCCTATAAGCCCTCAGTCGTGGATGTTTGGTTTGACACTAATTCCTGACTTGTCTAACCACTAGTTCTGAATCTCCCAAAACTTTTAAACTTTGTATGTTCATGTTCCTGGCTGTCTGCAATCCTAACAGAAGTGCTTCATATTCAGCCACATTATTTGTAGCTTCATATTCTAGCTTGAAAGACAATGGAACCCATTTTCCTGTAGGAGAAATCAATAATATTCCAGCTCCATTACCTTCTTTTGAATTTTCTCCATCAAAATGAAGTGTCCAGATTCCTGTTTCATGGCTCTCTGAGGGCTGCTCAGTCTTGATCTGACAGAAGGATGGTTCATGAGAAAAATATTGATCTTCTTCCAGCATCAAGCGTGAGAAATCTCCTTCCTTACTGTAGACTGGTGAATTTACAGAGTTGTCAGCCTTAGTCACCATCTTGACAAATCTAGTCTCCCTATACAACCTCCTCTCCTGGCCACCAAAAACTAGGATAGTGGCATATGTTAAATCCAACTTAATTGACCCACCCATTTCTGTCCCCCAGGACCTTGACAATAACATGCCAAAGCGAGCTGGGATGTCAGCCACCACTATGTCCATTACCACACTTTTTGCTGGGATTTGGGCCAAATTGACCACCAAATCCTTGATCATCCCCAAGCATTTAACTCTTTTGGAATCAAATGAATAGAGGTCTTTGTATGGACGGGTAATTTGTAATCCTAGTTGTTCCATGACTGACAAAGGCAATAGATTATGGGAAGCTCCAGAATCTAGCATACAATTATGTAATAGCAGGTCATGAATCACTAGAGACACATAAAAGGGAGGAGTAGAAGCATCTAATTCCTCAACATGTGGACCAAAGATAACCATGGGTCTTTCTTCTTGAAGGTTGAGACTATCTGGGGTGAGTGTTTCTTCTGGGGAGATCACAAAAGAGGTGACTTGAGATTGATATGCAGGCTTCTTTAATAGTTCAGTCAAGGGGACTGGGATTTTGACTTTCTCAGGTTCCTTTTGCAGACTGAAAACATGAGAAGATTTTTCTATTACAACCTATTTTGACTCTTTATTTTCAGCTGAGGGCTTGACTTCTTTTGACACAGACTTGGTATTAGGAGGAATGACTACTTTTGATGAGGAAGGAATTTGATCATTAGACTGCAAAGGTTTGTTTAGAGGGCCCTTACCTTTGTTTGTGACTTTCTGCATTATTGATTCCTTATGAGCGGGTGCTTCCTTCTGGGGAGGCTCTTCTTCTTGATCTTGAGTACGAGTCCTCTTCCTAGAATATCTAAGATCATATCTTCTATTGAACTGTTCTTGCATAAAATCAGCAAATTGCTTACAATAATGATGAATTTCTGCATCTTCTGTGTCTCTGGTCTTTTCTTCTTCTTGCAATGGGCACTCAGCTCCTTCATTTCCTTGTAGAGGGCATTCTTCTCCATCACTATCCGATAAAGCAAGATTTTCATCCTCTAGTTCATAAGCAGTATCTCTAGTAGGATCATCCACTGGTCCTTCCAAGTACAGTGGGTGTGGTACTTGATCTTGTTACTCCTTTAGTTCCCTTGGCAATATTTCCAGGGGTGGTTTCCTATACTGAGGGTTGTAACCTCTGTTTGGAGCATTGTGGAAATTCTTGGAGGCTGAATTCTTGGCCTCCAATTCCAGCTTGACCATTTTTTTAATGATTTTTCTCATTTCTTCCATTTTGTCATTAGCTGAGTCTCTGTCTTGATAAGAGGTGGATACCTCTTCTTTGCCCCTTCTCCTAGTATCTTGTTCAAATTTTCCCTTTGATTTTCCAGTGGAGGCAAAGTTTGCTTCCAACTCTAGTGCATCTGACTAAGCATCATCCAGAGTAGTAGGCTTTCTTTCTCTGAGAGAGAAACCAAACTCTGAATCAAAGGCTGCTACAAAGACAACCTTAGCAGCAGTTTGATGAGGCTTCATATTAGCAGGAAGACTCAAATACAATTTATTAAATCTCTTGATAAATTCAGATACTCCTTCATTATGTCTTTTCTTTAGTGTATTGAACTCAATGAGACAATGTCCATGATCTTTCTTCTCTCCCCATTTCCTGAGAAAAGTATCTTCCATATTATCCCAAGTAGTAACAGAACAGTTTGTTAGTGTCTTAAACCAATTTCGAGCTTCACCATCAAGAGATTGGACAAACAACCTTAAGACCACATCTAAATGTTCCACATTGAAATTCTCTGCAAAAGAAAAGAAGACCTCAAGATGTTTTTGAGCATCAATCTTGTTTTCCCCATTGAATCGGGGAAAAATCTTCAGATAATCTTGTGGCATATCATTCAACACTTGGGGTAATGCTAGAGGAGCATATTTATTTAACAAGAAGCCTGGAAAATTTTCCATTGGAGGGGGTGGAGGTAGTGCAATAGTTTGATGAGTAAGAGGAGGAGGAGGAGGTGGAAGTGGAGTATGGATAACAATAGGAATATAATGAACATCATACTGAGGTGTTGAGGGGAATAATGGTCTGTTAACAGCAGCTACTTCAGTTACTTCTTTTACCTCTTCAACCTCAGGAGTAGGGAGAAAACTATCTTTATTTTTGATACCTCCTCGGGGTGGGCTATCTGAATAGTAATAATCGGTATCTCCCACAGTGGAGTCAGGATTTGGCACTTGAGCTTCTTGAGAAGAAGAGGATGGAAAGTCTTCTATGGATAATTCAGGGATTTCAAAGCAGACTGATTTTCTTTCCCTCCAATTTCTTTTATGTATGATATTTTCAGGTTCAGACACTGAAGGTGTCTTTGGCTGAGATGTATCTGACCTCAGGTGTGGCTTATGAGGAGACAGGACTGCAAATGAATTTATCTAATAACAAATATGGAGTCGCCAAGGTGAGGGATTTACAACTCTCAACTCTCCATACTCGCCTTCTTGAAGAGTGAATTAGATTTTGTCGAGGCCCAGGGATTTATATTTTCTCAACTTATATCCTTGAAAACAGCGCCAAAAATATGTTGTCGCTCCTAGAGATAGCCTAGAGTTGTGATAGACCAGTGCCTAGGACATATTATATAGCAAGGAGCATATGGTATAACAGAGGGAGTTATCAATAAAAATCTCTCATGCTACCTCTTGTAAAACAAGGAATTTTAATCTGAATGGGACCAAGACCTTCAGAAACTAACACATAGAAAGGGATATTGCAGAGGCAACATGCAAAACTCCAATAATAAAGCAACAAACAATTCAAATACATCTTACTGTAAAGAGGGCCAATTCAGAAATACCTCACAGAAATAAGTTATCAGAAGGTGTATGTAGTGAATGAAATATAGAGGAGATATTAGTTAACATTAAGCTGATATCCAGATACACAATTCCACCATACATGGGCTTACCAATCTAAGAATCCATACATGACAATAGCATTTTAAAAACACCCTCCCAAAGCAACTAATATAACAGAAATACAGCTTAGATGAATAGTGGAATAGAATATCATGCATGAGCCATATTTAAAGTGCTTGACTAATCCGAGTATGGGTATCAACTAGGATAAATCCATACCAAAAATCAGTGAGCCACTCGCATTCCAAAACATGATGCTGGAATATTGTCATCGATTCTGCAAAGACAAGTAATTTCCCCGCATTTTTCCCAAAACATGATATAGGAAATATGGATGAAATGAAATGATCTATTTAAATAACACATAAGAGAAAGTTATAGACTGTGAAATACTAAAGACCAGAATCATCTTTAACAGATGGAACTCCTCCTCACTGAGACCCTATGGGCTCTGAGCCTTCATACAAGAGTTCTTCAAAATGTATACAAAAATCCTTTCACTGCATAATTTTATTATAAAATATGGAACCCTAAATCATCTGTTATTTGGGAGCTTTATAGGAGAACAAGAAAACCCGAAAAAGGGAGTAGGTGATGAACATTTAATTATCTCATTAAAAAAAAATGGCGGAGACATGCACGCCCATACTGCTCGATGACTTTCTAATGTTGTTTTTACTCTGTGGCCTACTGACTGAAATAAATGCACTGGATAGAAATCTCTCCAGGAACACGGCAAAGCAGTAAGATCACATAAACATTCCGTCCTTTCCTGAAAGAAAATGGTGCTGAAAAGAAAGCCTTGAGGTATTTTATCTATGAATGGTACCCTCTGCCTTCTAAACCCTGAATTACGGCTGAAAATCTTCAATGTTGAACGTTGAATTCCTCGATCATTCACTGATATTTCTCTGCTGCTCCATTAATGTCTCCATCTGTGCAACCTGGGCTTTGAATGAATCTGGAGGGTTTGACAGATTTTAACCCTGCTACTTTAATGGAAGTCTTGTCGGCATATCTTCCCAGGCCTTTCTTCATAATTTCAACTCCTGGAAATGGTCCTTTGATGTGTCCTCTATCACAGTAATAGAGACTATGAATCATGATAGTTTTCCGCCGCTGTAAACCTGCAAAACCCGCAAACTCGTCAAGAAAACAAATGCGTGGGGACGGCGATGCAGTGGGGATGGCTGTGTGGCAACGCGGCATGATGAAATGGCGAAATAGTGTGGGGCGATGGTGAAAAGTGCAGAGAAATGGCGGAGAAATGTTTTGGCAAAGGTTGGAGGAATGTATGAAATTTAACATAGACAGTGGACATTTTACCTTTGAATAGGAATATGTAGGGGAGACGAACGAATGTACGACAGGAGCACGTGGAATGATGACATGGAGATATGGGGTTAATGGCGTGGCGTGGGTTAAATCTAGACCGTTCGATCTCAGGACGAGATGGATGGTGGAAAACGTATCGGAGGGCAATGAGACGGTGGGCCAGGGGTGCTATTGGCTTGGATTAACTTCCACACATCTTCGGAGTGCGATGACCATTGGATGCAGAGCCCTAGATCGAATGGTGGATATGAATATCGCGCTGTATCTTTTTCCGAAAAATAACGTGCGATGGAGAGCGGTTTTTGAGCCGTACGCTGAGACACGCGACAAGAAATGTATGGAATCGCTCCGAATTGGGGAATACTGCCCGCCTTAGAAAGGCAGTGCGATAGATACCGGGCATTTTTGAACAGTGGACGCGGGGCGGGGACCATCGGGACAGATAGACTCTGGGCCGTTGATTTTACGGTTTGATCAGATGGTAGTAAGGCTGGCTACGAGCGTGACGGAGATGAACGAACATCGTCCAATCTGTATAGATTGACAGCTCAAAATGCACCCGATATACATTTGATAAGCGCCTTTCGGGCTGGCACTTAGTTTAGCGCCCGGTTTACGTGGAGGAAAAGATTTAAAGGGCTAGGGCTGAAGGAGCTAGGCCTTATATATTTTTCAAACGTGGACTTTCGGCCTTTTATAATGCAATGTGGGGATATAGGAAGGTAACGATAAGCATAAAACAGATTTCTCAGGGAAAACTGAGGGGGTCTAAAAAGGGTTTAAGCGGGATTTCTTGTCAAAAATTTAATGGGAGGTTGACATTATCAACAGTCTCCACCATTGCTTCAGATATTTTGCAACAATTTTTTCTCCCAATGGTTCCCTCCAAAGGTGTAAGTTGGCCTTTGGTGGATAAACCAAATGGCTCTCATCATGAAAGAGTGGAAGGTATATATGGAAACCTTCTTGTTTTTCAATGGCCTCCTAAAGTTAGAAGTGAAGACAATCATAGGGCACTTCATTCCCAATGAAAGACTCCCATCTCCATGCTATCATCCAAATGAAATGAATCACCTCCCAGCTTGGTAATTCATAGAAAAGCTCCTCCCAAATGTTCATGAGAGGCATGTCCCAAGTGCTCCAAAAAATCATATGGCCCACCTCATAAAGAAACAAGTGATCTACTGTAGTTTCCATATCATCTCCCATTCTCCCCTTGAAGCATGCAGCACAAAAGGTGTGGGAAATTTCATTCCCCAAGGACACATCCAACCAATGTGTCTCCCCTCCAATCATGTTCCCAACAAATATAAGAGCATCTCTAGCATATGGAATCATAATTAAAGTCATGCTAGCTAGCATATGTAGTAAAGGAGAAGGATAATGGTCCCTCATGTGCAACTAGTGTATTTTTACTCCTAACTGCCTTAGGATATGATATAAAAAGTGTTTCTCCCACCACTTGATTGTTGCCCCATTCTTCTTGCATGTTTGAAAAAGGTGTATGATGGTTAGTGTTAATGAATCACACCATGAAGAGTACATCATCTCCCAAAAATATTCTAGAGAATGGTCAAAATTACCATTGCTCATGGCCCCAAGTAGCTCATGAGGAAATTAAGAAAGAGTGCCCCCTCTTGGAGCAATGCCCTGCACATGTGTGGTAAGAAAATGCAAGTATATAGTAAATATATCATGATGTTCAGAAATATAATCCTTACCATACACTTGGTTTGAATCAGTGAGGTAGCTCATGGATGAGCTCCCTCTCACACCCAATGAATAAGGAGGTGGTAATGATAACTCTTCCCAAGAGCTATGTCCCTCCTCAACCTGCAAATAATCTATGCACTTACTCATGTGATAGTGCATCTCCTCTTTGAAGTCTTCCCACATGAAACCCTCCAAGATAGTACGGTATTCTCTTATGAAATTAGTGGGATTAAAAAGCAAGATCTCATAAGATGCATATAGTATTTTATCCTTGAGCTTAGAGTCTCTAATCAAATAGATCTGATTATGAAAATAAATGACTCCATCAACCACTCTATACCTCCTATCCATTACTTTCCCATCAATAACCTTACATGTGAAGAGGTTCTTGGAATATTCTACCAAGAGTTGGGACTCCTAATATGGATCTAGGCTTCCCAACAATGACAACGCTGTAGAAATATAAAATGAAGTATCTGTCATAATGACCCTCCTCTTTGACATGCTCAATGCCAAAGCCACATGTTGGAGTAATTTTACTCCACCTTTCTTCCCCTCTTACAGTTGATCTTTCTCAAGACAAGATTGAAGTATATTGAAGTCAACCTCCTCTTGAAAGGTCTCTTTCTTCCAAAACTTCTATAGCTTTGCCCATGCATGCAAGAGTGTTAATACCCTATTTTCATATTCAGATATCTTCATTTTGTGTAGGATTATCATTTTCTATTCCAATATTATGGAGTGGCCATTTAACACCATGCTCATGTCATTATATATTTTTGAATCATTTTCCAGCGCAAATAGCTGAGTGGGATATGGCGATGTCCAACTCAGAAAATTAACCATCTCTCCTTGGAACCCATCAAAGGTTCTTAGCATTGTGGTAGCTCCTCTCAAGGCTTATTGCTTAGCAAATATGTCACTGCTGCACTAAGTTGAGAGAACACTTTATCCATCTTCCAATCAGGGGGTCTCCTTGGTGGAATGCCTCCATGCAAAGAGACATCAGAATATGAAGTAGACTGTATAAATAAATGGAATGATTTTTCCCTCCATTTACTACATAAATCAGTCTCCTTCTTCTGAATATATACCCCTTGAAATAAAAAAAGGGTTCATGCTCCCCATCCTTTTATGTTGATCCACTTTTTCCTCTCCTCTTTTGATCAAGGAGTTGCAGTCCACCACTATTGTCACAGGATGCTCCTTGGTAACCTTTTTCAAAGATGAAACAACTCCCCCACTTGAAGAAATAACTTCATGCCCATCCCCATGTGGTGATGGCCATTCTTCTGAAGTGATGATGCTATTACTTCCTTCCTGCTCTTTCTCCATATCAATTTTTGAGAATACCTCATCAACAATGAGAGATCCTAGTTCCTGGTCTTCCCTTGAAGGAGGAATCTCCATGTCTTTCTTTTGAGAAGAAATATCTTCATACAATGGGGACTTTTCCCTTGGCAACGTATCATACAATTTTTCATCCCCTTCAATAATTTTCTGAAATGGAGTCGGTATAAAAGATCTTTCCAACTCATGAAAAGGTTTCATTTGTTTTGGTTTGACTAGCTCTACCAAAGGTGTTTCATAACAAAATTCATCAAGCCTTTCCACTACTCTCATAGTGAACTTTTCATAAGTAGATGTATTTGCATTATTTAATAAAAAGAATTCAAATAACCACCAAGCATAATCCTTACCTTCAAAATTCAGCACTACTACTTTATGGCTTCATCTTCTGAAACTTGTTGTTGGTGCACACAGGTGTCTAGCTCCTCCACCTACACCCTAGCTGGACATTTAAGTGGGCCATAAAAAGTAGATAGAAAGAATATACCCACACCATGTTGCTTGCCCCTTGTGCTCCTTTCCTCCTAGATATTGCAAAACCCTTGGAAGTTTAGGTGATCCTTGAATCTCTTAGATTGAGATTCATACTCTTGCAAATAATCACCAAGAGTCTCCTTCTTTGGAAATCTCCTTTCTCCATCTCACTTTCCATGAAAATATGGCTGGTAGAGCATTGAAAATATGATGGTGTGGTTGAATGCTCACACCCATAATATGAGGAACTATAGCTTTCCTCATGTACAAATCTTGTTGAGGGATCTCCATGTTTTTCTCTCCTCATTTCTTTGATGTCTTTGCTGATACCCTACAGAGTTTGAAGAAGAAGTTTTGAGAACTCCTTCCTAAAAAAATAATAGTTTGCCTTGATCCTCTTTTATATATCATCTCACTTCCCATGAGAAGAATCCATAATGGTTGAAGTACACAAGTTGAGCCAAGATTAGAGCTTCAATGCCACTGTAATATTCCAAAATGGGAAAATAAGAAATATATGTATAGAAAATGCATTTTTCAGAAATATGTGTTATAACAATCAATAATATCCCATGTATCATTTATATCAGACATTATACCAACCAAATCTAAAAGGAAATTAGAAAAAAATCATTATAGCCTAGTTAAAAGCAGTCCTCTGTACTATTCCAAATGCCGGAATAGCACAACAAGCTATTTGGAATAACGCCTCTTTGTTGATGCACGAAATGAGTTTACAGCCCTTGGATCCCTTAGATAAGTATATCTGGAGTCTAGATCCAAAAGGGTAGCAAAAACAAATCAAACTAGGTGTGGTAAATAGATCTCCCACCACCTAGTCTAGCTGAAAAACACCCTACAAGAGGGGTTGTAGCTATGCACAACAAATTGCTTCAGAAATAACGCAGTCTTGGAAAGTATGAGTAGGAGGCTATCAAATATGATTAAATTATGATTATATAGCAGCAAATCAGAATTATAATGAAGCTCTCTCAATATACAGTAGAATACAGGAGACAATAGAGCAAGAAATCTTCATAAAAGAAGGCTGCAACAGATATATAAACTGCAGAAATGGCTTAACAGCATTATTTTGAGGAGTTGCAGTAGCTGAATATTAAAAATTAGATCTAGGATAGATCTATGGACAAAAAATTAGATCCATTTCAGATCTGGAAACTAGACAGTCTTATTTACAAGATCCCCTTGGGGTTTTGAACAAATCATGCATAACAAAGAGTAGATCTGAGTTTTAAGTTGCATATCTACAAAATGCTTCAAATTCTAAAGATGAATTTACATTAAAATAGATCAGATCTAAGCAGAACATGGATCAGAAAGTTAATCCATGGATCACCAAAGTGATAGGCAAAGCCTAGCACCAAAGATCTCTCATAAAAAATGGGATCAAAACACCCTGAAGAATCTCTTATGAAAATAACGCAGTTCCTCAATGAAAACTACGTTGTAGATTGAATAATAATGATGACCTGATGCCAAGATACAAATCTGAAGCTCAAATAGTGGATGCACTCTTCCAGGAGGTTAAAAGACACACTCCCTGAGAAGAGGCTCCAATACAAGTTAGATCTAAGCAGATCTAGAATTCCACTTGTTGTAGCTTACAAAGGCAAGCAAACCCTCACTGGATCTACGTTGCAATTGGAAGTAGAGCTTGACCCAAAGCCTGATAGTGGATCAAATCAGCAAAAACTCCTCCAATAATCCTCAAGGGAAGAGGTGAAATCCCTGCATAGGAACTCCAAGTGCTAAGCAACACAATCCTCCACTAAACAACAAAGAATAATATTTTTCTAAACAGACAAGATACTCAGAAATATAATCAATCAAAAACCTTCTCTTGCTTCCTTCCCCTTCCTTTTCTAAGATGAGAGCCTTCACAAACCCTAAACCACCTTGATGAGTTAGCTCCTTTCACATGGGGGGCCTCCTTCTAGAACTGCACCGTCCCTTTATGAGGGACATTGAATCTAGACAGCGTTGTAGATTTGGTCAAGGTTGACCTAGTCTCACAGCTCAAACCCTTTTCACACCTGCAAGTGATTTATTTACATGGCCCTGATTTATCCTTGTTCACATGGGCATTGATTTATTTAGTCTTTTCAGGATTTTTACATGTCCTCCTTTATTCATTTATTCATGCAATAGAAAGTAAAAAAAAGATGTATATTCCTCTTATCTTAGGCTAAGTAGGAATATTACACCTCCCAAGTTCTAAACAACCCAAAAAAATTGCAACCCCATGATTAATGCAACACAGAAATACTGCAGCCTGTGATGGTGCCGTTTACTTAGGGTTTATACTAAAAAATTGAGAGACAAAATAGATATGGTATTATATTAATCAATAGAGCTTAAAAACTGAGATCTAGTCTTTTTTTCATAAATCCAAGATGACTTGGCAAGGGTTTCTTGACAAATAGGAGATTCAAGAAGGATATGTTGCATATCTATGGCTGAATCACTCAGTATGGCTGAAGAACTGCATAAATAAGGTTGATCATACAAAGAAATGGTTGTAGCTCCTCCTACTAGCTTTTTAGGAAAAAGGCCGATCCTCCTCTTGGGAAACTAGCTTATAAAACAAGGGTTTAAACCCTCACATTGCAACACCATGTAAAATAATGTAGTTCCTCCAAGAGACTGCACTATAGCTATAGGTGACTACTCGGCCCAATGCCGGATAGTGGAAATGATGCCCAAAATTATCCTCTCAGATTTCTTCAGCAAGTCCTCCAAGGAAGAGTGGGGAATTCCTGCATGAGAAAACCCTTGTACTAAATAGTACAAAAAAATTATCTAAACATCTATAGAATGTAATAAGTCTAAACATACCCAATCATCAAATCATATTCTCAAATCATGCCCCATATGGCTACAATTCCTTCCATTATATACTTGATGAGCTCCCTCACCATGGGTCCCACCCATTCATGAGGTTACTTCCATGCAAAGGCTCCTCATCCAAAATTACGTTGTCTCCATTAGTTCCACTCTTCTATTTACAACGTTGTTTTATTTGGTCAACCTTGACTTAGTCTCCATGCTTTCACACCCAAGGTGTCTTTATTCTGACTAGCTAAATTGATCCACATTCACATTGAGCTGTATTTATTGATGATCCACTCCTCCCATATTGGTGTTGTTGACTTGGTCAAACTTGACCTTTTCCACATGTATTAGCCCTTGTTCACACATGAGGGTGCTTGATCCAGTTATTAACATGATCCATTTTCACATTAAGAGGGATTTTATGCCTACTTAAGATACTTATGGGCCTCCTTACCATTTATTCATCTAACTAGATGTTAAGAGAAAAATTAGTATTCCCATTAGCTTCATGCTAATTTAGGAATATTACATATTTCTTTTGGTGCACTTATCACCGTAAAACGCACCAGTGCGTTCAACACAAGAAAGCATTGGTGCGCACAAAATATTGGCACACCGGACATCATGGGCTCCATACACACCTGCTTGGTGCATTTCATTTCTGTAGCGCACTGGTCCTTTACAACACTTACGAACCGGTGCCTCATAAAAAGCGTGCGAAAATAGAAACCACCCGATGTGGAATGATGAAAATGCACCGGTGCTCCCTTAAAATCTCACGCACCGGAACAGGGTTAAATAAAAAAAAAAATACAGCCAAAAAACTGCACAAAACATTGGCACATTAGACACCAGTGCTCCACACACACCCGCCCAATGTGTTGTATTTCTTTAGCGCACTGGTTCTTTACAACACTTCCGCACTAGTGCCTCATAAAAAACGCGCAAAAATAGAGACCACCCTGTGCGGAATGAAGAAAATGCACCGGTGCACCTATAAACCTTGCGCACTGGAACATGGTTGAATAAAAAAAAAAATACGGCCAAAAAACAGCATAAAACATTTGCACACCGAACACCGTGCGCTTCGTACACAACCTCCTGGTGCATTTTATTACTGTAGTGCCCCGGTGCTTTATAGAGCATCCGAAATGGTGCCTCATAAAAAGCACGCGAAAGTAAAAACCGCCCAGCACAGAATGACGAAAATGCACTGATGCGTCCATAAAACCCCACGCATCGGAACGAGGTTAAATAAAAAAAAATTACGGCGAAAATACCGCACAAAATATTGGCACATCGGACACCATGTGCTCCATACACACCCTCCCAATGCATTGTATTACTGTAGTGCACCCGTGCTTTACAAACCGTCTGCACCAGTGCCTCATAAAAATTGCGCTAAAATAGAAACTACCCGGTGCGGAATGAAGCAAATGCACCAGTGTGCCTATAAAACCCCACGCATCAGAACAGGGCTAAATAAAAAAAAAAATACGGCCAAAAAGCCACATTTTTCATTTTTTTCAGTGCTACAAAGCTCTCAAGCACCAGTGCAATTTATCCTTGTCTGAGCCACCCTAACATCGGTGCTCCCATTGCACTCATTACATGCACTACTGTTGTGCATTGCCCACCAATATCCAGCTTGAATTTTGCAAAACGGTGGAGAAATTTTCTTTTGCAAATTCTATAGCCAATATGCCTCCTCGACAAGAAAATGTACAGGCATTTTTATTTTTTTCCATAATTAATCCTTTTAGCGGATTAGAATTTCAAATAACCTTAAAATTAACGATTTAAAGGAAAAAAAAAATTTGCGTGCGGTGCGCTCGAGCCGTTCGGCTTGCACCAGTTTGTGGTGCTGCCTGTAAATTTACAGGTCACACCACAGCTGGTGCTAACAGTATCCCAACCAATTTTGGGGTGGTACCGATAGGCACACCATGTTATTTTAAAACATTTTAAGAAGTGCGGTAGGGTCGTTTACAAGGCCGCACCGTTGACAATGTGGAATAGCGGCAACACGGTGCATTGAATGAATTATCTGGCCTGGGGTGGGTAATGTTGTCCGCACACCTCATACTGCATTTCGATATGGTCAATGGTTTGGCCTGGTAAACTGGTTCTAACAGTATCCACATTGGTTCTCAGGCGTTACCGAAGGCGCATCGTGTTATTTTAAATTTTTTTTAAAAGTGAGGTGCGGTTGGTTATCCAGCGGCACCATTGACCTAGTGGAATATCTGTGACACAGTGCCTTGACCAAAATAGCAGCCCCGGGACAACTATTTTTTTCAGCACACGGCTTTCCGTATTTCACCTATGTCAACGGTGCAGCCTTGTAAAAGGCCGCACCGTTCACTATGTCACGATGGCAGGAGGTCAGTCCACTGACTTAACTATATGCCTCGGGGCTTAGAGTTTCATTAGCACAGCGCCCTCCTAACAATGTACATAGTCAATGGTGCGCTAAATTTTTTTCTAGAGCACTGTCCTTGGGGAGCTTAATATTATTAGGTGTACTGACACCGGTGCGCTCCATAGAAAGACACATTGAGATTGGTGCGTGACTATGTTTTTGGCGCACCGACCGTTTTTTTATTTTGTTTAAAAAAAAAATTATATATGTATATTTCTAAATACATGTCTCATTTAATAAAAAAAAATTGTTTAATATGTCAATCATTCAGAGACATGAAAGGAGATAAGAGGGGGAACAACAACAACAACAAGCGGAGTAGTATAACATGGTTCGCCTATGGGAGGCACGAGAGAGGCAAAGAGATGCGTACCTCACCCTATTATAGCAGCTACGCAAGGGCTGCTAAGGCAGGTAGGCCTCCTCAAGTTCTATGAGGAGGCTACTTCCCTAAAGGGCCACAGTTTGTTTTTGAGACATCTTATCCTAAGGTGGAATGCCCAACAACAGGCTTTCCGGGTTGGTATCAACCAGTGGTACACACCCACTGAGGAGGATATATATTTCATTACAGGGCTATCGAGGAGAGGGGTGGATTTTCCCTCATTCCCAGAGGTTATGGTTGGCTTTGTAGCAGGGAGTCAGTTAGTTTACTCCCAGAGATACATTGGAGAAAATGTACTATCTCCTATAGATTTTTAGTAGCTGGAGGTCAGTTACATATTGGTGCATTTGGTAGGGAGGAGGTGTAGTGTCTCTCACTTATCATTTCGACCATTTCGCACAACATGAGTGACAGGCAACGAATTAGTTTCTCGCTTCTATATTATGTTGATTCTTTAGTACAATATCCACGACTTGTCAAGTGGTCTGCCATTTTTTTGCAGAAGTTCTGTACAACCTTAGATAGATGTCGTGCTCATGCACAAGGGAGGGTGAACTTCCCTTTTTCTTCAATTTTTTTTTGTTTATTTTTTGAGAGTTTTCCAGAGATGAGGCCTACTTTTCTTCGACAGCCTCATAGGATGACGTTTGAGGCACGTATGCACATGTGGGGGAAGATGATGCCCAAGAGGGACGAGACTCTGTTTCTTGTGAGGATATTGCAAGATGCACTGGAGTTTCTAATCAGTGTTGATGAGCATCCCTTCATTATGGTCCCCTATCCTTATGCGGGTTTGGATTGGCGAGGATGTGCCAACATCCTCTTCATAATTGATGAGCCGCCAGATGATAGAGGTAATATTACTATTCTATATATTTAAATTTATTCTAGCATGTTCTTTAACTTGTTTTTATTAATTTCTGTAATGAAATTGTCTAATTATTGTTTTGTACTTGTATATATCTTGCAGACATTGGAATTTTGATGGCGAGGAGATGACGACACCACCACATGATCCATGTGTGGATCCTAATGACGATCGGGGCATGCCAGATGCCGAGTATCATCAGGAGGCCAGTGCTAGGTGCGGTCGACTTGATGCTAGATACTGGATGGAGTTGGGCGACCAACTCAGTGCATTGATTGTTGAGGTGGGCATCAGACCCACTCATTACAGAGACATAGAGGTTGATGATAGGCTATACAGATGTAGAGAGGCATGTCGTGTGACATGTACATCCTGATGCGGCATGTCATAGGAGTTACGATAGCTGTTACGCAATTGAAGAGGACTGTTGAACATTATAGGCATGGTCGAGCCGCAACAAGTGATGGAAAGTCCATGAGCAGTGACTCATAATCTCATGATCATTCACCTCGCGCCGCGCCAGATGAGCATGAGCCTCCACTAGCATCCAGTAGCAGTCATCATGGAGATGAGGCTGGACCATCGGCCACGTCCAGTTAGCAACCTACAGCATCCATCAGTACTCATGATCATGAGCAGCCTGGACCATCGACCGTCGAGGCTGTACCATTGATTGAGCAGGCCTCCACTAGTACTGATATTGATGTTGTACTACCACCATCTAATCCATGAAATTTATATTGCAGTTGTATATTTTTAACATAATTCAATTATATATATATATATATATATATATATAGATGGTCCATGTATTTTATGTTCATGTTGCAGTTGTACTTAATTTACATGTTGGTTATCATCATGATCTGTATACTGTTAGGTCATGTTAGATATGTTCATTTAATGTACAACTTTCAGATAGATGCGTATGTGATAGCATGAGTTATTTGACATGAGATGTATATTTGATGTTTTTGTTGTGATGATGTTAATATATAATGTTAATTGTGTTTTGTTAGATGATCATGTATATTTTAACATTAACACAATGCAAATTAGTAATTAATTCAAAATACACATTATAATGTTTCTAAAAACACATCCTAAAAAGTATAAATATTGATGAAATAACACATGTAGCATATCTCTCTCAGTTCTCATGATCACCCTCATTATCTTCTAGTTCGCATGGCATGATAAGACTATTGTTCTCAAAAATATGTTTTGATCTAGGGTCATGTGTCAATACGAACCACTAATCCCTATCCAACACATCTGGGTAAAGAAACACCTTGCTACAGTGTTTAGGGAAAACATATGGCTCCTTAGCTTCATCCCACATCTTTCTAGAGTTGATACATATCATCCTACTATCGTGATCTTCCTTTACATTATTCTGATCAAAGGTGTCCCACCACTTGCACCTAAAAATAACACATTGGAAAGAAGAGAAATCCACTTCAATTATCTCTTTTATCTTTCTGATGTAACCTAACGTCCCTCATACTAGGTTTTGATCACGGTGGATAGATCGACTAGATTGATCGAACTCAATTTCCACTCCACATTCTTGTGTGTTGTTTCCAACATCGACATTTTCTATTTGAAAATGGTGTCCATATGCCCACATAGATGAGAACAAATGCACCTATTATAAAAAAGTTAAAAAAATAATAGTTTCATGTGTCTTATAATAACCCAACAGTTAAAATATGAAATGTAGATGTCTTAATATAAGTTTCAAATTTACATATAGATTAAAAGTATTATTACCGAGTTGCTGCACCCAATCCCTACGTTTAGCGCATCCTCTTCAACACGCGGGTAACGAGCAGTAGCACCGTATTTCTCTCTGACTTGGTCAGAAACCCAACTGTTGGGGCATATTTTTGGCATATTTTCTTTTAAATGATTGGGATAAGACACACTTCTACCATTCAACCGTCTGAATTCTTTTCTGTCACTATCCCATTTCATCCTCTTTTGTTTGTACAATGCGACCCATGGTTATGTCGCTTCAGAATTGTAAAGAATGAATTTATTGTTTACTTCAATTTATGCATTCGCTGATGAAATCAAACCAACATTATATAGTACTTATAGATCAAAATATACATTATATCAAAGTTCAACATGAATATTAATTACTTTTTGTAAATTTGAAAAATTATAAGTTGCGTACTCTTTATCAAGTGCTTTTTTCCACTTGTTTGGAGTAACTCCCCTTATCTTGTGTCTTTATCCCTTTCATCATCCCAAATCACCACACTTGGTCTATTTTTTATCTGCTTGATGTACTCACTGGCATAATAGAAAGACTCATATGATGTGTACCCCTCTGCCATAGACCCCTTGAGTTTTTCCCTTTGTCGAACAAAGCCTTTCAATTTATTCATGTACCTCTCTAAGAAGAACATCCAATGACAAGAAACCACCCCAACTAATTTAATCTCATCTACTAGGTGGATTAGAAGATGAACATGTAAGTCCATGAAACTCGTCGGAAGTTCCTTCTCAAACATACAAAAAATATCAACTATCTTTTGACACCACCGTGGAATTCTAGCCACATGAATCTCCTTTGATGTGATCCAACATACAAATGCAGATAATCTAGATATGGCACGTCCTAGGTCTTGAGGGAATTCATTTTTCACACACCCACACATGAACAAAGGATAATGACACTACAAAGTTATAAACACATGTAATAATATACAAAAATAGTTATGTTTTATGATCCCCGCATGGGATAAAATTTATTAATATAACAAATAATAAAATCATACTTTTGACATTATAGGTACTCTTAGAAGATTCAAATGGTCATGCGATCTCAACCCCGACAAATGGTCATCCACGGTGAAGTAGCACCATAGTGAAGACCCGTATGAAGTTGGCACCCTCACACCCATTATAACTTCCTTTGCCAAAGAAATATCATATTTTTTTAAAATCCATGGGACACCACCTTCTTTGAAAAACCATGAATTAGAGGGTCCAACACCTGCCTCTGATCTCGTACATTCTAATCATCTTGGCCAATATTTCTTTTTAGTTTTTGAAGTAATAAGATATTTCCTAACAGCCAATGTGTCACTTTGTTTTGATGATATGTGCCTCCATAAAGAAGATGAATTTTTTTTAAATATATGCATGGGATCTAATAAGTGGGTAATCTTAATATGCTCCCAATATGGGAGGTCATAAAACATAGATTTCCTTTTCACCCCAATGGGAAATTTCTCAACATAGGTGTCGAAGAAATCTGGATCATCAAACATAGGCTCCCCATTTGAATCGAACATTTCTATGAACTCCTTCTCCTTCTCTCTCTCATATTCTCTAAGCCATTCAACCGGTGTCATTATTGGAGGCCTTTGGGTTCTCTCTCGTTTACCATTGAAAGCAGATGCTGCTCTTCTGGAAGGGTGTTATTCTGGTAGGAATACCCTGGAGCAATCATACAATGGCTTTCATAGGTCCTTGGACCATCTAGCTTTTAGAGAAGGTCCACAACATTTACATCCAAAATACCATTTTGTTACAAGATCTGCAAGATTATATTTGTATAAATTAATTAATATGCATGGCATGTTAAATAATATCATGAACATCAGAACAAATATTACAACGAATTAAATAAATAATATGTGAGAGAATATTTTTACGTATATAAACAAATCAATAAATTAAACATATAATTTACCAGAGAAAAATCCTAAGCCTGGGTAATCATGTGTTGTGTAAGAACATATGCCATACAATGTAAAACTCCTCTCTGTTGCGATGGGTCTTGATACATCGTATACATTTATCCCATCCCATAATTCCTTCAATTCATCTACTAGTGGTTGTAAGTAGACATCCATATTCTTCCCTTGTCTTCTACCAGGGACTATGAGAGCCAAAATAAGATGTTCATTCTTCATGGAGAACCATGGGGGGGGCGGGGGGGTATTGTTATTGATCACTACTACATGCCAAACAGAATATTTGGTGTTCTGGAGGAAATACGGGTTGATGCCATCCATGTCTATGCTGATGTGTAGACTTCGTACTTCATCCTTGAATTTTTCAGGGCATGTATCCTCTATATGCTTCATGGCTATTTAATCAGTTGGGATTTGAATAACTCCCAACTCACTTCTGTGTGAGGCATGCCATCCCTGCAACATGGCTAGTTCTTTACAATGAAAGAGCCTTTTAATCCTTGGGATTATAGACATGTGCCTCATTATCTTAAAAGGAGGACCAGTACCCTTATTTTTTGATTTATCATACCTATCATGCCCACATTTTGGACACATCTCTTTGTCTGCATATTCTCCTCTATATAGAATACAATCATTTGGATATGCATGATATGATATGTACTCAACACCCAACATTTTCAACAAAAATTTTTCCTCTTTGCAGCTACCAGGCAAGACATTATCACTCGGAAGAACCTTATCTTTGAATAACCTGTAGTTGGTGATCATGGAAAAATATATTAATAAATGTACATTAATTTCTATATAATTATTAACATTCATAAAATTTACCATTTGTAATGTTCATTGCAGTCTACTGAT
The DNA here is from genome assembly GCA_034641835.2 of Pinus albicaulis. NCBI lineage: Eukaryota > Viridiplantae > Streptophyta > Pinopsida > Pinales > Pinaceae > Pinus > Pinus albicaulis. Next base: position 1,524,199,572 of record CM076575.1, on the reverse strand, counting down.
TATATTTCAAATTTATGTAAGGGAGTGCTTTATGGTAACTTACCTCAAAAGTTTCGAGAAACATGCATTCGAAAAGCCAAACTTTGCTTTCAAGTTGTACATTAACTTCGTTGTCCCCAACTGGGTAAACTTTGACTGACCGCCAGGTCCAAAGAGAGGGGTGGTGGAAGCAAGTTTAAGGCTTTCGAAAAAGGTGTCAGAGATATAACATCATCCCCTAGCTGATCATCGTTTTGGAATGCATCTAACAACATTTTATCCATGGCAGTCGTATCCCTTAAGTAATCATCCATACCAACCTCTATTTGATTGCCTCCATTTCCAGATTTTGAAGAAATACTATTGTTGTATTCATTCCTAATTGGTGAATCTAGACATAGCGGGAATTGAATTGGTGATTGATTCAACCATTCTTGGTATTGTTCCTCTCCGATTTTTTCTCTTAATTCAGTCTTATCTCGATTTGACATTGTCGTGGGGTGCAACGGAAGATGGTAGGTAGGTCGTTCATCATCACTAGAATCCTAATAATTAAAAAAAAATATTTGAACATGATTAGTACAAAATATTTGATATCAATTAGTAACCACATTGACAATATTGCATGATTATAAATTGGTTTGACGTTGAAATAATTACATATTAATAAATGTATATACCAAACAATTATAATTATAATTACCATCATTGTCCCGAGATTATGGCTATAAGATGCAATATTGTTACAATTGGTAGGGTGAAGTGGTTGTCCTTTTTCATCTACCAAATGCGCCTTGCAGTATGCAGCTCCTGATAAGAACTTCCGACATTTTGGAGCAGTTTGAATATTTTGTGCATCTAAACTCGATGCTGAATCTGCATGAACCTACAAATTTGTATACATTATAAATTTAATTAAGCTGTGCATGATTGACTGCATGGATAAAAAACATAAATTCAATTAGATAGTGAAAATATAAATAAAATCTGAAGTAAATATTACGTCTCGAGATGGATAGGGAGAAATCTGCGATGGAGTTTGAGAAATATTATGGAATGATTTGTATTTTGAGGAATTGTCCATTCCATATAATTATGATATTTTCTCCCTGAATTTGAGCAAAAAAACAATAAATTTTGGTGCACACACCTAAATGTAATTTCGGTGCGTAATGTGCAGATCACCAAACCGGTGCGTTTTTGGTAATGCGCACTGGTGCCATTTTATACCCAGATGCACCAGTGCGGTTCAATTAAGGGACGCACTGGTGACGAACAACCGCAAATAAAAAAGTGCAACTCTATTTTCTTTAAGTGAAAAAAAAGAGGTAAATTGAAAAATGGGCAGAAAAATATTTTCGAAAATCTAATTTCATAAAACATTTCTTTAAATACTAAACACTTTTCATTATTTCACTATTTTTGTAAAAAAATTCAGCTAGATATTTGCAGGATACATACCTAGAGTAAATAGAGCACGAGAGCACTGTGGGGAAGGAAATACGTTCAAATAGAAGTATTCAGACAATCAGAATTCCAAACCTCTAGTGATTCAAACCCTGTAGCATAGAATTTCAAACAATGTGAGTAAATTTTATTTCTTTTTTTTACTTTTTCTGTAGTTTTTTGTTTTATGCAGTAAAAGAAAAAATCAAAGTTTATTGTTTTTTTTTACTTTTTTTGCAGTTTTTTTAATGTAGTAAAAGAAAAAAATCAAAATTTTTTGTATTTTTTACTTTTTCTGCAGTTGTTTTTACTTTTTTTCTGTAGTTTTAAGTAACAAAATAAAAAAAATCCATTTTTAGAAACAAAAACCCTAGATTCTTTTTGTTTCTACCCTTTCTTCTCCCTCTTTCTGTAATTTCAAAATTAGGGCTTTTCAATTTAGATTTATAGGGTTTGTATTGTCATAAGACATCCAACCCACAAGATGGCTTGCATATTTGGATCCCAATCCATGTCGGCCATTGCGTGAATTTAAAAAAGAAAAGAGAGACTTTTTTTCCTCTGTGCACCCTGCGTAACATAGCACACTGGTGCGCTCTATTATACCAGTGCACCGGGAAAGTACAGTGATAAAAAATAAAAAAACAAAATATGTTTTTATCAGTGCGCCATATGTAACATATGGCACCGGTGCACTATTTCATTATGGCGCACCGCAAATGTGCTATTTCGCCAAAAAAAAATCCATTTTAGAAACAAACCCTACATTCTTTTTGTTTCTGCCCTTTCTTCTCCCTCTTTCTGTGATTTTAGAATTAGGGCTTTTCAATCTATATTTATAGGGTTTGTATTGCTAAATATAAGCCTAAGACATCCAACCCATGGGATGACTTGCATAGTTGGATCCCAATCCATGTCCGCCCTTGCGTATTTTTTTTTTTTGAATCGGTGCACTCTGCGTACCTGAGTGCACTGGTGCGCTCTATTATCCTAGCGCACCGCGAAAGTACTGCGATAAAAAATTAAAAAAACAAAATTTTTTTTCTTAGTGTGCCATTTGTAAAATGTGCAGCCAATGCACTATTTCATTATGGCGCACCGCGAACGTTCTGTTTCGCAAAAAAAAAAAAAAAAAAACACTTTAGAAAATACAAACCCTACATTCTTTTTGTTTATGCCCTTTCTTCTCCCTCTTTTTGTGATTTCGGAATTAGGGCTTTTCAATTTTGATTTATAGGGTTTTAATTTCTAAATATATACCTAAGACATCCAACTGACAGGATGATTTTCATAGTCGGATCCCAATCCATGTCGGCCCTTGCGTGAATTAAAAAAAAACAATTTTTTTTCATTGTTGCGCCCGGTATAACCTAGCGCACCGGTGCTCTATATTGTACAAGCGCACCATGAAATTAATGTGATAAAAAATTATTTTTTTTTTTTTAATCGGTGCACCATATGTAAATTGTGGCACCGATTTATTCTACAAAAACTAACATTGGATGATTTTTATTATTTTATCATGATTAATCAGTGTGGTGGTTGACATGTAACGCACCAGTGCTCCTTGTTGACATAGAGCACCATACGGTCTATTATAGTGTTTGTGCGTTTTGTTTCTAAGACACCCACGCACCGACGTCAGTGCGTACACCATGAATGGCGCACTGGTTTCTTGAGATTTTCTTTTTAATTGAAAAATTGAAAATTTATTTATAAATATATTAATGAATGATATGGTACATGTTACACCATTTTTTGGTCATCTAACCTATTACTATTATATGGACCTAAGTACACCATCTAAGCCAAATTTTACCCTAAGTAAAATTGCTTTCACTATGAAAAATAGCTTAGTAAACTACCTTTATTCAGCTGTTTATGGTCTAAACAGGAAACCCCATGAGGAAATATTAAATAAATCTACATTTGCTTGATTTTCTTCAAGGAATAATTAGTTAAACAACAGTTTAATTAATATTCCTGGTCATATTTAACCCAAAAAAGGGAAATTAATTAGATAAATCATTATTTATCTTATTATTTTCTAGGGATAATTATTTAAACCTTATTTAAATAATATTCCTTGTTAAATTTGACAAAATCACTCATAAATAGTTAAATAAATCATTATTTATTTAATTATTACTCAACCACATCCTTAAGATTATAAATAAATCGTTTATTTATTTATTATTTACTAATAAAGGGATTTCACCCAAGTCAAATTCCTCTTCCCTCCAACAAAAATAATAAAATATTTCATAGAAGTTGGATCTTGATTTGGTTAATAATATTTTAATTATGCACCAATATCTAGACTAACTCAATATTTTGTTAAAATAGAAGGTTTTTCCATTCATTCATCACCTTTTGTTGCCTAAATATCACTCTGGATCTATACTTTTGGTCTGACCTTGATCCACCATCATTGTCATATTTTGAAATCCTTTTGCTTGTGAGCTCCCTTTGAATTCCATTTTTTGTCTGGGTTTTCTACACCATCAAGAGAGAGGAATTTTAGATCTGAAGTGCTAAGGACTTACAAGAACCCATCCCATTTAGGAGAACTGGTAACATCCTTCTATGTTTTCCTCCCAGGTGCCATTAATATAAAATTCATTCAACATATTCTTGTCTTGTCTATTGGATGCATGGAGTAAATCTTGTTTTATTTACTGCTTAATGTCTTTGATGCATAGATCTAGATTTTTGCAGCATTTATCTCGATCAACTAATTGTATATCTGAAGATATTAGCAGCCATCTTTGCTATTAGGGTTGTTTGTTATGCACAAATAAGGTGGTATTTTTTCGTACACTTACAATTAAGATTCATACTAAAAATGGGTGACTCCACACGGGTTTACGATTACGACCGTTGTTGTTTTTATGATCCTTTCATATCCAGCTGCTTCAAACCTTAGGATTTCTCTTTAGCCTCTTGTTTTTTCTTTTCTTGATGTTGTTTTTAACCTCTAAAACCCTAAAATAGTAAAAATTCTAACTTCTGTGTGTTTTCGGACCTATTTCGAAGGTGACAGACATCAACCACAGTTGAGACGACACTTTTTACTGAAATCTTCCGCCGAGAGTGCTGAAAGTGTAGGTCACACTTTTTGGCCCTAAACCCACGACCTGGAGCTTCAGGACGCACTTTTTCAGCCCAAAAATTGTGACCTCTACTGAAAACAGGTCAGAAACTGCGACCTAGATTTTTTGCAGGAGTTTTTCTGAAATTTTTCTGGGTTTGTCTGGGCCTCTATTCAAGGTTGTCTGACCTCCGTCTCTGCCCATTTTGGACCTGTACTTGTTATGTTTTACTCAAATAAAAGGGAACCTAGCCCCTCGAGGGCTTTAGTACCCTCCACACTTTGTGGAAGAGTTTTAGCTGCTGTAGGTTGTCTAAAATTTTCAGGGTGTTCAGCCATTTTTTAGATCTGATACCTCACCTTCAGATCCGCTTCAGATTGGTTATTTATCCATCCAAATCACCTCATTTAGTTTTTTTTGGGTTTCCTCTAGGGTTCACTCCGTTTCCCTCTAGGAGATAGCCTTTCACCACCTCATTTACAGCAATATTTCCTCTGATTTGTTGCTTTTTTTTGTGCCACTTTCTAGCAGATTTTTGACCTTCAGATCCCTGTCCCTCCCGACCTTAGATCTATTGGCTATTTTGGTGTGTTTTGACTAGTTTTTTGTCCACCTACAGACTAATTATTGAGAGGCCTACCATCTTGGGTTTATATTATTGCATTATTATCAGTTTATTTACTGTTATTTCAATTTCATATACTGTTATCTGCAGATTTATTTACAGTTACACAACACAATTTTTATTTTTCTCTACAAATGTCTGGGTTTAAAAATTAAAATTTACACACTTTGCACACACACCCTAAGAAAAAGAGGGATTGGTTAACACCACCAAGAAAATACTCTAAAACATTGAAATCAATTGATCATGCACCTCTTCACCCTTGTTTCGACATTGTAATCAGTTGATCTTGCACATCCTTGCGCTTGTCAGTCTTTTTTTCCTTTGTGCCGTGTTTGTGTCGTCATCATTGTGCCACCAAGGTGTTTGTCCCGGAGACTAGTTGGCCTTCATCCTCAGTTTCAAGTAGGAAGACTTACTCCTCCGCATAGGATTAGAGTTAGTACTCCTCCGAGTCTGCACTTCGACTCTTCTTATGGTTCATTGGGTTCTCCTTCCACCCCCAGTTCTCCTCCTGTCACCTTCACCATGTCTGGTTCAGGACCTAATGCTAGTGGTAGCCGTGGCCCCAATGCTGGGAATACTACTAGTGGGACTGCAATAGGAACTATCCTGGCTGCTCCCTTGCTCCCCTATATGGCAGGCCTCTGTCTTCCCGATCTTGACCAGTTGATAAATGACCCTATACACCATGATGCTAGTTGGCCTGCTATGCTGACCAAGATCCCTTCTGACATCCCCAATTTTGAAGGCCTTGTTGTAAAAGATCCTACAAATCATGTTCGATATTTCCACATGTGGTGTTCATCTACCTCCATTACCGATGACTTTGTCCATCTTTGGTTGTTCCAATGTACGCTTACAGGCGAAGCTTCTAAGTGGTATGTTGATTAGGCCTCATCCTCTCATACCACCTTTGCAACTCTTTCTTGGGATTTTCTGTCTTATTTCCAGCTTCCCCTTCATTATGACACTGGTACCAAAATTTTGACTTCTTTCCGTCAATCATTTATGACTTTCCTATCCGATCATATTCAGGAATGGTGGAGAATAAAGAGCCTATGTCGAGCCCTTACCTTCAAAGACTGTGTCTACATGGATTGGTTCCTTAGATCTCTCTTGCCCCCTATCAGCAAAGATGTTGCATCGCATTTCCCTCAAACCGAAGAAGCTACTCTCCAAATTGCGTTAAAGAATGACCTGATCTATTCTCAGTTAGGTTATGTTTATATTGTTCTACCTGATCTTCTTAGACCCAGTGGTGCCAACGCACTGGGGGCATCTCATGCTATCAACTATATAGTTGGAGCTCTCTCTCATCCATACACTTAGCCTCCCATGGGCTATGGTTTTACTGAGAGGGGGGCCATCATCTCCCACACTTTTCCCCCTCCCGGTAGCATGTAACTAGGATACGACATGCCTCCTCCTTTTTCCCAACCTCCTATTTACCACACTTTTACCCAACCTCCTTATTACCCGTATCCACATCCTGGTGCTCCAGCTCCTCCATCATTAGCACATCCTCCTCTCTTTCCTTCTCAACCCCCGTAATAGTAGCCACTGCCCCCTCAGGGGCAGGTGTATGCACAGCAGGGCGCGACTAATCCTCCTCCCTCTAAAAAGAAGAGGAAAGGCACTCAAAATCAATCTGCTCCCAGTACTCCTAGAACTAATCCTCAAAATAATGCTCCTCACACTACTAACCAGAAATAGGGCACTATCCCCAAGCAGGATAGGCCTGTTCGCATGAACAAGCCTTGTTCTTGTTGTGGTGTTTATGGCCATTATACACATGATTTTCCTATTTTTCCATAGATGAAGCAGATGTGGGAGTCTCAAGCAACATTGCGAGGAAAACAAGCCTCCCCTTTCGTCCCTCCCCGTGTTGCACCTAGTCAGCCAGTTGTGCTTACTAATCCTTTCCCTCAGCACCCAACCACCTGAAGGTCAGGTGGCCACTGAACCTCTTCCATCTGGTACCTCCAATTACGAGATTCTCATGATGAGCTCTAATCAACCTCTAACCATAGACATCAATCTTCAGACTCGGTCATGTTCATACAACAAGCCTCCAACTATGTTTGTCCCCGAGCCACCTCATTCGGTCTCTACAGAGCCTCTTTCGAAACCTAATGGTCCCTTGCAGATCCTTCAAACTAAGGTGGAGGTTCATACCAAGATCACTAAAGGACCACTACGCTGAAATTTTGATTCTGGAAAAGCTTCCCATTCGTATAACATAGTAGATGATTTGGCACAATCTCTTACTGCCATTTCAACACTGGAACTCCTCTAGTCGTACCCTTGAAAATGAAAAGTTCTACTATCTGCCATGGGCACTGTAGATCCTTCCGATGATCGATTGATTGTATTTGTTGTTGACCAGTCAGAACATCCTCCTCTCCCTGCCTGCCGCATTCCAAATCCCAATCAAGATCCGAAACACCAATGTTTCTCGGTGCATCATTGATGAGGGGGCATCCACCTGTGTGATGTCCGCTTTGGTTTGGAAGCAACTCGGATCACCTGAGGTGGCTCCTTCCACGATCACTCTCCGAGCGTGGGATGGCCACGCCTCCCAACCCATCGGTCTGTTCCATAATTGTCCTATTACTCTTGAGGGCAAGACTGTTTGCATTGACGTAGAATTCATAGATGCCCCCTTAGATTACAACATTCTATTAGGTCATAGCTACAATTATACGATGTCTGTTGTCCCATCTGCGGTTCACCACAAGATGTCCTTCCTTTGTAATGGAAATATAGTCAACATTGACTAGCTAACATATTACGAACCGAAGTCTCAGACCTCCCTTAAGTCCATCATCTCTTCGGTGGCCAATAAGAAAATTGTCAATCCTTTAACCAATCTCTCACTCGAAGTCTAAAAATATTCCTCATTGCTTGGTACATTCCCTGGTCTTCCTCATCCTATCTATGATCCCGGCTCATTGAATGTTTGCATGATGCAATCATGTCGGACTACCCTCAAGCAGCCCACTTTGGCTAGTCAGCAGCCCCCTCACCCTCCGTAGCCTACTCCTAGCCCTTCGATTTAGCTTGTTGGACCTCTTCCTCCTGACCCTTCAGCTAGTATCCATGAGCCTCTTTACCCTCATGGAATGGTTCCTCTAGGCCTTAACCATTTAGGAGCCGTCTCGCCTGGCCATTACCCCTTCGGTCAGATACCTTACCTAGCTCCCCCCCCAGGAGTGTACATGGTACCTGTTATGGCCACCCTCTCTCTTCCTAACATGAACCTTGAGATTCCCATCTGGTACCTTGATCCTCCAACTGCTACCCTGCCTAGTCAACCAAAACCTTATCTTGCTTTGACCTCAGTTCAATCGGTCCCCATGACTTCTCTCGCTGCAATAATGCCTCAACCACCTCAACAGAAACCACCTCCTGTTGCGACCGCTTCGGGTCAGAAGGGAAAAGCTCACAAGAGGGCTTCAAAGGACAAGGCTACCTCGACTGACCCTGCACCTCCCCTGCCCTCAAAGCCCCATGCTTTGTGTGATGTTTTCTACCATGGCACCCATAACTGTCCTAAACTGCCCCATATCAAGCCCATGGTTAAAGTTGTGTTCCCTGAGTCTACAATCCATGAAGCCTCTGTTTCTTCCTCGACTGTAGCCAAGAACCCTAAAAATATTCACACCAATCAACCCTATTCTTTTTTTGATCTCCATGGCCATTATTCCCACCATTTTCCCTGACTTACGCATTACCATGCCTCTTTAGAGGTAGTTCGGGAGGAAGAGGTTGAACAGAACTAATCCGCCTCTCCCGTACTTGCGCAGTATGTTGCAGGCCAAACTGAGGAATTACCCGCTCCCATCGGCATTCCCCCTTTTGACGTTGAGATGACAGAGCCTGTGACCACCATCCTCTACCTATCATCATCCATGAGACCCTTGATGGAAGCTCCCTCTGAATCTTCCCCTGTTTTTTCACTTGACCTCCCTTCATCGATCACCCTAGGCTCAACATCAGTAGATCCCTTATCTGCATGTTCTTCCATCATCCCCTATGACGATGCACATGTGAATATTTCTTCTCATGATGATGAGTCAGGTAGCTTCGCCACGTCATGTGGTCTCCTTTCCTCCAGTCACTCCATATTCTATTGTGATGATGAAATCATGGAAGCCTTGTCCACCCCTGACTTCATCTTTCCCACCCATAAACATGATGGCACCATTCGTGTCTATGGTGACTTTCACGGCCTGAGCACAAGCTACAACTTCCGTAGCTCCCACACTCCACCTCACCGTTGGTGTGTGAGAAATAGACATCCTACCCAGATCACTCCCTCTCACGGAGTGCGTTTGATTTCTACTTTGCGCTCAAGTTGCCAACATTGTTAATCATCCTCCCATTTATTGCCCTATGGCACCTTTTAGATGGACCTCCTATTCACACCTTATATCGGTTTTTCTGATGGTGCAAGTCACTACTCCTGGAGTCTAGCCTTGGCAGGTTGGGGCATTTTTACCCCCTTGCATTTGCATGTTCTCTCAAATGGTGTATACATTGGTACTGCTACCAATAATTAGGCCGATTATGATGTAGTGTGAAGTTTATTAGCCGATGCCCTCTCACATCACATCCTCCACCTTCATGTTCGTTTAGATTCCCCGCTTCTTGTCATGCAATTGAATGGTGTCTATCATGTACACAATCCTATCCTTTTTAGAAGATATTTATGAGTGAAGCTTTTGATGCATGAATTTGAAATCATTACATTGAGTCATGTACCTAGAGCATAAAATCACTATGTAGATAACATTGCAAACCATATTCTAGATTGGTATTTAGCACACGCATTTAACAGAAAACAATAACATAAAACTATCAAAATGATGCATATCCATAATATGTGTCGTATAAAATGTTTTAGAGTCTATCAACTCTGATACATATGGCATGCCCATAGCATGTTACAAAAACTCAAAAATGGGGGCACCACTTGCCCCTACACACTAATCACTATCTGGAGGATCCCGAGCCAATGGCTCTGCTCCCACAACTCATAGATCACGCATCTCTTGTCCGGCCATCGCCATGCGCTGCATGACCCATTTCCACTTTAAGGGTAGACCAATACATGGCTCTATGTACTGGTCCTATAAGTCTTGCCAGCCGTGCTCTGAAACACCAGTCAAAAGCCTCTCACATCTACGAAGGATATCCACGAGGAGGGTTGTTTCATCCTCATTTTGTGACGCCCTTAATCCACTAGGTTCTACAACTCTTGATACTGCAGGTCGTCCCATATACCCAGCTTGTTTAACTGGTGCTATATCTGCATACCAAAAGTGGAAGAATCAGTACCATATACAATATTCTGAAACTTTACAATGCACATGAAAATATTAGCAATTTTTCACTTACCATTGGGCCCGCATACTTGACCAGGAGGCAGTGGCAAATCTGGGTCCCCAAAATAACTCATCCTACTATAGGGATAGTCATCTATGTACAATGGCATATGATACCAATGCAAAAAGAAATCAGGTCAGAACACCCATCCTCCTCTGCATAGTAGTCGCCCCCACTGGCACATCCTGGGCTCTCTTGGGCCCCCATCCTGGAGCTGTATATGAGGTCGCAGTGTTGGGATCTTCTCAAAGAAAAGAGAGCACAAAATTGTACCATATGCACAGTCATGGTTCACTTTCTGCTTGAATAGCGAAAACAGTCATTTCAACGATGAGAGCATCATCTAGGTCCACCCATAGTAGGTCCCACTCAACACACTCTCCACAAGCATCATCTGCCCTCTAGTGATGTGGTGGAGTGTCTGGTTGCCTAGTATCCGTAGCACCGCTACAGCCACAACACGGGTCTCTAACCTCTCTAGATCCCTGATGGGTATCTGAGTACCCTTGACTTGGATACTTGGTTGAAAATGGCACTCTACAAACTCCATGATGTTCCACCCTCACTGTAACACTGGCTACGTATTCCCAACCATCCCAAGCGGTTGACGACCAGTCAGGAAATATATATCTTGGAACGTCAACTTGATCCGGTGCCTTGTCACTATAAAGACCTCATGGTCCTGATCCTAATAGCTAACAATTTGGGCCAATAAGGGCTCTCCAACTCTCATCAGAGGGTTCTCCACAAACTTTAGAACCCTAAACCTAGCCAATGCACTGTGGACGCCCTGATCCTCCCAGATCTACGAGCGTAATGTGCCCAGGTCTCTCTCTCTATAGTTGATCCGTAATTCTGCCATATTTGCACAAAACCATCATACTTGTTATTATACATATAGGAAAGACTATATCCAAACAAAAAAACCTAGTTCTCAGCCAAAAAACAACATAGAAAAGCCCCTCCCTGTCAGGTCGCACTTTTCAGGCCCAATCCTAGGACAGGTCATATTTTCTGCCCAAAACCTGCTACCCAGATCGCAGTTTTTTCCCCAAAAAGTGTGACCTGGCCATGAAGAAGAGCAAGGGTCTGTTCCTGAGCTCTGGGGACCTAAAATGAACTTTCAATCCACTGAAATGGAAGAGTAGGGTTAGGCCTCTTACCTGCAACTAACGGATCTTGATTCCAATGGTCGGTTTGTCCGCTACAATTGCCGCAAGATTTAGGGCCTTCTCTCCTCTCTACATTCAACACAGCTCCACATGCAAATGAATGAATTAGAAGGGAAAATGCATTATTAAAAGAGAAACCCTTTATTTTTTCTTCGCCTGATGCGGCCAAACTGTAGCTTAGTTTGACAAACCATATGCACTGCTAGAAATCTCTCACCGAGCCCTCAAATGTGTATCTGTTAGTTTTTTTTTATTTGATACTTCACCACGACTCATTTTTTCCATGAAGCATCACTTCACTACTCCCCAAAATTTAATTTCTTCACTTGCAATAGTTGTACTTGGGGGAACCACTTTTCCTTCATACTTATCCATGCTCATGTCGATTTGCGTCATGAGTAACCATCATAAACTCATGTTTTTATGGTCCCCATTGGACCTTTTCTGTGTGGTAGCACCATCGAGTCACCCTTGTTTTGAGCATTTGAGTTGAGTCATCATTGCATTCATGGAGTATATCCTGAGTCCCTTTGTATCTCGCCATAGTCCTCCATCCTTCATTTCTTGGTTCTTCTCTCGTGTCACACATTATGGCCTTCAGTCCCACTATCCCCTATCCCTCATGATATTGTGCCAGTCGCTGCCAGGTCATCCATGCCCTTTATGCTCTGACAAGGGAAGTCATCCATCCACTGCTCATTACCCCCCATTTCATCATTATCCATAGTGTTAGTCTATCAGTTGCTCTACTATTTTCTCTCACGCCTTAGTTGATGATCCCTTATTGCCTCACCTATGACAGACCTCATTCTGTCGACACTAGATCATTCATTCCAGAAGACAGGTCTAGAGGGCGATGTACCTTGGTTCCAGCTTCCACTCTTTTTCGGTGCCTCAGATCAGGCAAAGGGACTCTTTATTGCCCTTTGACTTGATTTTTTCTCATCTCCAGCTCCTTTCAGCATGATCGAGATCCGTATACTTGATGGTTTAGTGATACAACAGATGATACCGATGATTCTTGAGTGTGTGTGAGATGTTTTCAGCCCTCATGAGGGGGTGGCCCTACAGGTAGCCCCCCACATGCCCATATGACCTCTTCATTACAGCCTTTGAAGCAAATCCATATATATGATGATGTCAGCCTCAACCACTTGCAGCACCTTTTTGTTTTCATGTATCAGTCAAATTTTCAAAGCCCTTTCCTGTTTATAGGGGCATTTTGGTTGTATTTGTATCTCATGTACTTAGATATTATTGTATAAGTCCTGGCTGTTATCCCAGGCATATTATGTATGTGGGATTCATTATCATGTTTTACCTAGCTCATGTTTATGCCAACATGTACTATATTGTTCATTCCCTTGTTTACTGGACGCGTTATTCTTTTTACTTTGTCTCGGCGGGCATAGGTATGCCTCCCCCGCCGCCTATAGCACATGTACTCACTCATAAAAGAGACTTGTCACACTTGTAAGTCTCACCTCCTCGGGGTCTAGTCCTTTAGTGCTTCAGTCTACCTCATATTTCTCTCTCTTTGACTTCCCCTTTGGTGTCTAGTGATTGAGTTATTACAACGTACTTCAGTCATACGATTAGCTCCTAACGCTCGCACGTTGGGGGAAAATCTGTTAGAACATTTTTTGGTAAAATAACCTGTTACTATTAGATGGACCTAACTACACCATGTAAGACCAATTTTACCCTAAGTAAAATTTCTTTCACTATGAAAAATAACTTAGTAAACCATATTTATTAAGTTGTTTATGGTCTAGTCAAGAAACCCCATGAGGAAATATTAAACAAATCTACATTTGTTTGATTTTCCTCAAGGAATAATTAGTTAAACAACAGTTTAATTAATATTCCTGGTCATATTTAACCCAAAACAGGGAAATTAATTAGATAAATAATTATTTATCCTATTATTTTCCAGGAATAATTATTTAAACCTTATTTAAATAATATTCATTGTTAAATTTGACAAAATCACTCATAAATAGTTAAATAAATCATTATTTATTTAATTATTACTCAACCACATCCTCAAAATGATAAATAAATCATTTATTTATTTATTATTTACTAATAAAGGGATTTCACCCAAATCAAATTCCTTTTCCCTCCAACAAAAATTATAAAATATTCCATAAAATTTGGATCTTGATTTGGTTAATAATATTTTAATTGTGCACCAATATCTAGACTAACTCAATATTTTGTTATAGATAGAAGGGTTTTTCCATTCATTCATCACCTTTTGTTGCCGATAGATCACTCTGAATCTATACTTTTGGTCTAACTTTGATCCACCATCATTGTCATATTTTGAAATCCTTTTGCTTGTGAGCTCCCTTTCAGTTCCATTTTTTGTCTAGGTTTTCTACACCATCAAGAGAGCGGAATTTTAGATATGAAGTGTTGAGGACTTATAAGAACCCATCCCAGTGAGGAGAAATGGTAACATCCTTCTATGTTTTCCTCCTAGGTGCCCTTAATATAAAATTCATTCAACATATTCTTGTCTTGTCTATTGATGCATGGAGTAAATCTCGTTCTATTTACTGCTTAATGTATTTTGATGCATAGATCTAGATTTTTGCAGCATTTATCTTGATCAACTAATTGCAGATCTGAAGATATTGGAAGCCATCTTTGTTGTTAGGGTTGTTTGTTATGCACAACTAAAGTGGTGTTTTTTCGTACACTTACAATTAAGATTCATACTAACAGTACAGGTTTGAGATTGATAAAGAAATGGTTGACAAGAGATCAAGTAACAAAAATACTGATAACACATCAAGAAAAGCAAAAAAGGCAAGTTCTCTGTAAATTATTTACAAAAAATATTATTTTTGAACTATATGTAAGTTTAACTAATATGTATTGTTTACTGTGTATCATGCAAAGCCATAAAATGATGAAGCTTGATAAGATTATTTCTGATATAGGACAAAAAGAGCATAAAAGCTTGATGGAATAATTGCAAAATGATGAATCGGGTGAATGAAAAAATACTATCGATCCAATATGAGTTTTTTTTTTAATTTTAATTAATAATATAATTAAAATTATTAGACAACATGTGTAAAACAGTCTATTAATTCACATCTGTTTAATGTTCTACAAGAACCAAAAACTCAAAAAAGGAATGTTGTTCTAAGAAAAGAAAAAAAACAGAACATGCAAATGAAAATGAATTGCTCCTTAGCTCATCTGGAGTGGTGCTAGAGGTTAACGAAAGGGGAAAAATATTTTACAAAAGTTTGAGGGATCTAGTGGAACGAATGTATAGATGTTCTTTCCACTTACAATACAAAAACCATTCCAATGATTCCAAGAACCAAATTTTATCTAAACTAAAGGAAGAGTTTCCAGAGAATTGGTCAATGAGACATGTCAGAATTTTAATAGCAAAAACGTACAACAAAAAAAAGAAGGAATGAAAAAGTAATATTCCTTTAAATGCTTGTCTAGAACTATTTATAAATATCACTTTTGTTATATTTACTTTTCATTTATCAATATAAAAATTAAATATTTTATTTTCATGTTACATTTTCAGGAAGATTATGAAAATCTCAAAAGATGAACGAGCTGATATCAGAAATATGCCAGTAGGAATTTCCAAAAAGGTGTACAAGGAGATGGTCAAAAAAATGGACAAAATTGCATTGCAGGAGGAGCCATCTCAACAAAAACGTGATTCAAATGTAATATGTAATTCGAATTTTTCGATCATTAGGTACAATAAATAAACAATTTAGCATTAAATATTAATTTTCAAGTATTTTCTTACATAAAAGAAAAGAAAATGGAACCCATTCAACACATAAAACATGACGACAAGAAAGAAAAGGGTTGATATCTAAGTTTCTGAGTAATTGTTACTTCCTTATAACAACTTAACTAGATTTCATTTTTGTATTTTTTAAGTTGTTTTACAAAAATCATCATTGAATGTCTTCAAACATGTGCTAACATACAAAGAATAACCATCAAAGGAATTGATTGAAATTGGGTTAAATATGGGTTGTGAGTATATGTTGGCATATCAAAACTTAATTGTGGAATTTGTAAGCATCTATCGATCTTGTTTTACTTAGCTCTGTCTATAATTAATAGAAAAATATTAAATATATGATTTGTTATGGGGTATGAAACTTGCAGGAAACAAAGTATGGAACTGCGATAACGGATGAAATCTTTAAAGATGGCATGTTACATGGTTTTGAAAGAATGTATATAGTTTATGAGTCAATTGTTGCAATGGTACATCATTTCTTTTTTATTTATATTGATTTATATTATTTAATATTGAAATTTTCATTATTCTCAACAATGTATATACACTCATTAAAGTTTATTTTTATGTTTGTATATGGAAGGTGAAGAAGAAGAAAACAATCAACACCGTGAACAAAACATTCCTGAAAGTAACCCAAGTCGTGGAAGTAGCTCTAGCAGTGACAGCAGTTCAAGCAAAAAATGATGATCACTATGTTTGGATATCAAAGCAAGGCGTTGTATTTTTTGAAATATGTCTGTGAAATCAAACATTTTCTTTAATGTAATGGACATAGTGTCCCAATTGAAAGACAAAGTGATACCAATAACTGTCCCATTTTGTATGACAAAGAATTTCTTATTCATATATATATATATAATATGTTTTAATTTATTCTACTGCATTCTCCATTGTCATTCTCAAATGCACTAATAAAAATTTAATTCATATGAATATTGTTATAAGATATACACGTGTTGACTTTTGATGAATAATGAATTTTAAAAAACCACAATAATTATGATATGATATAACAAATTAATCCAAAAATCACATTCAAATGCATTAATAAAAATTTAATTAATATGAATATTGTTATAAGATGTGTCGAATTTTGATGAATAATGAATTTTAAAAAATCACAATAATTACACTATCACAGGTCGATGTTTCTAAAAAATACGAAATGAAAACTGGTGCATGTCAATTACTGTACACTGGTGCGTTTGTATTCTTAAGAGCACCAGTGCTTTTCTATGACCTATGGGCACCACAAAAATACCAAAACCAATTAAAAATATCAAGGCGTTTGTGTGGTATGGCGCACCGGTGCGTTAATGTGTCTATATGCATCGGTGTCATTGTATGACCTACGGTTGTTGTGTTGGACATTAGGTTCAACACTCCCCGTGTGTTTCGCGACATGTACTAACCGCCTCTCATGGATCCTAACTCTGGAAATTGTAGCGGAGACTAAGGCCTGGGGGTTTTGGTCTAACAGCAATTGTGATTGCAACAAGTGGTATCAGAGCGACAGGTCTCGAGTTCGAAACTCACCCGGCTCGCGTTGGGGGGGAGATTGTTGGACATTGGGTTCAATACTCCCCGTGTGTTTTGTGACATGGACTAACCACCTCTCATGGATCCTAACTCTAGCGATTGTAGCGGAGACTAAGGCCTGCGGGTTTTGGTCTAATGGCAATCGTGATTCCAACATGTCGCACGAATACTGGTACCAATTATAAATCTTAGTGTGTTTGTGTGATACTACACACCGGGGCATTTATGTGTCTATATGCACCGGTGCATTTGGACGACCTATGGGCACTGAACAAATATCGATACCAATTATAAATCTTGGTACATTTGTGTGATACTACACACCAGGGCATTTATGTATCTATATGCACCGGTGAATTTGTACGACCTATGGGCACTGCATGAATATAAATACAAATTATAAATCTCGGTGCATTTGTGTGATACTGCACATTGGTGCATTTCTATAAGTCTACGCACTAGTGTGTTGATACGACCTATGGGAATTGCACAAATCCCAAGAACAATTAGAATAGCCCCATGCGTTATATCACCAACACTACGCCCGGTGCGGTTTTACACCTTAATGTTCTGGTGTGTTCTCCTTCGACTACCCCGGGGTGCCTTCTACATGCACGCACCAGTGCGTTAAATCCAAAGTAGCGCATCGATGAAAAAAACATCCATAATAACCTCCAGCCGCCAATTTTGTTTTATTTGTGTTGAATTTCCATTAAAAGCTCCGCCAAAACCTTCGTAACCATAAATGAATGCTGTAGAATTTTTTTTTTTGGACAATTTTGGCCAATTTTATAGCACTAAAAACCTCCTTTATAACCTTCGCTAGAGGGTCTTTTCCTTGTAGTGTGCATTTTTGTGTATTTCAGGAAACCCTTTCCGGGTTATCTTGGAAATGTGTTTGGGAGCTTAGATCTTTATTCTCGGAATTGTTTGAGCTATATAATAGCAGGTCCATATTGATATATCATTTCTGTAGCATTTATGCCCTAAAATTGCGTTGTTATGGCTCATGGCACTTGTATGGTAGTATTTTTACATGTATTGACATATTTGCTAGAGGAGGCTTGTCTTGTATTTCTTGAGTGACTAGATCCTCAAGATCTTGTGCCTATTATTTGCTGATATGTTTAATAAGATGATTGTATATTTGTCTCATATCATGGTGTGTTGATTTATTCACTTCTATTTCTAGTTTTGTGTTCATATATTGCTGCTTCCCCATTTGAGAATATTACAGTGGTATCAGAGAATAATATTGGCTTAGCCTGTGGATCTCAGTCATTATGCTATCAGGAGAATAAGAAGAAGTAGAAAGAGACCAGAATGATGGAAAGAATGAGTTCATCTCATCTCTTTTCAGATATAAGAGGGACCTCACCAAGGAGTTCAAGAAAATAAAAGTGGATAAAAGCAATGAAACCACACTAGGGTTTCAAGATAAGGAAATTCCATGTACTTCCTATCAACAAAAGAAAGATCCAGTATTGCATAGAGCTCCAAAGAAACATACTATGCCCTTTCCTTTTGAAGAAAAATACAAGAGGAATGGAGATGGAGGACACTTAGATCATGATATTATAAGTGAGTATCTTGCAGAATATAAGTCTCAACCTAGAGCTTTCAAGGAAAATCTAACTCTCCCACAGTTCATTCAACTCAAATAAGAAAGAAGACCTTGCAGTAATAGATTTATATTGCCTACATTTTATGGGTCATCCACGTGTACAACAAGAGCTTGGGGAATGAAGTTGGATGCATTTTTCTTGCTACATTTAGTAGTAGAGAGAGAAGTTGTTGAGATTGCAGCGTTTTACCTTGAGGGTGAAGAACAAATTTGGTGGTTCAGCCATTTGAGTCATGCAAGAGTAACTACATGTGTAGATTTTACTCAAAGGTTGATCAAGAAGTTTGACAAGAAGAAATCAGAGGAGAAGGAGCTTCCACCACCACTTGGTGCAGGAGCACTTGCATCAGGAGAAAGAACACTTGCACTTTTGCAAAGTGGTCTTGATCTCTTGACATTTAGAGTCCGATGCACTATTCTAGAGATGCACGAGGAGGAGGATACTTTCACTAGCGCTGATGCAGCCATAGAAGAGCAGCCATCATAATCAGTAGTTAGGGAAGTCATCACACTGAAAGAAGGAACCCTTGTAGTAGTACAATATGTTCCCAAGATTTACCAAGTTATGCACATGTTTCCTCTTTCTGTTATTTAAGTACATCATATGGAGGATTGTGGGAATATACCTTTGCATGACCTAGGGTCAAAGTGAATTTCTTATTTGGAGCAGCATATTATCACTGCACTTAGGACCCTTGATTTTTTCAAGGAGGATATATACAGTCATCCTAGTGTAGAATTTTGGAGGATGGGATGAACATTTTCTTGAGAAAATCAATGCAGAACTATGTGTTCAGCATTGAGCATAACCTTGAGATAACATATTCACCATCATGGATATCAACAGCGTTGTCATTGAGCAGCAGTGATGAGTTGGGGTCCCAACCATTATTGGAGCATTCCAATGACCTTTCCACATGTATAACAATGGATATGCAGATGATTGATGAGAGACATCTTATCTTTCATTATGATGGATTTTTCTTGATGAGCACTTCACTGCTCAATGAGAAGATTTTTCCTTAAGTATATTTGGATCCTTATGGGATCAACTTGGTCATTGATGAGTGGTCTTCATTTGAAGATCTTCGGGAGGCTGCATTTCAACATCCCATGAAATGCAAAAATAGAAATCTGATTTGGGAGGATGGTATTCTCCATTGGAGGGATGCCAATTTTGAGCATGATGTTAGACACTCACCATTGGTTGGATGGGTTATGTTGATGAGCAAGAGGCTGGAAAGCCACTTGCAGATCTATGACATAGGGCAGCAGGAGGAAAGGCTACGTTGGCTACTCTTGAAGGAGTTTGGTCATCATGTGACACATTATATTTCAAATAGTATGTTGTTGGTTGGGACTTGGCATGGCAATTGCATCATATGGCAGCAAGGATTTTGGGTGTATTGGGGTGATGTGATATCTTTCATGTCAACCATCATGTTGTTGCTCCATAGTTTATATGGTGATGGTGTGGGGAGGCAACAAGAGTTTTTGTTTATTTGGAAGCTCTTGGGAGAGTATCGACTGATTTTCTCCCATGCTTTGCATGATGTTGCAGGAATAGGTGATGGCACTATCATGGTGCAAAGGGGCTACTCCTTAGCCTTGGAGGATCAGGAGGTACTTCCACTTTTGAAGGAATCTCCCATATATAGCAGCATTATGGTAGATGACTTTGACATTTGGCATGTCAAAGAATGGAGCTATAAGATGACATGAGGCTTATTACAAAGGCCAACAGCGCTGCCACTTGGGATCTTAGGTTGGTTGATGGAGTGTTCCCAGGATCACTTCACATATGATGCACTTGGTGGACAAGTAGGAGATGAGAGTGAAGGAGTAGTGGATGGAGACATCTATTACCATGATATGATATTCTTGACTTGGATCTCCAAGCATAAGAAGAATGATTTGCATGCAGCACATGGTTCATTCCTTCTCATGGAGATATGCCATACCAATATGGAGGGCTCATTCATGGATCTTATTATCAACCTACTCTCTGTACATGGTAAGAATTGTGTTTTTGCACTTATTGATTATCTAACATGGTATTTTCATTCTCTTACCATCTCTATACAGTGCATTGCTCCACAAGAGGTCAAGCCTCTATTTGGGCTTCATGGTCATTTTGGGACTAACATCAGTGATGGGTATAACCATCTCTTGAATATATTGGGGAAAGTGTTGTACTATTATTTGTATGCTTAGTTGATAAACAATGCCATTTACTATTTTCTAGTAGATGAGATGACATGCACAACTAACATCTTGTTGGGAGACAACTTTCCATGTTATGTTTTGAAACAACAGTTAGAAAAACTGTGCTGTGACCACTTGGGAAACTGTTGGTACCTTCCAAAACTACATGAAACCTTTAGTAATTTCCTCATTTGGATTCCATATGATGATAATGTAATATTCATTTTATATGGGATGATCTTGGCAAGAACCAAAGAGTGGGTCTTTGAGGATCCAACTGCCTTTTTTCTTCATGAAGGCAACATTACTGCAGTCCAAAATCAGCAGCAACTCTACACTTATCAAAAATGGAGAGAGAGATAGTATGGGATTCACAATTTGATCCATCATGTTCATCTATGAAGCCCACCTACTTTGCAAGAGCTTAATGTGGAGGAGATCTTTCATGAGTTTCCATGTTGGAGGGTAACACACTTTTTGTTGATGATAGCTTGGGGTTTGGAGCTTCACATGGGAAGGAATATTCCCAATCATTTTCTGATCCCATTCCTCAAGAAGGCCTCTAGACCATGTGTAGTTTCTTCCATGGGTATTCCACTTGTTCATGATGAGATTCATTTTTATTTTTCACCAAAGGCATACTTATACACTTGGGCGGAGCAACTTGGAGACTTATTGATGAGACAACATATTGTTCATTCGAGGAGCTTATCATATGAGGATGCTATAGGAGGAAGAGGAGAGGCTCTTCAGTTCTATCCTTGCAGTTTCTGGAGGACAAGCAACATTTGGGAGGGGAAGACTGTAATATTCCTAAATTAGCACATGGCTAATTGGAATATTAAAGTTTTGATTTTTCTCTTAGATCGAGGAATAAGAGGGTATGGAGACCCATAAATCTCCTTAATAGTAATAAATACACTCCTAGTGTGAATGGAGGTCATCTAAAAAGCTGGATTGAAGACCCTTAGGTGTGAAAAGGGGCTGGAGCATGAAGACTGGGTCAACTTTGACCAAATCAAATAGTGTTGTTATGGAGGAGTGGCATTCATGGTGGGACAATGCAGTTTTGGAGGGAGATTGAATGCATGGAGGTAGTGACCTAATTGAGTGGGGCCAGGGGTGAGGAAGCTCATAAATTATATAAGGAAGAGGATGGCAGCCATATGGGGTTATGTTTAGATAATTATTTTGATATTTCTGTTTAGACTTGTTGCTCTATTCAGCTGTTTAGCTAAGATTGTAGTGTTGTTCATCACAGGGTGTTCTCGGTCAGGAATCCCACCTATTTCTTTGAGAGGCCTCTTGGGAGATTATTGCACTACCTTGTCCACTATCCGACATCTGGCCAAGCTACATATTTGTTGTACAACACAATTTTTGTAGAGTATTTTGTTGTGTTGCATGGTGAAGCAATGGAGAGTTGATTTGGGTCACTTTCTTGCTTGATTTCAGTTGGAGGAAAGTTTCCTTCTATTGGGAGGCCAGAAAAGAGAACCCCTGAGCCTTATTTCATCATCCAACATCAGCCTAAGGTACTGTTATCAGTTACAATGCATTTTTATGAAGGAACTGCGTTATTTCAGTGTGCAGTTGCAGTAGAGGGTTTGGAGCCCTAGTTGGGGGAGATAGATTTTTAGTGAGGGGATTAGCCTCTCATTTGGAGAATCAATGGGAGGATTTTTCATACATTTCTAGATCATATCAGAAACCCCCTATCATCTATCTAGTTGTAGAGATTATTCAGCCCTAGGGCCATATTTGTATTTCTACATTTTTGTGTATTTTAGGGAACCCTTTCCGAGTTATCTTGGAAATGTGCTTGGGAGATTATATCTCTGTTATCAGTAATGTTTGAGACATATAACAACATATCCATATTGATATATTATTTCTGTAGTAGTTATGCCCTAAAAATGCACTTTCATGGCTCACGGAACTTGTATGGAAGTATTTTTACATTCATTGACATATTTTCTAGAGGAGGCTTGTCTTGTATTGCTTGAGTGACTAGAACCTCAAGGTCTTGTGCCTATTATTTGGTGATATGTTTAATAATATGGTTGTACATTTGCCTCATATCATGGTGTGTTGATTTATTCACTGCTATTTCCAGTTTTGTGTTCGTATATTGTTGCTTCCCCATTTGGGAATATTACACCTATGGTGCACAATGGTTCTAAGGAATACTATCGCGCTTTTGATGTATGTTAGAGGACGATAATACCCTCACGTAGAGACTAGATGCCACTACAACCACAAGCTACTTTGACGGCATTTGAAAAATGGGAAATTGTTTTTTTCGAACCAATTGACCCTCTAGGGAAGAAGGATGGAGTGCGATATATCATCACTGCTATGGACTATTTGATTAGGTGGGCGAAGGCTCAACTTGTGAAGGACTGGAACACAGAAATGGTTGCGAAATTTATTTTTGAGAACATTATGACAAGGTTTGGGTGTCCAAATATCCTTACGAGTGATCAGGGTACACATTTAGTAAATGATACCATTTATACGCTGACCAAAGAATTCAAAATACATCATCAGAAGAGCATGCCCTATCATCCTCAAGTGAATAGAGCCATAGAAGCGTTGAATAATATATTGGAAAATGTGCTCAAAAATATATGCAACGGCAATCATAATGACTGGGATGTGCACATCCCTATTTTTTTATCGACATACAGGACCATGTGCAAGAAGCTAATAGAAAAAACACGTTTTAGGATGGTCTATAGATAGGAGGTCGTGGTTCCGATGGAATACATTTTCCCTAGTCTGTGCATCGCAATAATTACCAACATGGTTGACCCAGACATTATGGAGGGTAGTTGTCGTAGCTTGTTGCACTGGACAAAGATAGATTCATTGTTGGATTTCACCAAAAAGTGCAGAAGGTACATGAGATTGCTTGGCATGATTGGCATATCAGACATAATATTTTTAAGAAGGAGGATCTGGTATTACTTTATGATAGTAAGTTTGTGAATTTTTCAGGGAAGTTCAAGATGCACTGGCTCGGGACCTATATTATCAAGGAAATCATAGAAGGAGGCTTGGTTCATTTGACAAAATTGAATGGGGAATTCCTTTTTGGATATGTTAATGGAAGTAGCCTAAAACCTTATAGGGATTACCCAATCCCTAGGTGTGCTAAATGAATATATGGATGGAAGAATGTATTAGTGCTTTACATAGTTATGAGATGATGCAGAACTGTAAAGAAGTCTGTCAGAGGATATGAATATTATTGTAAAACTTTTGAGGTACTGAGTTTGAAGGTGCACAAGTATCTGTGAATCCAACACAGAGGCTACTCCAGAAGGAGATTATAGTCACAGGGAATCTAGAAACTAGCCATTAAAAAAATAAAATTGGTTATGAAAACTTTATTACTGTTGGTAGGAGTGGGTAACCTACATTTAATGAGGATATTACACCATATTTGGGTCATTTGAGAGTGAATGGAGCTTCTTCAATGAACATCAGGTCGTTTAGGTCGTGGCATTGTTATAAATATGGCATGAAGGAATGAATAAGTCCCCTTTTCTTTCTGATTAATTTAATCGAAGTATTCCATCAGTTCTTGCACCCTTTACCATTTTTTATTTATGCCTCTTGGGAGCCGCTTGAAGAGACACTGCGCCAACAAGGTTTATGCCTTTTGATCCCATAAGCTATGACTTCCACTAAGCCTACCCCTTCTGAAATTCAAGCGCCTAGTGCTAGTGGTGCACCATAGCAAAAGAAATGTCAAAATTTGAGCACCAAAAAGTCTCCTTGCAAGACCCCGAAGTCAAAACCAACTCCACATGCTGAGAGAAAAAAGAAACCAATGGAGGAAGAACTAGAGGTAACTGCGCCCGAGGAAGGATCTACCGAGGTGGTTGAGCCAATTTCGCAGTTACCTCTGTATATGGCACCAAGGAAGTCATCGGTCGATGTTCCCAGATATCCTAACAAGGTCAAAGTGCACATCGATACACCTCTGCTACCGAAGAATGTGTCAATCGAGGGTGACCTACTCAGATAGGTCCCATCTCTAAAATTAGAATATTGGGATTTAGGGGACCACGCAAAGTTCTCAGAACTTGTGCCATCAAGGTCGAGAAATCTCCTATGAAGAAATGGGAGTCATCAAGGTCGAGCCTAAGTAGTGGGCTTTAGGGTTGGAGAAGGTCGAGCTCTTGAGCCTTCTACACGTTCCCCACTTTGGTCACAACACCATCAAAAATGTTTGCCTGTGCCAGTTGATGATGATGGTATGTGAAAATTAACATTGGCTGGGAATGAGGATTCCCATCGATGATATGTTAATTAACTGAATAATAGGATTTCCATACGAAGTAGCAGACTCAACTGAATCCTTCAGAGGGAAGTGCACGGAAAAAAAAAAATTCTCTGAAAATATGAATAAGAAGTATGGAGTGGTCCGCAATACAAGATATTTTGCTATTAGTACAATCAACGACCCAACGATACAATTTTCCACACAGAGATTGGCATGTAAAGTTATGAGGAATTATCGCGCCACAGAAGTTCTAGCGCTAGTCATTGTGTTAGCCCCACAATGCATCAAGGGAGAGAATTACAATTAGGCCAAGTAACTATGCCAAGAATTCTGGAGAATGTCTGAGGGGTAGAGGAGGAAGGAAAATTATTCTTCTACACAAGGCTTGTGCTGCTAGTCGCATTGGTTGGCTGGAAACCATCGTCACAGTCCCAGATTCCTGACATTGAACCTAGTCTATGCAAAGCCCTGTGCTACACATATATTTGGGCATCGAAGAATCCTTAACGAGTGACGGAGAAAAAAATATTTTGGGTATTATTCGAGATAGAGCTTCACCAAGTGGTTATGTCAAAACCATGCATTTCTTCGATGTTGTCTGAACAATATAAGCACATTGCAGACTTTAAAGTGTCCTTTCATAATGTGCACATCCAAACGAAGGTTGATATGTCAAAAGTGTGGTATGAATTTTCTTACCTTTCCATTGAAGATGATCTCATTTAGGTGACGACCAATTGGAACCCTTCTTAGTTAATTGCAGCAACCGATACTAGTGCCATGTCTGCTGCTCAGCCTAAGAAATTAGTGTCAAAGCCAATTATGAAGTAATATACATAGAAAGATACGCAGGAGCCTACAATGACAACAGAGACAAAATAACAGTCGAAGGACAATGTGTATACCCCCAGTGATGTAAATTTGGAGGAGATTGATGGAGATAGTGCAGTTGCACCATCAACACAAACATAAACCTATCGCGGCACCAAGAGAGGGCCCCAAACATAGATAAGCCCGTGCAGGAAGAGGAAGGCAACCAAGAAGACAAGAACTGAGCCTTTGGTATTGACAGAAGGAGATTTTGAAGAGATAGGAAATGTGGTGAAAATAGTCATAGAGGAAGCCTAGAGTGTAACCATAGAGCAGCAGTACAGGACAATCCTTGACGATGTGTAGCAAGGACCCTAGTAGTTAAAGTTTCAAGCTAGTGAGGTTCAGGCGAGTGTGAAGAAAGCGAGCATGAATCAAGCGAGTGTGATTTCAGTTAGAACCTTAGTCACCGAATCAATTATAGAGAGTTGAGTATTCCAGGTTCTATATGTAGCATTTCATGTGTCTCATTTAGGATAGTGCACCACCACCCGCTCTTGGGCTGATATTGCAATCAACTTGGCTACACTTCCCGGTGGCCAATTGCACTAAATGGATTCAATGATCACAAAGGAATTAAAGTATCGAGAGTATTGTGCATTTCCAAGAAAAAACAAGTTGATGTATTATATCAGAGCCAAAAGATAGCTGAACAATCATGGGATATCGTATAGAGTTAATGCGTGAAACTAGAGAAACTTATTCATAGGGTATGATCTAATATTCCATATTTGTCAATACCATCTGACATTGCGGTCACCATTAAGCTCGAGACACTTGTAGCTGCATTGAAAGCTTCAAAATAGAGATCGAGATAGTTCACACTTATTTGGAATAGAAGATTGCAGACCTTCAAATGAATCTATAGCCATAGACACTGCCAGAGGTCTGGGCACAGAGAGTTGCAGTTGTTTAGGAAGCCATGAAAATAATTACTGCAGTAGTGAATGAATGCAGTACTCTGATTGAAGACACCATGGGAATATCATCATCTATCCAAGAAGACCCAATACTTCAATAGCTAAGGACATACATTCATGAAAAGCAACAATAGTTTGATCAGATTCAGATCTCTGCAAAGACCTTAGTTCCAACACAATCATTAGCCCCATTGCTGGAGGGAAGACACATTTAGGATGAGATGGATGTGTTGTGTCGCAAGGGGCATATCTTGGAAGAAATTCCCCAACCCTTGTCTAATGTATCATTGCAGCTATAACAAAACATTGAAACATTAGCCTAGCCACGGAGGGGCCGACCATAGAAAATTTAGTTGAAGAAGCACAAAGCACTTCCACGTAGACTACCGAGGCCATCCAACCTCTGCAAGAATATATCCAAGCATTGAAAGCCAAGATGCAAGAATCCAAACCAGAGTGACTCCAAGACGAGTCATGAGTTTTTCTTGGATGCCTGTGGGACTAGGGTCCACAGGGGTCAACATTAACTCAATTTTGCTATTTTTTTTAAAGCGCCACGCATAGTTCAAGGGGATTTCGGGTGGGTCAAAGCCACTTACTTTTGTAATGAGTAAAAGGGTAAAACATGGGTCTCAAACCATGGTTTCATTCCATGGTTTTAGCACATCTAATTTGTATAAAAAGGCATGTAAGAGTCAAGTCGAAGAATAATTCAACCAATCAATGAAAATTTGAGTTATCTATTTATGTGATTTGGGCATGTTTTGTGATAAGTCTTAGTAGAGAGAGGCTCATGTGGCTGTAATCATGGAGACCTAAGTCTTTGGATGTGTACGAGAACTCTGTGGTTGTGTGCGCAAGGGACTTAATTATAATCATTGAAGATCTTCTAATAACAAGAAGTTTTGGAAAACATATTTTTTAATTACATGATATCTGTTTATGTGTTGATGTATTAATTTACTTATATATCTGCTAAATTTTACATTATTAATACGTATTTGTATGAGTTGAATAAATAATTTCACAATATATGTATATGTTTCTGTTAAGGGTTTCTGTGAAATAATATCTAGATAAAATATATCTTTGTGTTTGCACAAGTCTACTTATGTTTTATTAAGGTTATATCTAAATCAAGTTAAAAGGCACTTGCATAGAAAAATAGTGGTTACATCAGATTGGAAGGGTTAGATACAAAACATACTTCTCCCTCCAAGTTTGGAAACATGGTTACAACACCCCCCATACTACTTCGGGTGAGACTTTGGTCTCCGCAAGAAGATCACTGCCAAAAGGGCCAGTAGTTGGAGGGTTTTGCTATTTTTGCAAAACACTTTGAACCTGGGTCAGGACCCCTTAATCCAACATATAGCACTGTCACCTCTAAGTTAGTATGGATCCCTGGTTGATAAGTAAATTTGAGTATCCATTGGGATTTTCATCACTCATGGTGCAATACCAGGGCTCACCACTTTTTGGTGTCATTTTTCGAGAGGTGTCTAAGTAGATGCTTGTTTATGCTTAAGAATTATTTTGTGTTTTTTTTTTTTGCATACAGTTTGAAAAAGTGAAAAGAAACAAAAAAAAATTAGTTCATGCCTCATAGGAGTAGGGATAACCAAGGAAAATTTCTACCAAAAACCCCCACATCCCCACATAGTCAACCTTCACTCTTCATCAATGACTATGAGTTAGAATACCCTCTAGGTGAGCATCCTAAAATTTTTGAAGAACCTATTGGGGAAGAAGAGCAACCTTCACTTGTTCAATCTATGGCTAAGAATAGAAACCAAGAGGCATTTCCCATTAGAGAAACCAATGGAGATACTAGGATGAAAAAATCAACCCATCAGCCCTTCCACATTTCCATGGATTAGCCGTTGAGGACCCTGACAATTTCATGTTTGAGTTTTATGTTGTATGTAGGACTTATGACTATGCCTCAAATGAAAAAAATTGAAATTGTTCCCCTCTACCCTCAAGGATGCAGTCTTGCACTTGTTCATGGGTATACCTGGGGACAACATCACTACCTAGGCCCAAATGCAAGAGTCCTTAAACAACAAGTACAAAGACTATTGTAGGTCCAAGGAAACTAAGGAAGAAATATCTAGGATGATCCTAGGGCTTGATGAATCTTTAGAAGACTACGAGGAAATTTTTCAGCTGAACTACAAGAGGGCCAACAAAACCCTTGATCATGGATATTCAAGTTAGTTATTGTATGAGGGATCAGGGAGGAAGTGTTGGAAACCCTCAACATGCTATCTAGTTGACATATCTATCATTTGGACTATGATGAAATAAAAAATGTGTTCAAAAACCATTTTAGGGAATTTAGAAAAAAGGGTAGAAGTAACCAAGGATTTTCCAGTACCTCTTCCTCCTCCTCATTCATCAAAAGTGAGATAGGGAACATGTTAGAGGATTTCAAGAGTTAAATGATGCATACATATTCCCTGCAAATGAATAGCATGTGGATCAAAAGGAAACAAGAGGAGGTAGAACAAGCCCTAGTTATCTTTTTCCCTAGATGCACTAGAAGACAACCTATGAATAAATTCCCAACGAATTTCATACCCTTCCTTTCCTGGCCTAAAATTTGTATACCAAGGGCTGGAAGGTAGACCAGAGCAACTCTTATTTATAAATCAAAGGAGGCCTCAAGGACCTTGGCCATACCACGACCATACCAATAGGGCATGCAAGGTGCACCTTATTCATACTACAATTCAAACCAGAAATGCACCCTTGTAACCTTGGTATTCTTCTACTCATCCAACATGTCCCAAACCTCCTTCTTGGCCTTATGCCCCTCCATATCATCCTCATCCTGTCAATAAACCATTTCAGCCATATGCTCCCCAACCTCCTCAATGTAGCAAACCATCACAAGGGTGGAGGCCTCAACTGAAACAACGTCTTGCTTTACCTCCTCCACCTAAAACTTAACCTAAAATCGCTCATATTGTCCCACCTAAGCAACATCTAATTCCTACTCAACCTAATATGTACCTGAATAACAAACATGCACAACATGTTTACACTGGAGAGACATCTTACTATGCCTATGTTGTGGAGATCCATGAGATTAACCTTAGGTCTTGGAGAGTGCTCCTAGGTAACCATCCACCATCTCCACTTGAAGAGATTGAAGAGGAAAAGGAAGAGACTACCCCTTAAGTAAATCCACCTCCTTTTCCAAGAGGTTGATCCATATTAGCCAACACACCCAAGAAGAGACTGAAATTCTAGTTGAATTGAATAATTTGTCTGTCAAGATAACCCTTCTCCATGCTATTAAGGATGTCCCCATCTATAATAATATTATCAAAGATAAATTCTTCAAAAATACTGGAAGAAAGAAGAGAGACACCCCCACCATAAATTTTGTAGGTCAATTATCTGATTTTATGTTGAGGAGAGTGATTTTCCCAAAATACCTATACCCTGGGAGTCCAATAGTGGATGTAAACAATGATAGTATCATTGTCCCTCATAAATTGATTGACCATGTTTCTTCCATCAAAGTGATGACTAAATAACCTATGTTGAAGCTCAACCTCCAAGGAGCTTTGAGAAAGACCACTCTAATTCTACAGCTTGCAGATAGATATACAATAGCTCCTAAGGGAATTTTTGAGGATGTTATGGTCTCCAATGACTCTTGGGATTATCCTACTAACTTCCTGGTACATCAACCCAAAAACAAGTTTAATGGTTATCCTCTTATCCTAGGAAGACCTTGGTTGGCCATTGTTGATGCCTATATTAGCCGTAGGGATGGAAACATGACCGTTAAGAATGAATATTTATCAAAAAAAGTGGTATTATATCCTCCTGCTCAACCTTCTATTGAACATGATCTACTTTTGTGGACAGAGGATGAAAAATAATACAAAGTGTAACATGCAACACCATACCCAGTTGGTACCTTAGATGTCGTTATCAGAGGGGGAGAACCTAGTGAAGATGACCTCACTGACCATTTCCTTCATAAAAAACCCCCCACTGCCATTCCACTTGACGAACTTGTGAGAGAATATAAAAGAAATCCTTGGACTAAGATATTCTTAGTTGACTCAGTCCCTGAACCTGCCAAGATTGTATAATTTTTCCCATATAGAACCCTAAAGATCAATCCCTCTCTCTCGACCCAAGAGGAAGAACAATTGTGTCATCTGTTGAGAGAGAACGTAGATTATTTTGCTAGGGATTAAATAGAAATGAAATAGGTGCATCCCTCAATATACACACATCATATTTACATCAAAGAGGTATGCAAGCATGTGCACTATCACTAGAGGATAATGGACCCAACCTTAAAGGACATAGTAAAGGATGAATTAAAAAAGTTGCTGGATGCAGGTTCATACACCCCATATTAGACAGTGAATTGTAGAAATTTTATAAATACAATAATGTATTTCTGGACTCCCCTGATATAACAATTAAATCCACTGTTAAATACAAAATCCTTCTACTCAATTCTTTTTGTAAATTAAATCACCAATTGCAAACACATGAAGAAAAATCAATCACACATAACATGTTTTACCGAGAAAGCTTAAAGCTAAAAAACCCAACTATCATATATTATGTATATCATGGAATCATGAAAAAATATCATACAAAGCTTAGCTCATATAGATCTCAGTACAATACACAATTGTCTCACTCTATCATGCAATAATTGGTTCACACATGCACCAATTTACTGCCTCATGACAATCTGCCTCCACTGCGCAATCCCTACTAAAGAAGATCCTTGAATGAATTTGATCTTGCTTTGCCTTGAATGTACAATCCTCATTTGAAACTCCAATTTTTTTGTAGATGCATTGAATGCATCACTATAGTCATAACTGATAGTCAAACACACCCTTTCACCTATCTCTCCACTAGGTTTCCACTGAATCTGACATGCAAGTAGTTACATGTTGTATTTCTTGAGTTACAAGTAAGACACTACTTGTGAATTAATTAAATAATTAATTCAATCATCTTTCACTATTGTATCATTAGTTACAACTAGCACAAGTGAGTTTAACTCACTTAATTGAGTTAAACTAAATAACAACTCCCATAACTACTCTTACAACTATTTTACAATTGTGTCACACTCAGTTACAATGAAGTCCATCATGCATGAGTCACAAACCAAACTTGGAATGCATAATTCCTTCAGTTAACTGGTTTGCCACATCAGTTAACTGAAATCAAGCATTTCAAGAGAATAAGTTATTATTTATTGTCTAATTATCATTAAGGGCTAGTAATAATCGACATGCATTCTATTTTTAGATTTGCAATCTATAAATAGACTTCGCCGATGATCCAAAAATAGAAAATCATCTAAAGATATCATTTTCTCAACCATCTAGAATCAACATCCTGTTAATTTTAGAATATGCTCACCATTCTAAAAATAGACATACACCTAAAAATATCCCGCGGGCCCCACCTAGTGAAGGTGCTTAATTTTCACTAGGATCATCATCTTGTTGAATCTCAACACTCCCTCTCAACAAGGAAGGGATTATCCTTCAACCCAATCCTGTCTCTATGGTATTCAAATTTTCTCCTGGTGAGTGCCTTCGTCATAATATCTGCATCCTGATCTTCCGTAGGAATGTAGTGAAGCAAAATGATCTTTTGCTGCACATAATCTCTGATATGATGATATCAGATATCTATATGCTTAGATATATCATGAAACACATGATTAATCAAGAGTTTAATGCAACTCTGATTATCACAATGAATCACTATAGGATCTAAATGAGAACTGAACAAACCGACCAGGATCTTCCTCATCCAGATAGCCTTACATGCAGCTTGAATTGCTGCCATGTATTCTGCTTCCATTGAAATGAGTGCCACAGATCTCTGTTTCCTACTGTACCAAGAAACAGTTGTAGATCTGATACTGAAAACCCCTCTTGATGTGCTCTTTCTGTCCGTTGGGTTGCCTGCCCAATCTGCATTCATGAAGCCATGCAACTTCACCTCATCCGTCTGTCTGTACCATAAGACATACTTAGATGTACCCCTGAGATATCTCAGGGCATGCTTTCTCACCTTCCAAAAGAGCTTGGTAGGCTTAACCATCGCTTGACTAAGCTGATTCACTGCATAGCATATGTCTGGTCTTGTATTAACTAAATACATGAGCGAACCCACCAATTGTCGATAAACAGTAGTATCCACTACCTCTACCAATGTAGCATCCTCTTTCCTCCAATTTCCTGGAAGAGGAGTATCCATGGGTTTGCAGTCCTCCATGTGAAACTTACCGAGTATCTCTCGAACATACTTTCCTTGAGACACAAACAATTCACCTTCTTGTTGCCATATTTACAATCCAAGGAAATAATGAAGGAGGCCCATATCCTTCATCTCAAAATCCTTTGCAAGATCCTCCTTGCATGAGTGTATCAGCTGCTCGTCACCTGTCAGTATTAAATCATCAACATAAATAACAATGATTAAAAGCTTACCCTCCACCAAAATCTGGTATAGGTTTTCATCCACTTCACTCTTAGTGAAGCCAAGTCTAGTGAAATATTTGTTGATCTGAGTGTCCCAAGCACAGGGTGCTTCCTTCAACCCATATAGTGCTCTTTTGAGTCTGCACACATGTGACTCACTGCTAAAGATCTCAAATCCTTCAGGCTACTCAATGTACATTTCTTCCTCAATGATCCCATTAAGGAATGTAGTCTTCACATCCATCTGATGAATATTCCAACCCATCTGCATTGAGAGAGAAAGGATGCTCCTTATGGAATAATACCGTGCGACAGGTGCAAAGATTTCTTCATAATCAATCCCCTCGATCTGTGAGAAGCCCCGGGAAACAAATCTTTCCTTATAATTCTCAACACTCCCATCAATAGCTTGCTTTACCTTATAGATCCATCTTGAACCTATCACTGATTTATCAACCAGCCTTGGAAAAATTTCTCAAACACTATTTCTGAAAATGGAGTCATACTCCTCCACCATTGCATCTACCCATGTAGGCTCCTGCATTGCTTCCTGAAAGGAATATGGCTCTGTCACAATATATTTTCTCATGAGAGCCATGTATCCAGTATATTAGTCAAGAGGCTATCTCTGTCTATGCTATGAAGTAGGGGCTTCTACATTCTGTGCCGCATCAAGCTTCAGCCTCTCAGATTCTATGGTACGCCCTCTTCTAGTTCTGATGTTTGGCTATGTGTGATTGGACTCCTCCAATCTATGATCCTCCTCCTATGGATGATCCACATCTAGAGGCTCATCTTTGGGAACAAGAAGTTCCTCCTCTGCATGCAAGTGTAGCTTCCTCTCAAGCGACAACTTCATGGCTTTCTCCTCATTGAATTTTATATCTTGTCACACCACAATCATTCGACTGTTTGGCAAATACACACGATAATTATGGGGTTTTTCTTTGTGCCCCACAAATATCCCAACTTCAGCAGTCGCCTCCAGCTTCTTCCTGGCGTTCTTGGTCACATGAACATAAATAGAGGACCCAAAAAAATTAGAGTGAGAAACATCTGGTTTCTTACCAGTAAAATATTCTTCAGGTATACTCATGCCAAGTACTCTATGAGGACAACGGTTTTGCACATAAATCACAGTGTGGCATGCTTCTACCCACAAGTGCATTTGTAGGCCCTGACCATGTAGCATAGTTCGTGCAGTACCCACGATCATTCTGTTCTTCCCCTCCGCAACCCCATTCTGCTATGGGTTATCGGGGACTATGAGTTCTCTTATAATTCCTTATTTTCTACAGAAGTCTTTGAATTCGTTCAAGATATATTCACCACCATTATCGCTCTACAGAGCCTTCACTTGCTTCCCCGACTCTTTCTCCACCAATGCTTTAAACTCACAGAACTTTGACAATGTTTTATCTTTCTTCTGCATGAAGAAGATCCAACATATACGAGAATAGTCATTAAAAAAAATAACATAATACCTATGTTTTTCTGTTGAAGCAACCAAGAATAGCCCACACACGTCTTTCCGAACTCTCTCAGGATCACCGAAGCATGGTTCTCCTTTTCATGAAAGGTGGTCTTCAAAAAATTACCCATAGTACATCCCTTGCACTGATCTATCTGTGCAAGTGTACCCTTGGGAAGTCCAGTAGAAATCTGCTGCAAAATTTTCACGGTGCCATGGTGAAGATGGCCCAATATACTGTGCAATAATTCACCCTCATCTCGGCTCGCCACTTCTTCTTCCTTGCCCACCATTGCAGTGCACCAATCTACCTCCAATTTGTAGATATTATTGACTCAAATCCATATCCTCTTGGTTTTACCCATTGTTTTATGTCACAAGAAGGCTTTTCTGTCGCTGAAAACAACGTCGTAACCTCTATCCTCCAACATCGTGACCTAGACCAAGTTCTTCTTTAGACCTTGAACATGCATAACATATTTAAACATAAATGGTTTACCTGAATCCCTCTCAAAGGTAATGGTACCAATGTCGGTCGCAGTGTATCGTCCATCGTCACCCATCTCTATATGCATTTGGAGATCTTTCTCCTCCAAGTCGCTAAAAATATCCTTATCTCCCATCAGGTGGAAGGAAGCACCACTATCAAGATACCACATCGATCCCATTGTGATTGAAAACAAGCATGCGATCAAAGAGAAATAGAATTCAAATTTCAAGGTAAGGGCCTCACTAGCTACAACTCAAACAACCTTCTTGTTCTTCTTTTTCTATGGGCAGTTAGTGGTGAGAAGCCCATGTTCGTGAGAGTGAAAACAATTCACCTTGGACAAATCGAGCTTCTTGCCTTTAGCCTAAGATTTTGAATGGGATTTCTTCCCCTTTCCTTTCCTCAATTTGGAAGCCAAATCAAAATCCTCTTCATCATCATGCTTTGATGAAGAGCCATCCCTGGTATTCTGCCTTATCTCCTCCTACACTAGATCTGACCAAAATCGCACCCAATTCGACAATTTTTCCTTTCCATTGACAGAGTCTTGATAACTGTGCAAAATCTTCAGAATTCCAAGGATATCCAAGCTTACCAAGTTATCATCAACAACTATAATTCCCACACTCCCCAGTTCATCCCTACATTGTACAAAATTCATGAGATACTTTGGAATACTATCGCCCTTCTCCATTTTGATTTTTCTGAGTTTATATTTTAGCGACAACTTCCTATGGTCATTGCTGCTTTGGAGAAGATCTATCAAAGACTTCCACATTGCAAATGGAGTGGATTTCCTGTAAATGCTTGACACAATATGGTCTTTCACACCTTCCAACAAAATCCTTCTTGTCTTCACTACTTTCTTTTGCCAGGCGTCTATTAATGCAGCATCCGTCGAAGTGAGCTTAGGAAAATTTCTATCGATGAACTCCTTCAAGCCATTATCTTCAAGCATCGCCTCCATCCTATCCTTCCAGGCTATGTAGTTTGAGCTGCCCTTGAGTGCATACTTGTAATGTTCCCATTTTAGCTCATAGCTAAATGGAATATTAAAATTTTTCTTTTATCACCTAGCAGCTTAATAAATGGGTAAGGGAATCCATTCATTGAATACATGAATAAAATCCCTCATAATGTGAAAGGGATCATCAGAGTAGCTTGATTTTTCACCCTCAAGTGTGAAAAGGGGCAAATGCATGAAGACAAGGTTAGGTTTGACCAAGTCAACAACGCTACCATAGGAGGCGTGGCTTACTTTGGAAGACAACGCAGTGTGAATGAGGAAGAGGATATTTGGTGGAGGAAACCCTAATGGATGGGGCCCATGGAGAGAGAGCTTTCACTTGTTTAAAAGGAGGGCAAGGCAACCATTGTTTCTCATGCTTTGGATTATTCATTTCATGTTTATTCACACATTGTGCATTCTTTTGTCCGGGGAATTACTATTTAGGATTATTTCTCCTTATTGAGAGGCCTCTTGAGGGATTTTTCTTCATTATCCACATCTCTTGGCTCAAGGCCAAAGCTTCTCCTTTCAGATACAACGTTATTTCTGCTCAAGTATAACGCAGTGTTGCTGGGGTGTTGCAGTGGTGGACACCATACACCATTTCCTTGGCTCATTTGTCAGAGGAGGGAGCTTCTATTCCTCTAGGAGGTTAGTGAGGGAGATCCAGGAGAATATTGCAGATCATTGGCATCAGGCCAATCATTTCTCTTCACCAATAGCGCAATATCTTCCCTAGACTGCGTTATTTCTGAGTGGATTTGCAGTGGGGGCTTGCTCCACATATTTGGAGGGTGAGATCTTAGGTGAGAGGATCAACCTTTCACTCTAGAGATCCTTTGGATGAGATTAAACCATCTATTGTAGCATCATCAAATATCTACATCTAGTTCTATTTCTGAGTTGCAGCTGTTGCCCAACAACTCTGGCATTTCTGCAGATTTTCCATTTTGTATGTACTTCAGCCAATCCTTCTAGGGATTGTGTATTGTTGTTTTCAGGGGTTGAGATCTTGCTCCCCCTTCTTTATTTGAGCTATATATTGTTGTATCCATGTATTGAGATTATTTTCAACATTCCTCCTTCATGGATTGCGCAGTCATAGCCAAAGCTTCTCTTGTATAGAAGTATTTATCCATATTCCATGTATATGTTTCATTAAGGCTGCATTGCCTAGATTTTGAGATCATTTTCCTCAAGATATTGTATACATTATTGCTGATATTATCTAATGTAATGGTTATGTGGATATTCCAGAATTATTGTATTAATGCATTCACTGGTGTTTTCTAGCTCATGTTTATATATTGCTGATGTCCACTTTTGTAATATCTTGAGATATTCCCAATAGTGTAGTTGTTCCAGATTTGGAACATTACAGTGGTATCAAAGCATGATCTCTGGCTTAGCCTATGATTCTTAGCCAAAGAAGATCAAGATGATGAAAAATATGAGTTTACTCTCATCTATTTTCATATCCAGAGGAGACCTCTCCAAGGAGGTTAAGAAGATTGAAGAAGGAGAAGAGGAAGGACCATGCACTTCCTACTTTCACAAAGAAGCAGACTAGAAGCATGAAGAACATTTAGAATTCGAAATTCTAAGTGATTACCTTGCTAAATACCAAGCTAGACCTAGAGCCTTCCAAAGGACTCTATCTTTTCCACAGTTTATTCAGCAGAAAGAATAAAGAAGACCCCGTAGCTATGGGATGATGAGAGGCAATAGATTCCTATTGTCCACATTTGATGGATCACTCACATGTGTAGTAGAGGTTTGGGTGAAGAAGCTAGAGGCTTTCTTCCAGCTACATCCTGTAGTAGACATATAGGCTATAGAAATTACAGCACTGCACCTTGAAGGTGAAGCAAATAATTGGTGGATCAACAATCTAAGCCATACAAGGGTTTCTACTCTTGTTGAGTTTTCTCAAAGATTGATCGGTAGGTTTGGAAAAAGGAGGGAGGAGCCATCACCACCAGTTTATGAGGCATGTACTAGCACTATTGCGACCATGGAGGAGCAGCCTTCATCTTCAACAGTTTGGGAGGCTGATACTTATGAGGAGGAAACTCTTCCAGCCCTACAAGGAGCTTCCACATTTCATCGAGGTATGATTAAAAATCCATCTCTTGTCATTTCAGAAAACACCTTGGATGGGTCTATATCATTACATGAAGTTGACATAGAGCATTGTACAAGAGCAGTGATGAAGAAAAAAGGAGCCAGTCCTCATGTGAACATTCAGATGGCAGCTTCTTTCATGAAAACATGGAGGAAGTAGTGAGGAGGAGTAGACATCTGGAGATAAGAAACTCTTTCTCCTCTCTAGATGACACTATCTTAATGAACATGCTACAGCTCAAAGAGAGACTTCTACTGGCAGTAGATCCAAGGCCTCTTGAGTTTTGGAGGACCATGCATGAGGAGGAGTTCTCACAGAGAGATTTCAGTAGAGGTGTACTTCCACTCATCATGGAGTGCAAGATTCTTCATCAGTTTGAGTAGGTTCTTCCCTTCTCTCAGGAGCATATAGTAGATGGAGGACATCATCGGATGGACTATGTTGGACATTCCTTGAGCCATGCACATCATGATGGAAGGTTTTTTCCTACCACCTATTTGGATTGTCATAGGGTCGAATTGATCCTCGGGAAGATTGCATTTCAAGGTCCCATGAAATGTAGGAGTCTGATTAGGGATGATGGTAGCCCTCATGGGAGGAGTACCAAGATGAATGGTGGAAGAAGGAATACACAATTATTTGAGTGGATGTGGATGGTGAGCAAGGAGCAGGTGAGTTACTTGCAGATTTATGATACCGGGCAGCAGGAGGCTTGGCTACGCTGGTTACTGTTGAAGGAGTTTGGCCATCACTTGGCATACACTCTTCCTAAGAGTAGGAGGATGGAGGAGAGATGGTAGGATGCTTGCATCATTGAGTAACATAGAGTATGGATGCATGGTGTTGGTATGATACCCATATAATTCATTGTGTTTTCATCACATTATTTGTATGATGGAAGTATGGGGAGGCAACAAAATCTTTTGTTGCTTCACTTTTTCTTGGGAGAGCAAGAGCAAACTTTCTCTCAGACTTTGCATGATGTTGCAGGAGGAGGGGATGGCATTATCTCCTTGAATTTTGATGATAGAGGGGTACTTCCACCTTGGGAGGAACCTCTTATGTATTGCAGCATTATGAGAGATATCTTTGACAAGGAACATGTCAAAGAATGGAGCTATGAGTTGGCCAGAGATTATTTGCAGAGGCCAACAGCGCTATCATTTGAGAGCTTAGGGTTATTGATGGAGTTTCCCCAGGATCACTTCAAACTTGATGCACTTGGAGGACAAAGAAGAGATGAGATTGATGGAGTAGTTGATGGAGACATCTATTACATTGGTATGACCTCACTTGTTATGATCTTCTTGACTTGGATTTCCAAGTATAAGGAAGGTGATCTTTATGCAACATATGCTTCAATTCTCTTCCGGGGAATGTGTCATACTACTATGGAGGGATCATTCATCATCGTGATTTCAACATATGGTAAGAATATTGTTTTTACATCCATGGATTATCTAGCACAACATTTTTATTCTCTTACCATTCATATTCAGTGCATTGCTCCACAAAAGGGCAAGCTTTTCATTGGGCCCCATGGAAAAAATTGGGCCGATTTGTATGATGGAGACATCCATATTTTATATGGCCTTGGGCAAGTGTTTTCTTTCATGTATGATCTGTTGATATACTCAGCCATTTGCTATATATCAGTAGATATCATGACATACATAACCACCCATGTAATACAAAACAACTTGCCATGTAATTTTATGAAGCAGCAGTTTGGAAAATTGCGCTGTCACTATTGGGGAAGCTGTTGGTACCTCCTTGCACCACATGAAACCTTCAGAATTTTCTTAATTTTGTTGCTGATCATGACTTCATTTTCTGATATAGATCTGATTTGTATTGGAGGCATAATTATGAGAAAGACATATGAGTTGGATGTGTCCTTGAGGGGAGAGAATTCCCATATTTTCTGCACTACATGTTCTAATGGGAGCATGAGAAGAGATATGGCCACCACAACCACCTATTTTTTTTCTTTTGAGGTAAGCCATGAGTTTGATAGCCATCCATTGTACAACCATGGGAAATTATTTGATCATGTATTGTTAACACATGCACCCATTTACTATTCATTAGTAGATGTGATGATTTTTGTATGTTACTTGCCATACTATTTTATGAAGTTGCAGTGAATGAGACTGTGTTGTGTCCTTTTGAGACATTGTTTTTATCATGTACTATCATGTAAAACCTTCAGCAAACTTCTCATTAGGATTTTCTATGATGATCATGTCCTATTCATCATGGATGGATTGTGTTGGGCCAGCTTGTTTTTCAATGATGGGGGAGAACTTTTTGGAGGATTGTTCTTCACTTTGCCATGCGAGGGAAATACTTTTGCAGCCCAAGATCAACACACACTCTAAAATTATCATAAGTGGAGAGAAGGAAAGCTTAGGGTAGGCTATGATGCTCACCATGTTCAGATTTTCAGCCCACCTTCATTTCTAGAGCTTGAGGTGGAAGGAGATGTTCAGAAGTAGCCTTGTTGGGAAGTGGCTCATTTGGTTTGGATGATTGCTTGGGGAAGATGTTTTCCAATAATTTTTAGTCTCCATGCCTTGGTTGGATATTCTTCAGTTCTATCCTTGCAGTTGCTTGAGGACAAGCAACATTTGGGAGGGGAGGACTGTAATGTTCCCATTTTAGCTGATAGCTAAATGGAATATTAAAATTTTGCTTTTATCACCTAGTAGCTTAATAAATGGGTAAGGGAACCCATTATTATTGAAGAAATGAATAAAATACCTCATAATGTGAAATGGATCATCATAGTAGCTTGATTTTTCACCCTCAAGTGTGAAAAGGGGCAAATGCATGAAGACAAGGTCAGGTTTGACCAAGTCAACAATGCTACCATAGGAGGAGTGGATTACTTTGGAAGGCAACGTAGTGTGAATGAGGAAGAAGGAATTTGGTGGAGGAAACCCTAATGGATGGGGCCCATGGAGAGAGAGATTTCACTTGTTTAAAAGGAGGGCAAGGCAACCATTGTTTCTCATGCTTTGGATTATTCATTTCATGTCTATTCACACATTGTGCATTCTTTTGTTGTTTAGCAAGAATTGTCGAGGAATTCCTATTTAGGATTCCTTCTCCTTCTTGAGAGGCCTCTTGAGGGATTTTTCTTCATTCTCCACATCTCTTGGCTCACGGCCAAAGCTTCTCCTTTCAGATACTGCATTATTTCTGCTCAAGTATAACACAGTGTTGCTAGGGTGCTGCAATGGAGGACACCATACACCATTTCCTTGGCTCATCTGTCAGAGGAGGGAACTTATATTCCTCAGGGAGGTTAGTGAGGGAGATATAGGAGCATACTGCAGATCATTGGCATCAGTCTAATCATTTCTCTTCACCAAAAGCGCAATCTCTTCCCTAGACTGTGTTATTTCTGAGTGTATTTGTAGTGGGGGCTTGCTCCACATATTTTGAGGGTGAGATCTTAGGTGAGAGGATCATCCTTTCACTCTAGAGATCCTTTGGATGAGATTCAGTCATCTATTATAGCATCATCAACTAGCTACATCTAGTTCTATTTATGAGTTGCAGTTGCTGCCCAACAACTCCGGCATTTCTGCAGATTTTCCATTTTGTATGTACTTCAACCAATCCTTCTAGGGATTGTGTATTGTTGTTTTCAGGTGTTGAGATCTTGCTCCCCCTTCTTTATTTAAGCTATATATTTTTGTATCCATGTATTGACATTATTTGCATCATTCCTCCTTCATGGATTGCACAGTCATAGCCAAGGCTTCTCTTGTATAGCAGTATTTCTCAATATTCCATGTATATGTTTCATTGAGGCTGCATTGCCTAGCTTGAGAGATCATTTTCCTCAAGATATTTTATATATTATTTCTGCTATTATCTAATTTAATGGTTATGTGGATCTTTCTGCATTCTTGTATTAATGCATTCACTGGTATTTTCCATCTCATGTTTATATATTGCTGATCTCCACTTTGGTAATATCTTGATATATTCCCAATAGTGTAGCTATTCCAGATTTGGAACATTACAATACTCCAACCGAAACCCATTGAAATCCATTTCAATGTTTACTCAATTGTCACCAAGAAATACTTCCAGCAAATTCAATTTTTTCCACCCACACAACTCAGCACTACTTCGATATTGCAATCTTCAATGATTAACATTGATCTGATACCATGTAGAAATTTTATTAATACAATAATGTATTTTCAAACTCCCCTGATCTAACAATTAGATCCATTCTTAAATACAAAATCCTTCTACTCAATGCTTTGTGGAAATTAAATCTCCAATTGCAAACACATGAAGAAAAATCATTCGCACATAACAAGATGTTTTACTAGGAAATATTAAAGCTAAAAACCCCAACCATCATATATTATGTATATCATGGAATCATGAAAAAATATCATACAAAGCTCAGCTCATAGAGCTCTCAGTACAATATACAATCGTCTCACACTGTCGTATACAAATTGGTTCACACATGCACAAATTTACTGCCTCAGGACAGCCTGCCTCCACTGCACAATCCCTGCTGAAGAAGATCCCTGAATGAATTCAATATTGCCTTACCTTGACTACGCAATCCTCATTGGCAACTCCAATGTGTGTGTAGATGCATTGAATGCATCACTATAGTGACAATTGATAGTCAAACACAACCTTTCACCTATCTCTCCACTG
Organism: Pinus albicaulis; assembly: GCA_034641835.2. NCBI lineage: Eukaryota > Viridiplantae > Streptophyta > Pinopsida > Pinales > Pinaceae > Pinus > Pinus albicaulis. The sequence goes on along the minus strand of CM076575.1, from coordinate 1,524,156,320 downwards.
GGTCTCCACTGGATCTAACATGCAAGTAGTTAACTGTTGTATTTCTTGAGTTGCAAGTAAGACACTGATTGTGAATTAATTAAATAATTAATTCACTCATCTTTCACTAGTGTATATTTAGTTACAACTAGCACAATTGACTTTAACTCACTTAACTAAGTTAAACTAAATAACAACTCCCATAACTACTCTTCCAACTCCGTTACAATTGTGTCACACTCAATTACAACGAATTCCATCATGCATGAGTCACCAACCAACCTTGGAATGTGTAATTCCTTCAGCGAACTGGTTTTCCACATCAGTTAAATGAAATTAAGTGTTTCAAGAGAATAAGTTATTATTTATTGTCTGATTATCATTAAGGGTTAATAATAATCAACATGCATTCTATTTTTAGATTTGCGATCTATAAATAGACTTCACCCATTATCTAAAAATAGAAACTCATCTAAAGGTATAAATTTCTCAACCATATAGAATCAGCATCCTACTAATTTTAGAATATGCTCACCATTCTATAAATAGACATACACCTAAAAATAGCCCGCAGGCCCCACCTAGTGAAGGTGCTTAATTTTCACTAGGATCATCATCTTTTTGAATCTCAGCATGAACGGGTGTCTCCTCTTGTCTTAGCCCCAAAGAGGAATAGGAAGTGGAGGATCTGTGTTGATTACAAAGAATATAACAAAGCCACACAGAAAGACCATTTCCCTTTTCCTTTCATTGACCAAGTCTTAGATGATATTCCAAGGAAGAAGTTGTTCTCTTTCCTGGATGGATTCAATGGTTACAATCAGATCTAGATCAGCCCTAAAGACCAAGACAAGACTACATTTACATGTCCTTAGGACACCTTTGCTTATAAAGTTATTCCATTTTTCCTATGAAATTCCCATGCCACTTTTCAGAGAGCAGTTATAAGATTTTTTGTTGATCTTGTCCATGATTCAGTGGAAATATATATGGATGATTTCACTCCCTATGGGTATAATTTCCAAAAGGCACTCTCTAATCTAGGTAAATGTAATATTCCCAAAAGGGAAAAGCAGGAATATAGTGCAAAATGATGGAATAGCAATGTAAAACATCATATGAAATAAATATGCCAATATGGAGACATTTTAATCATTATAATAATAGCATATATATGTAAAATAATGGGCCACAAAATGTACAACAAGATAGAACAAGCCTCCAATGGACAAACCCTCAAAAGAGGTGCTGCTACTATATATCAAAATGTCGAAATACTACTATAGCGAAGTCATAAGTGCACTGCTACAACAGATGAACATAAAAATATATAGGTTTATTATATCCCTCAAACAATACAACAAATTTAGATCAAGGCTCTACACAACCTTTAGAAAAGAACCCAAAAATGGTCTCCGGAAAAACATCCAATAATACAATGTGAGTTACAGCCTTATGGCTGAAAGTATGCTGTAAAAAATGACTGAAGAGTAAATGGCTAAAGTTGATACAAGAATGAATGTGATCTCCTCCAATGAATCCTCCAGATGAAAGGCTGGTCCTTTCACTAGAGAAATCACCTCCCAAATCACCTACTACAGAAACCCCTGCAACTCCTCCTTAAGATAATGCAAATCTAGACTGATATTGCATTGTAGGGGATAAATATACTATGTCCTGATGCCAAATGTGTCAAATAAGCTCCAGGTCATTATTTATTAGCCTCCCAAGGGAAAATAACCTCCCTCCAATGAGATCTAGCTCAAAAATCTCCCAAATCAACCTCCACAACTTCTTCCCTGCAACACAAACACAAATCCTCAACAGGAACTATGATGTACATTAAGACTGAAGTCTTGGAAAAATGCCCGATAGTGGAATGTAGAAGAAAAATCTTCCAAGAGGCCTATCAAGGAAAGAGGTGGGATTCCCGACCAGGAACGCCCAGTGCTAAACAACACTTGCAATCTTAGCTAAACAACCAAAGAAAGCTATATGTCTAAACAAATCATATATTCAGAAATATCATAACCAATACATAATGAATATGGATTCCATCCTCTTCCTTTTATAAGAAATGAGCTTCCAAACCCTAAGTCCCTTTCATTTATGACACTACTTCCATGCAAGGTGTCTCCATCAAAAACTGTGTTGTCCCTCATTGAATGCCATTCCTCCATGACAATGTTGTTGATTTGGTCAAATTTGACCCAGTCAAGATGTTTCATCCCCTTTTCACACCTAAGGGTGCTTAATTAAGCTGCTAAGATGTCTTATTTTTAGATTGGAATTTATTTATATTCATTATTAAGGATACTTATGGACCTCCATTATCCTTTTATTCATAAAACAAGACAAAAAATCAAAATTTAATATTCCAACTAGCTCATGGCTAATTGGGAACATTACAGTCCTCCCTTCCCAAATGTTTCTTGTCCTCAAGCAACTGACAAGGTTAGTGTTGCAAATCTTCTCCTCTATCATTGGTGACACCATCATGTGATAAGCTTCCCTCATAATATAATTTTATCCCAATCCATCCCTCCATGAAATGCTCCTCCAAAGTTCTCATGAGATGCAAATGATCCATCCCACAAGGAAGCAATAGATCCAATGAAACAAACATGGTTTTCCCAATTTTCTCCCTGAAACATGTAGCATAATGAACATGGAGAATATCTCTCCCATAGGGCACATACAATCCTTCCATCCTCCCTCCAATTATTCCCATAAAAAGAATAAGTACATCATCAATGTATGGGATCAAAACCAAGTACACACAAACAAAAATATGTGAAAATGGAGGTGGGTCATAGTCCCACATGTGGAACCAACGTAGTATATCTCCTGACTGCATCAGATAATAATATGGTAAGTGGCTTCCCCACCACTTACTTGCTTCCCAAGTATTCTCACAAGTTTGAAAAAAGTGATAAATTTGTGGTGCCTTTGGAGTGAACCCATAGTGATAAAACATCTCCCTATATCCTCCAAGGGAGTGACCATGTTCAGAAATGTTTATGGCCCAAAGTTGGCCATGACATTTATATGGAAGAATGATCCTCCTTGGAGCAATTTCCTACATATACATTGTAAAGGAATGCAAATAATCATCAAGTGAAACATCATGTACATAAGCATGTTCCTTACCAGACTTTCTGCTCATACAAATGGAGTGGTCCATAGATAGATCCCCTCTCATTCCGAAAGAGGAAAGAGGTGGTTGTGATAACTCCTTCATTCAGTGATGTATCTCTCCCATTTCCACATGGTCCATGCATATTTTTAAATGATGATATATTTACTCTTCAAATCCTTCCCAAGTGTATCCCTCCATGATGGTGTTGTAGGTTCTCATGGAATAAGTATGGCTGAAGAGAAATTCTTCATGAGCTCTTTGTAGCAAATTCTCCTTGAGCTTGGAAGCTCTAGATAAGAATATCCTACCATGATAATAAATGACCTCATCTTGGAATGAATACCTCTATTCATGTAGTTGGTCATCAAGTATCATGCATGTGAAAAGATCCTTGGAATAATCCACCAACAGTTGGGATTTCCAATATGGATCAATCTTCCATAGTGATAGTGCTGATGATCTATCACAAGAAAAATCTTTCATATGGTTGCCCTTCTCTTTGTCATCTCCCATGCCAAAGGTACATATTGGAAGGCTACTATCCTTCCCATGCTGCTCCTCCCACAACACAGAATCTGAAATGAGAGTGGGTAATGCTGATGTTGGGAGAATGTCTCCCTCCTCCTTGAGTCTACCCAAGACTCTCAGCACTGTATCATGGCCTCCTAATGCTCCCATTCCTCCTCTATCTATGAATGGTGCATCATGATTTGAGACATGTCTCACCAAATCTGGATCAGGTGGCCTCCCAGGTGGTTTGCCATAAAACAATAGTGTCCCAGGGGCCAAAATCATGTGCATAATAGATGGGACTGTTAGGTCCTTGCTTCCATTGCGAAAATAGATCTCTGATTTCTGTGTGGAAGTTTTATGTGAGGGATATTTGTGCATGCCCTTAATCATTTGATTTTTACCACTCTTTCTATCCACCCATTCCATTTTCAAAGACTCCCAATCTGTGGTGACTTTCCCCAAAGTAATCAACCCCTGCACACTCAATACGACATTGGTGTCAGGTATGTCAACCACAAAGAAGTGATCAGTCAATGTATATTTCCCCATGGTGACAAATAAGGATGGAATATAATGCATGCATTGCATAGTTCTATCTCCTGGGACCAAAACAAAAAATCCTCAAAATCATTAGTGGGTATAACCCTCCTTTTCACTAGTCGGGCATCAATAAAATTGTGGGTAGCCCCACTGTCAATCAAAACAGAAACCCTTTGATATAAGATGGAACCTTTAACCCTCAAGGTAAATTACTTAGGTACTCCTCTTAATGATGCAAGAGCCCCTCCAATTGGAACAAGTGCCCCATTCCCATATCCTGATGGTGTTGGTTCATCTCCTGTTGTGTCAGTGTTATGACCTCTTCTTGGTTCATCCTATTCTTCTTCCTCATCATCTGAGAAGACCTCTATATAGTGTGCCTTTCCTAGTGCACATCTATGTGTGGGTACCCATGATTCTTGGCATGTGAAGCAAAGTTTCCTTCTCCTCAAATCTCTTCGGATATCATCATCAAGAGGTTTCTTATTTTGGCTCTCCTTTGAAAGAGGAGCCTTCTCATCTTTTCCCTTTGATGGAAAAGAGGGCTTTTGCTGAAATGTTGCCTTTGCTTTTGGCAATGCATCTTGTATATATCTAGCCCTTTCAATGGCATCTTGAAGGGTAGTGGGCTCGGTAGACTTAACCAACCCATGAAGAGGTTCTTCTAACCCATCAATGAACATATAGACCCTTCTTGCTGCAGATAAATCAGGAACCATAACAAAAAAATTTGAAAACTCAGAAATGTAAGTTTATGGATTACCTGATTGTTTGATTTTTTCAATCCTCATGAATGGTGCCTCAAGATCATCTATATAAAACCTCTCCACCAACCTCCTTTTGAACTAAGAATATGTAGTCACATTGGCATGACCCAATGTAGACAAGCCATGGAACCACCAATCATGTGCTTCACCCTCAAGGTGTAGCGATGCTATCTTAATAGCCTCCATCTCCAGTACTTTGTTCAGCTGGAAGTAGATGTAAAGCTTCTCTACCCATGATTTGGCAGTGCATTTATATGACCCATCAATGTTGGGTAAGAAAAATATGACCATAGTGCGGTGTAGATCATGATTATGAATTAATCCTCCACCTATATTGTGATGCTTGGGTCTCCTATTGTCTTTGATCTAACAAAATTCTTGAAAACTCAAGTGGTCCTTAAATCTCTGAGATTGAGACTCATGCTCTATGAAATAGTCCTCAAGAGTTTCCTATTCTTGAAACCCTTCATTTCCCACTGCTAAGAATGTAGGCATTGTAGAGCGTTGGGAAACATGTTGCTGCTGCACTAGTTGATCACTCTAGTGATGATAAATACTGGAGCCTTCACAATGTTGAAATAATTTAGTGGATTCCTTGTATCTATCCATTCTCATCTCCTTTATTTCTATAGCATTGTCTTGCATAGCTTTGAGAATAATCATAGGGAACTCCTTCTCTTCATCTTCTCCTCCTTATAAAGGGGTTTTACCCTTGTATTCTTTATCATTTGTATAGTGAAAATTTCAGTGTCTTCTTATTTGATACCTCTTCTCTCTATCAGTAAGAGGATCTCATTCTTCTGATGACATATTGGCTTTTCAAGGTGCACAGGCTGTGCCAATATTATGCTCTGATACCACTGTAATATTCCCAAATGGGAAAAGCAGGAATATAGTGCAAAATGCTGGAATAGAAATGTAAAACATCATATGAAAGAAAGAGGCCAATATGGATACCTTTTAATCATTATAACAGTAGCATATATATGTAAAATAATGGGCCACAAAATGTACAACAAGATAGAACAAGCCTCCAATGGAAAAAACCCTCAAAAGAGGTGTTGCTACTATATATCAAAATGTCGGAAGACTACTACAACGTAGTCATAAAGTGCACTGCTACAACAGATGAACATACAAATATATACAGTTTTTATATGCCTCAAAATATACAACAAATGTAGATCAAGGCTCTATACAACCTTCATAAAAGAACCCAAAAAGGGTCTTCGGGAAAAACACCCAATAATACAATGTGAGTTGCAGCCTTATGGCTGAAAGTATGCTACAACAAATGACTAAAGAGTAAATGGCTGAATATGATACAAGAATGAATGTTCTCTCCTCCAATGAATCATCCAGATGAAAGGCTAGCCCTTTCACTAGAGAAATCACCTCCCAAATCACCTACTACAGAAACCCCTACAACTCCTCCCTAAGATAACACAGATATAGACTGATACTGCATTGTAGGGGATAAATATACTATGGCCTAATGCCAAATGTGTCAAATAAGCTCCAGGGCCTTCTTTACTAGCCTCCCAAGGGAAAATAACCTCCCTCCAATGAGATCTTGCTCAGAAATCTCCCAAATCAACCTCCACAACTTCTGCCCTGGAACACAAACACAAATCCTCAACAGGAACTACGTTGTACATTAAGGCTGAAGTCTTGGCCAAATTCCTGATAGTGGAATGTAGTAGAAAATTTTTCCAAGACGCATCTCAAGGAAAGAGGTGGGATTCATGACCAGGAACACCCAGTGCTAAACAACACTTGCAATCTTAGCTAAATAGCCACATAAAGCTATATGTCTAAACAAACCATATATTCAGAAATAGCATAACCAATACATAATGAATATGGCTTCCATCCTCTTCATTTTATAAGAAATGATCTTTCAAACCCTAAGCCCCTTTCATTTATGACACTACTTCCATGCAAGGTGTCTCCATCTAAAACTGCGCTGTCCCTGATTGAATCTCACTTCTCCATGACAACACTGTTGATTTAGTCAAAGTTGACCCAGTTAAGATGTTTCAAGCCCTTTTCATAGATAAGGGTGCTCAATTAAGCTTCCAAGATGTCTTGTTTTCACATTGGCATTGATTTATTCATTATTAATGAGACTTATGGACCTTTATTGTCCTTTTATTCATAAAACAAGACAACAAAACAAAATTTAATATTCCAACTAGCTCATGGCCAAATTCCAAGTATATAGAACATATTTTGAGAATTTAAAAATGAATGAATATGAAGATATAGCTAAATTATTAGTAAGAGTTGATGAAGTCATGAATTTCATGATAGGTCTAGGGGGAACAATAAAATAAAGTGTAATACTTCAGAAAATATTGAGGTCATTATCATATAATTTCAATCTTAAGGTTTTAGCTATAGAAGAGACATCAAACTTAGAGATTTTTAATAGGAATCAATTACTTGGTTCCTTGATAGTGTTGTACAATTTTACCCCTGCATTCCAAATTTTGGTCTATTGCTCTGCTCGAATCTGATACAAAGATCCACCGTGGCCTAAAACCTTATGCTCCTATCTGATATTACTGTTTCCGCTCGAAGACCCGCTCTACAAAGGTTGAAAACCCATCATTTAAATTATATCGAGCCGAAGCCCCAAGGCCTTAGCCCCCTTTCTGTCGTCATCACATGACCTGAGCCCGAAAACCATGAGCCAAAGGGAATAGAGCTAATTTTTTATGTTATCGGGGGCGATGGCAATCGTCCGATCAAACTAAATCAACGGAGCGGTGATCATTACAGGTGGAGGGCCTCGCGCGCAGGAAACCGGCGGTATAGTCCCGCACCGCTTCGGGCCGGCTGTTTTGGGCCCAAGGCCAGTGATTCCATTAGAAATGTGCCACGCGTCTTTGGTACGGGTTCCCAAAACCGCTCTCCCCACGCGTTAATGACTGTACAAAGGATGGGTAGCGGAAATCCTCCGCTCCGTTGGATCTGGCGAGGTCCATCCGACAGCGGATATGTACCAGAACTGCTCGCTCGTTAATATGTGTCCTCCATGTTCTGTGGCCCACCATCGTGCCGCTCTCGTCGCTTCCCCACCGTTGATCTGTGATCGCCATCCAACGATCTAGATCCCAGCCTCCCCGTCCATTGACCCTACCGCCACATCGCCCATCCACCCATCTCCCGTACGTCCACGTGTCTTACTCCTGCACGTCCGAAATAGTTTCCCCCCCGTTATATATATATATATGCGTGCATATGTTTTAATTCATACCTTTCGTTTTCATTCGCCCCTCACGTCTAAACTGTTTCACGTAAAAAATTCACGCTTCGCTTGTTAAATCTATGTCTCCATTGCTTCTCTTCCACCACCCTGTGTATTTCTCCCAGTCGACCACGTATCCATCATCCCCGCCTCCATCTGTGTCAGTTTTCTCTAATATTTGGTGGATTTTGTAGGTTTCAAGGTAATAGAAAGGGCGTTTTTATTCATGGTTTCCGTAGCAGAGGTTAAGAGCATTTTAAAGGGTGATATATTGCTGGAAAAATTTAAAGAGGAAGCCGAGGGTAGGTGTGAGAAATGATCACCATTAAAGAAGACAAAGATATGGATTCACAGAACCTTCTAGAGAAATCCGCCCTGCATTAAAGATCCAGGATTCGAATCCAAAGTTAAAGGCCGAGAGTACAGTACAGAATTGCAGACTATCTCAGGGCTCTTACGGCAGCAGATTCTTCCTCAGCAAAAGGCCGAGCATTGTATATATTTTATTATTTGTGTCTTGTATATATGGAGATTTTCATCTCCCAGTATTTATTTCTAGAGATAAATTGTAAAGTACAGTCATTTATAGTTAGTCATTCATAGAGTGGGCGTGAATGTTTTTCGCCATTTCATTCAAATTAAGTCATTAATTGTGCTTCATCTACCTCCTCCTCTAGAATTCTCTATCTTTCCTATAAAGGCCCGAAAACAAGACATTGGAAGGGTTCCAGATTTCTATCAGCAAACTGTGCAGCGACAGGGCTTTTGTATACATTTTGTAATATTTATGTATGAAGGTTCAGAGCCCGTAGGGTCTCAGTGAGGAGGATTTATAATTGTAATGAGGATTCTGGTCTTTGGTATCTCACAGTATGTAATTTCTCTTATGTGTTAATACAATCTCTCATTTCATGCTATTTATCTTCTTGTATCATGTTCTAGAATGCGAGTGGCTCACTAGTTTGCAGTAAGGATTCATCCTCGTTGGTGCCCTTTCTGGAATTAGTCAAGCGCTTTAAATAGGCCTAGTCATGATATACTGTTCCATGTTCATCTCTTCCATATTTTCTGCTATATTAGTTACTTGAGGAGGGTGCTTTTAAAACGCCATTGTCATATAAGGATTCATAAATTAATATGCCGGTATGTGATTCTGTTGTGTATCTGGGTATCAGTCTCATGTTAACTAATATCTTCTTTATGTTTCCTCAGTGCACTCACTTCCCGATATTTGATTTCTGTGATATATTATTTGAACTGGCCCTTTTTACAGTAAGTTGTCTCTTAACTGTCTGATGCCTTTGTATTGGAGTTTTACATGATGTTCCTACATTATTCTTATCTTTGTGTTAGCTTCTGAGAGAGTTTGGTCCCATTCAAAACCTATTTCCTTGCTTTACAAGAGATAGTAAGAGAGCTTTTAGACTGACAACCCAAGCTATATAATGAGCTCCTTGCTATATTAAGATGTCCTAGGCACTGGTCTATAGCAACTCTAGGCTGTCTCTAGGGGGTTGACGAAATCATCCACAACATCTTTCTGGCGCCATTGCCGGGGAAAGAATTCAAGAATATCAGTTTCCCTGGGTCACGACAAGTTGTTTTCACTCTCTAATTAGGTGAGCACAGAGAGTTGAAGAGTTACGTATCTCTCACCTTGGCGACTCCACTGGTCTTTATTTGATAAATTTTATTGGTAGTCCTGGCTCCTCGTAAGCCACATTTGAGGTCAGATACATCCCAGTCGAAATCATCTTACGTGTCTGACCCAGAGAAGATCATTCATAAAAGAGTTTGGAAGGAGAGGAAGTCAGCTCGTGCTGAAAATCTTGAATTTTCCGTTGAAAATTATCCGCCCTCTTCTTCTCAAGAAGTTATAACAGAAAATCCCGAGTTTTACTCGGAAACTCCACGTAGAGGAAGTACCTGGATTGAAGAAGATTCTCTTCCTGCTTTTGAGGCTGAATAAATCAAAGAGGTCACAGAAGTAGTTGTTGTTAACCATGAACTATTCCCATCTACGCCTCGGGCTTCTGTGCAATATATTCCCATTATTATTCATACTCCACTTCCTCCTACTCCTCTCCCTTCATTTGTATCTCAGACTGTTGTACAACCCCCACCTCCTCCAATGGCCAATGTTCCTGCATTTCTATTGAACAAATACGCCCCACTGGCCTTACCCCAAGTGCTAAATGATATGCCACAGGATTATTTGAAGATTCTGCCAAGATTTAATGGAGAAAATGAAATTGATGCTCAGAAACATCTTGAGACCTTCTGCTCTTTTGCAGAAAACTTAAATGTTGAACATTTGGATGTGGTCTTGAGATTATTTGTGCAATCCTTGGAAGGGGAAGCCAGAAAATGGTTCAAAACATTGGGAAATCGTTCTGTGACCACTTGGGACGTCATGGAGAATGTTTTCCTCAGGAAGTGGGGAGAGAAGAAAGATCATGGTCAGTGCCTTACTGAGTTTAATACTATGAAGAAGAAACAGAATGAAGGGGTATCAGATTTTATTAAAAGATTCAATAAGTTGTATTTGAGCTTGCCTCCTGAAATGAAGCCCCATGAAGCTGCTGCCAAGATAATTTTCATAGCAGCCTTTGAGTTTGATTTTGGCTTCGCATTGAGAGAAAGAAAACCTGCTACGTTGGATGATGCACAATCAGATGCTCTGGAATTAGAAGCCAACTTTGCCTCCACTAGGAAGCTGAAGGGAAAAATTGAACAAGATACTAGGAGGAAAGGCAAAGAAGAGGTTTCCACCTCAAATCAGGAAAAAGATTCAGATAAAATGGATGAAATAAGTAAAATGATAAAGAAGATGGTCAAGCTTGAACTAGAAGCTAATAATGCAGCTCCCAAGAATTTCTATAATGCTCCAAACAGAGGATATAATCCCCAGTATAGAAGGCCACCTCTCCAGATATTGCCCAGAGAAACAAAGGAATCACAAGATCAGGTACCACATCCTTTGTACCTGGAAGGACCAGCAGATGACTCCACTGGAGATGCAGCTTATGGATTAGAGGATTCCAATCAGGCCTTTTCAAATAATGATGATATGGAATGCCCGTTGCAAGATGAAGATGAAGAAGCAGAGATTGATCATTATTGTAAACAATTTTCTGATTTCATGCAAGCACAATTCAATGTCAAATATGATCTCAAATCTTCAAGGAAGAGGACCAGAACTCAAGATCAAGAAGAAGAGTCACCTCAGAAAGAAGCATCTGTTCAGAAGGAATCAGCAACAAAGATGAACGCAGAAAAAGGTAAGAATCCTCTTCAAAATACTCCCTTGCAGCCTAGTGATCAGATTCCTTCCTCTTATAAAGTATTCAGTCCTCCTAATGATGAGCCAGTGTCAAAAGAAGTCAAATCTCCAGTTGAAAATAAGGAGTCAAAAGAGGTAGTGATAGAAAAGCCCCCATCTGCTTTCAATTTGAAAAAAGAGCTTGAGAAGATTAAGATTCCTGTCCCCCTGACTGAGCTACTAAAACAGCCTGCATATCAGTCTCAAGTCACTTCCTTTATGCTTCCTCCTGAAATACCAATTGCACCTGATAGTTTAAATCTCCAAGAAGAAAGACCCATGGTAGTCTTTGGCCCACATGTCGAGGAGATAGACCCTTCTACTCCTCCTTTCTACGTGTCCCTAGTTATTCATGACCTGCTGTTACACAATTGTATGTTAGATTCCGGGGCTTCCCACAATCTTATGCCTCTGTCTGTCATGGAGCAACTAGGACTGCAAATTACAAGGCCATACAAAGACCTATATTCATTTGATTCAAAAAGAGTTAAGTGCTTGGGAATGATTAAAGATTTAGTGGTCAATTTAGCTCAAATCCCAGCAAAGAGTGTGGTCATAGACATTGTGGTTGCTGATATCCCAACCCGCTTTGGCATGCTGCTGTCAAGGTCTTGGGGTACAAATATTGGGGGATCAATTAAATTGGATCTAACATATGCTACTGTCCCAGTCTTTGGAGGACAGGAAAGGAGGTTGTACAGAGAAACTAGATTTGTTAAAATGGTAACTAAGGCTAACTACTCAGATAATTCTCCAGTCTATAACAAAGAGGGAGAATTCTCATGCTTGATGTTAGAAGAAAATCAAAATTATGCTCATGAGCCCCTTTTTGGTCAAATCCAAGCTGAGCAGCCTAAAGGAGATCAGGAATCAGAAATTTGGACTTTGCACTTTGATGGAGCAAACTCAAGAGAAGGCAATGGAGCTGGGGTATTGTTGATTTCTCCTACAGGAAAATGGGTGCCACTGTCTTTTAAATTAGAGTATGAGGCTACAAACAACGTAGCCGAATATGATGCACTATTATTGGGGTTGCAAACAGCTAGAAACATGGGCATCCAATGTTTAAAAGTCTTGGGAGACTCTGAGCTGGTAGTAAGGCAGATCAAAAATGAATGTCAAACCAAACACACTCGGCTCAGAGCATATAGAAATGAAGTATGGGACATGATAGAAAATTTCTTCTTGGCATTTAATATACAGTTCATGCCCCGGGAGCAAAACAGAATAGCAGATTCTCTTGCTGTAGCTGCCAGTACATTCCGTCCCCCTCAGAATCCACTATTAAGATATGAAGTGGAGGTACGGTACAGACCGTCCATTCTATATAATGTAAAGCACTGGCAGGTATTCGAAGATGATGAACAAATGAAGAGATTCATGGAGACAGTGGGAGAATTCACAAATACAGAAATTGATGATAACGAGGAGGAAGAAGTTGAAAATATTGCAGAAAATAAATGGGAAGAAAAGATAGCAGGAAATAAAGTGCTGCAGCTGAAAGGTAATGTTATACCTAGAGGTCTGGTGCCTCTAGAAAGATTATTCAACAAGGATGATATTCCATTGCAGCCAAATAAAATGATAGAAGAAGATCAAGTAGGAGATTTGAATCTGGGTACGTCTACTGATTCCAAAATTGTCAAATTATATAAAAGAGTCCCAGAAGATTATAAAGAAAAATATTTGAAGTTATTTCAAACCTACAAAGATGTATTTTCTTGGTCCTATCAGAACCTAAAAATTTTTGATGTTAGTATAATGCAACATAAAATTCCTTTGAGGGAAGATGCAAATCCCTATAAGCAGAAGCTCAGACAGATCAACCCTCTGTTGCTTCCTTCTATTGAGAAAGAAATCAAGAAATTACTGAAGGCCAAGATAATTGTGCCATTGAGATACTCAGAATGGATAGCGAACCTTGTCCCTGTTCGAAAGAAGAATGGAGAAATAAGGCTGTGTGTGGATTTCAGGAATTTAAATAGAGCATCTCTCAAAGATAATTATCCATTGCCTAAGATGGACCACATCCTGCAGAAAGTAGTGGGAGCATCCAGAATGTCAATGATGGATGGTTTTTCTGGTTATAATCAGGTAGCTGTATCTCCAGAAGACCAGAAGAAAACTGCATTCACCACGCCTTGGGGAACCTTTATGTATGCCAGGATGCCATTTGGATTAATTAATGCAGGAGCTACTTTTCAGAGGGCAATGGACATAGCCTTTGTTGGAGAACAGGACAAGTTTTTGGTGGTATATCTTGATGATATCACAGTGTTTTCAAAAAATGATGATGAGCATATTGAGCATCTAAGAAGAACTTTTGAAAAATGCAGAAGGTACGGCCTTTCCCTCAATCCTCAGAAATCTTTGTTTGCATTAGATGAGGGAAAAATCTTAGGGCACATTATAACTAAAGATGGAGTGAGAATTGACCCTAAGAGAGTTGAAGTAATAAATAGTATTCCTTTACCAAGGAATAAGAAGGAAGTACAGGTGTTTTTAGGCCGAATCAATTTTTTGAGAAGGTTTATTCCTAACTATGCTGAGATAGTTAGGCATATAACTGATATGTTGAAAAAAGAGAATGAAGTAAAATGGTCCCAGGAGTCTAGAGATGCATTCACAAGAATAAAACAGGCATTTGCTGAAGCTCCTATGCTAGCAGGACCAGATTACAAGAAGCCATTCATGATCTTTTCATTTGCTTCACCTCATACAATTGCTGGAGTATTACTGCAGAAGAATGAAGAGGGATATGAACAGCCTATAGCTTTCTTCAGTCAAGCGCTTTATGACGCTGAATTGAAATATAACATATTGGAGAAGCAGACATATGCCCTGGTAAAGTCCCTTAAAGCTTTTAGAGTGTATGTTTTGCAATCTCATATTACCGCATACGTTCCCACAGCAGCTGTCAAAGACATTCTTGTTCAAGGAGATAGTGAAGGTAGAAGAGGAAGATGGATTGCAAAAATACAGGAGTATGATTTGGACATAAGGCCTACTAAGTTGATTAAAGGACAGGGACTTGCCAAGATGTTGTCTGAATCAAATCATCAAGCTTTGGGCATTAATTTATCCATGATGGCAAATGAAGAATCTGATAAAGGAGAAGAACAGCAAGGACTGGAGATGGCCACTGAAAAGATACATATGAAATATCTAACTAGTCCTTGGTATAAAGAAATAGTTGAATATCTGTTAACACTTAGCTGTCCTACAGGATGTGATAAGATAAAATACAGAGCTGTGAGAATGAAATCCCAGAAATACATGATTTCCAATGGACAACTATATTGGAGAGACCCTTCAGGTATATTACTGTTATGCCTCACCGAAGATGAAGTAGAGAATATATTGACAGAATTCCATGATGGAATATGTGGAGGGCATTACAGCTGGAGGGCTACAGCACATAAAATCCTGAAGGCTGGTTTTTACTAGCCAAAATTGTATACAGACACTTTCGCTTGGGTCAGAGCATGTGACAAGTGCCAAAGATTTGTAGAAAGACAGAAATTAGCAGCTTTTCCCTTGATTCCTATTCATGTAAATGAACCATTTCAGAAATGGGGATTAGATTTTATAGGAGAAATACATCCCCCATCAAGTGGCCAATATAAATGGATACTAACAGCCACATATTATTTCACGAAATGGGTGGAAGCCATACCTACAAGAAATGCTACAGATGCTGTGATAATGAAGTTTATCGAAGAAAATATCGTATCTAGGTTTGGCTATCCTGCTAGAATTGTAACTGATAATGAACAAGCTTTTAAATCTGCCAGATTTTTGAATTTTTGGCAAAGGTATAACATCATCCTGACTTATTCCACAACATACTATCCACAGGGAAATGGTTTAGCAGAGTCTTCTAATAAAACCCTGGTGAGAGCCCTGAAGAAAACAATAAGTGAGAATCAAAAGAACTGGGACTCTCAGTTAAAATTTGCTCTATGGGCAAATAGAAAAACCAGAAAAAGAGCAACAGGGAAGTCACCCTATGAGCTGGTGTATGGGAGAGCAGCTGTATTTCTGGTGCAATTGGCATTTCCAGTAGCACGTTTTATGCAGGAAAGCCAGGAAGAGCCAGATGACATGATCAGAAGGATTAATCAGCTGATTGAACTGGAGGAAACATGGAACCAGGTAGATCAGAGATTGATAGAATATTAGGAGAAAATGAAGAATGTCTTCGATCAGCATGCAAAGGATAGAAAGTTTCAAATTGGAGACCTGGTTCTCAGGTGGGATGTTCGTAGAGCAGAGAAGGGCAAGCATGCAAAATTTGATCCGCTGTGGTTTGGGCCATTCAAAATAGTGAAGCTGGGAAGAAACAACACTTTTTCTTTAGAAAATCTACAGGGTGATTTGTTGGATGCACCTGTGAATGGCCAATTTCTTAAGCCATACTTCCGATTCTGACCCAGGCCGGGAATGCCTGATTGTATATATTGTATATAAGTTGTTTTGGTTTTTATTTTTATAAAGAAAAAGAATGCTGATAATTACCTGAAGCAGAAGCGCAGAGGAGATTGAGTAGCAGAACGAAATATTCAATGGTCTACGTGTTCTCGACATGCCCGAGGACGAACATGTCGTCCCCAGAAGGAGCCGATGTTGTACAATTTTACCCCTGCATTCCAAATTTTGGTCTATTGCTCCGCTCGAATCTGATACAAAGCTCCACTGTGGCCTAAAACCTTATGCTCCTATCTGATATTACCGTTTCTGCTCAAAGACCCGCTCTACAAAGGTTGAAAACCAGTCATTTCCCCCTTTCTGTCGTCATCACATGACCTGAGCCCGAAAACCATGAGCCAAAGGGAATAGAGCTAATTGTTTATGTTATCGGGGGCGATGGCAACCGTCCGATCAAACTAAATCAATGGAGCGGTGATCATTACAGGTGGAGGGCCCCGCGCGCAGGAAACCGGCGGTATAGTCCCGCACCGCTTCAACCGGGCCGGCTGTTTTGGGCCCAAGGCCAGCGATTCCATTAGAAATGTGCCACGCGTCTTCGGTATGGGTTCCCAAAACCGCTCTCCCCGCGCGTTAATGACTTTACAAAGGATGGGTAGCGGAACTCCTCTACTACGTTGGATCTGGCGAGGTCCATCCGACGGCAGATATGTACCAGAACCGCTCGCTCGTTAATATGTGTCCTCCATGTTCTATGGCCCACCATCATGCTGCTCTCGTCGCTTCCCCACCGTTGATCTGTGATCGCCATCCAACGATCCAGATCCCAGCCTCCCCGTCCATTAACCCTACTGCCACATCGCCCATCCACCCATCTCCCGTACGTCCACGTGTCTTACTCCCGCACATCCGAAATAGTTTCCCCCCCGTGATATATATATATATATATATATATATATATATATATATATATATATATATATATATATATATATATATATATATATATATATATGCGTGCATATGTTTTAATTCATACCTTTCGTTTTCATTCGCCCCTCACGTCTAAACTGTTTCACGTAAAAAAGTCGCGCTTCGCTTGTTAAATCTATGTCTCCATTGCTTCTCTTCCACCACCCTGTGTATTTCTCCCGGTCGACCACGTATCCATCATCCCCGCCTCCATTTGTGTCAGTTTTCTCTAATATTTGGTGGATTTTGCAGGTTTCAAGGTAATAGAAAGGGCGTTTTTATTCATGGTTTCCGTAGCAGAGGTTAAGAGCATTTTAAAGGGTGATATATTTCTGGAAAAATTTAAAGAGGAAGCCGAGGGTAGGTGTGAGAAATGATCACCATTAAAGAAGACAAAGATATGGATTCACAGAACCCTCCAGAGAAATTCGCCCTGCATTAAAGATCTAGGATTCGAATCCAAAGTTAAAGGCCGAGAGTACAGTACAGAATTGCATACTATCTCAGGGCTCTTATGGCAGCAGATTCTTCCTCAGCAAAAGGCCGAGCATTGTATATATTTTATTATTTGTGTCTTGTATATATGGAGATTTTCATCTCCCAGCATTTATTTCTAGAGATAAATTGTAAAGTACAGTCATTTATAGTTAGTCATTCATAGAGTGGGCACGAATGTTTTCCGCCATTTCATTCAAATTAAGTCATTAATTGTGCTTCATCTACCTCCTCCTATAGAATTCTCTATCTTTCCTATAAAGGCCCGAAAAGAAGACATTGGAAGGGTTCCAGATTTCTATCAGCAAACTATGCAGCGACAGGGCTTTTGTATACATTTTGTAATATTTCTGTATGAAGGTTCAGAGCCTGTAGGGTCTCAGTGAGGAGGAGTTATAACTGTAATGAGGATTCTGGTCTTTGGTATCTCACAGTATGTAATTTCTCTTATGTGTTAATACAATCTCTCATTTCATGCTATTTATCTTCTTGTATCATGTTTTAGAATGCGAGTGGCTCACTAGTTCGCAGTAAGGATTCATCCTCGTTGGTGCCCTTTCTGGAATTATTCAAGCACTTTAAATAGGCCTAGTCGTGATATACTGTTCCATGTTCATCTCTTCCATATTTTCTGCTATATTAGTTGCATAAGGAGGGTGCTTTTAAAACGCCATTTTCATATAAGGATTCATAGATTGGTATGCCCTTATGTGGTTCTGTTGTGTATCTGGGTATCAGCCTCATGTTAACTAATATCTTCCTTATGTTTCTTCACTGCACTCACTTCCTGATATTTGATTTCTGTGATATATTATTTGAACTGGCCCTCTTTACAGTAAGCTGTCTCTTAACTGTCTGATGCCTTTGTATTGGAGTTTTACATGATGTTCCTACATTATTCTTATCTTTGTGTCAGCCTCTGAGAGAGTTTGGTCCCATTCAAAACCTATTTCCTTGCTTTACAAGAGATAGTAAGAGAGCTTTTGGACTGACAACCCAAGCTATATAATGAGCTCCTTGCTATATTAAGATGTCCTAGGCACTGGTCTATAGCAACTCTAGGCTGTCTCTAGGGGGTTGACGAAATCATCCACAACAGATAGCATGTGAGATGAGAATTCCAAAAGGGAATTCATTCACTAGGGAGGCAACATTCAAGGCAGACAAGTGCCTAGATGAAAATGAATGTTCATGCTTAGGTTCTGATGAAGAATATGAAAATTTTTTTAGAAGGTTGAAGAAAGGCACATGTAATTAAAAAGGAAAAATCTGATTTAAGTGTTTCAATTATGGAAGAGTGGGGAATTATACCTCAAAATATCCTTATAATAAAGAATAAAATCAACAAAAATGGAAATAAAAGAAAAAATATAATAAAATGCAGAAAGAAAAAACCTTTAAGAAAAAACAAATTATTCTCAAGAAGATATTAGTGTATATGAAATCTCTAATAAATCCTCTAGTGAAGATGGAACTAGTGAATTGATGTTGATGTCCTTGGAATAACTTGAAAATGATTTCCTAGAATATGAAGAAGAAGAGGAAGGTGAGGTAAATCTTGACAGGGAATTGATTAATGCCCCGGATGAAATAGAAAGGCTTAAACTCAAGAATAGAAAACATAAAGATATCCTATTGAAATATGTAAAAGAAGATTAAAATTCAGAAGACATTATTAATATGAAATTTGAACTTGAAGAAGCAAATAGGGTGGAAGAAATTTTAATGCAACAAACAAAAGAGAAAAATCAGGAGTGTGAAATATTGGAAGAAGAGTTGGTAAGTATGAACAAGAGACTAGAAAAGGCACAAACCAAATTAAACATATAAATGATATGAAAAACTCAAGGAGATATTAAATTCTCAAAGGTCTCCACCAGTAAATATTGGGTTAGGCTATGAAGGAGAATCTAGTAAATCTAAGACATAGGATAAAAGGACAATCACTTTTGTAAAAGCTGTCATAGGAGACAATTATATCTCCCATCAATATGAGAACAAATATTTGGGCAACACTTAAACATCAAATTAGAAACTGCAAATAAACACTACGAGAAAAGTCCAAAAGATAAAAGGAAAGAAAAATCAAACAATAAACAATCATAGACCATACTTCTTCAGAAGACAAGATTTTCAAATTTCTTGATGGTTATATCCCCAAACGACATCCACTACTAGGTACAAATATTTTTTCTATGGATATTGCTATTGTTGTAAAAAAATTGGACATAAAGCCATAGATTGTAGATATTGTGCAAGAAGATTTGATTTTGGAAATTCTAAAAGAAGTTAGGATAATAACGGATTCACATGCATCAAAACAAACATGAATCTAGATAAAAAATGCATATGCTCCTCTTCGTGATATTGTTGAATGTTTCTATTGTCAAAAATTTGGACACAAGTCATATTAATTTCAGCTTAAGGTCAATAGACTTTCATCTCATAATAATTATAAAACAAATAGCTGGTTGCAATGGTGAAAGAAGAAGGAAAGGGAAAAAATTGATAAGTTAGACCTAGCTCTATGTGCTCAAGATCAAAACAATAAATGGTGTGTGGATAGTGGCTATTTGAGACATATGAAAGGAGACAAAAGTAAATTTGTATCTCTAGATGAAAATAAAACTGGAAATGTCACATTGGACAATGATGAAGCTGAAAAAATTAGAGGAAAAGGTACTGTTAGTCTGAATAATGGAAGCGAAAATGCGCAGGATGTATTTTTTTGTAGATGGTCTAATACATAATTTTTTGAGTGTAAGTTAGATGTGTTACAAAGGTTGTGAAGTTCTCTTTAGAGCTCAAGACTATGAAATGAGGTCAATATCTATAGGAAAAACTTTTGTTAAAGGAGTTTGAGCAAAGAATAATGTATATATTTTGAAGGAAGAGAGAGAGGAATGTTGCATCAACAAACATGATGAGTCTTGACTATGGAATAGGATATTGGGGCATCTCAAATTTGATCACATCATCAAACTCAACAAGAAGAGAGAACTTAGAGATCTAGAAACAATAAAAAAGCCTCAAAACACGATATTTAAGTCATGCCAAATGGGTAAAGAAACATAGATATAATTCAAAGTCAAAGATGAACTATCAAGTAGTAAGCCTTTACAGCTAATGCAAAGGGATCTATGCATGCTTTCCAGAAGAGATGCATTGGGAGGAGAAAATTACTTCATGTTAATAATTGATGACTATTCGAGATTTCCATGGGTTGCATTCCTCATAAATAAGTTACAAGCATTTGAAAAGTTCAAAATATTCAACGCACTGGCAGGAAAAAAAACAGGGTGTAAGATAAAGTGCATAAGGTAAGACAAAGAAGGTGAATTTACATCATATGAGTTTGCATACCTGTGTAATGAATTTGGGATAAAAAAAAATATACTATTACAGACACATTACAACATAATGGAGTTGCATAGAGAAAAAACATGTATGTTTAGAAAATATCCATAGCCATGATGCAAGAAAGAAACATTTCTCAAACCTATTGGGAAGACGTGGTGCATACAACGGTACATATACTCAATAAAGCACATCTTAGACCAAACTATGGGAAGACACCATATGAATTGTGGCACAGGAAACCAACATCAATCAATAATTTTAAAGTATTCAGGAGTAAATGCTATATCAAAAATAATAATGAAAAGCTAGGAAAGTACGATGCTCGATACGATGAAGGAATATTTTTGGGATATTCATCAAAAATTAAGGGA
Organism: Pinus albicaulis; assembly: GCA_034641835.2. NCBI lineage: Eukaryota > Viridiplantae > Streptophyta > Pinopsida > Pinales > Pinaceae > Pinus > Pinus albicaulis. The sequence goes on along the minus strand of CM076575.1, from coordinate 1,524,135,181 downwards.
TGTAGGTGCTATAATAAGAGGATACATAATATTGTGTAATTGATAGATGTAAGGTTTGATGAAGAACTATATAATAAAAAAAAAATCACATGTTTATTAATCCCCCAGATCATCACCATTGTGACAATAAAGAGAACTAAGTGCAATATGAAACATCAGAATATACAGGGATGCACTCAAAAGGACCCTTAAGGAAAACTCAAAAGAATCATCCCAAAAATAAAATTATCGAAGACAAAAGTGAAGGAGTTCAAAGAAGGAGACAACTAGCAGAAAAATTTGAGCAAGTTCATATAGCTATGTTGCCACAAAGAGATCCAAAGAACTTTGATGAGGAAAGTGTTATCACTCCCCCAAACTTCCCAAGGTTGAGAGAGGGATTGAAGGAAGGTAACCACATATCAGGCTTTAGGTCAGGTAGCTAGCCCTACCAAGACTAGAGATGGCTCTCTCAATGTCACTTTGCAGTCAACTAAATTACTGGATATTTAATTATCTTAGGCTAGGTATGTAAGCTCAGTAAATAAGGTTTTTTGTTTGATGCTTGTGTGCTGGATACGAATGACAGTAAGGAGACTAGGTCTAGGTTTTAGGTTAAAATTCAAGATCAATTTGTAGATAATATGGATGAGGACAGGGAAGTAGCTTGAAATCCTATTTATTTTTTCATTGTGTATAGGATGAAATGATAGGAAATCTGAATGATCACTGAGGTGAATTCATTCAATTAGAAGAACAAAGACATATCATGTAAATATTGTTAAGACAGAGCATGAAAAGGTATGATTTCTACTTATAAACTGACAATATAAACACATAGAAGCATGTATATGAAAGAGGAAAACATATGATTCAACATGATAAGAGAATTATACAAAGAAATAACAAATTATCCAAGGCATACCACAAGAATATTAACACAAATTCTACAACACTATCTTTGATTTCATTCCAAAAGTCTTGTACCATAGATCCACTACAAAAAAAACTATCCAACCCAAGAAAATACTAAAATGGGTATACTTATAGAAAATATCCGCAATTACACCTCATAGGGTTGAAATCCCATCCAAAATGCATCATAAATACATGAGACAAGTCACTTTCTAGAATCTAGGGAAGTTAGAAACCATTCCCTCAAATTCAACTATAGACTGGGAGTGTGTGTCCCCCATATTAAATTACATGTGTCCTCATGATTAGACGTAAAAACCAACTCAATTACTCCAATTCCAGCTCAAAGGACAACAAAACCTCGAAATTCTGACTTTTTCTAGGTTTCACAAGTGTCCTGAGGAAACCTATGCAGATGTGTGACACTTTTTAACAGATGCATAGCACTGTGTTGCAGCTATTTTTTAGGGACTTTTAGGACTCCAAATCCCAATCTGAAAAATAGGTCACCTAGCCCTGTGTGTCTATTTTCTATAACGTCTTGAATTTTGAAAAATTACCCATGGGAAGGCCTCGAAAAGTTCATTCTCCCAAGGTTACTTAATATGTGTAATAGATTGTCAAAAATATTGGCAAGAGCATAAAAAACTGGTGGTTTTTTGGCTTTTTCTTCCAAACTAGGGTTTTTCATGCAGTGAGGGTTCTCGAAATATGATCTACTCATAAATATTCATCCAACCATGTAATCCATGTAACAAATTGTCGCTATACATCTGTGAAGGCTGAATTTTCAGTTTAGTGAAAAAATCACTAAAAATACCAAAAATGCTCAAAACTTCTCCAAATTTGTTTTGTGGAACCCGTGGATGATGTTTTAAATAACCAATTAAGCTTCAACAAAAAAATATAAACTATCCTTCTCCTTTAGCTTCATTTGAGCCTCTTTGAGCTTCTTTTTCACTTGTTTAAGCCTGATTTGTGAAATTTTGTTCCTGGTAAAATAATGATTGGTCATATGCATCTAAAGATCGTTGTCTCTTTTGCCTCTTTTCAAAATATTCTCCAAATTTTCATTCACCCTTTCTAACCAAATTTCTCTGTCTTGATTGATCTCCATAGCTATTATCTCATCAAAGGTCAACTTTTCAGGTGGATGAGCTGACTGTCTTTCTAGCTCCAACGCTCTCTTAAGGCCTCTTATCTTTGGCCTTCTTGGCTGTGTTTTAATATCCATGTCCTATGTTTGATCAACATATATTAATTGCTTCCATTTAATTTTATCTATCTCTAGCCTGCCTTAGGTTTACTTTGTATCCATTTGTTCACCTTCAATTGCCAATTTTCTTGTTGTAGGAAACTAGTTTGATAATTTGAAATGGAGAAAATCTCCCTCAACTCTATTATTTCCTCATCCTTCTCCCTAATGATATCCTCGACTATTTTTTCTTCAACCTACTCTACCACCTCAACTTCTAAGTGTGCTTATTCATCATGTTGTTGCAATGGTGATTCAATCTGATGTATGAGTAGTTTCTCCTCTCTTCCTCTTTTCTCAGCTATAGTGTCAAGTGTAAGTACACTTTTGATGAATTTAGAAGAAAATACCAATCTATTTCCCTTCTCATAAGTGTGAGTGAACTCAAAAACCCTAGGAGCCTTTGAAATCTTAGTTTTCATGCTAAAAGATCCAACCTCCATTGGTTGTGTTGATACTGATAGTGACGGTGTGCTATGCATGATAGGAGGACTAGTGGTGGGCATTGCTGCTACTTTTTCCATGAATGTTTCCCAAGTCATGTTGATAGCTCAGAGATGATGCAAAATAATGAGTTTGACTAGACCATGGTAGAAAATACTTAAGTGATGATATTTATTTTTTTCTCTATACCTTCTCAGTCATTCTAAGAAAAAAATTTCACAAGTAATGTGGCAATTCAAGTGGTATAGAAGAAGTAAAATGCATCAAGAATCTGATATGGTACCTGTACAATTTGGAGAATATCCCTTCACATGTGAAATATTTCATAATTAACCTTATCAAAGGAACATATCTATTAAAGAGGTGCCTGAAAGTGAATATGTACTCAGGGTTCTCTCTAGCATGAGGTTTGAGGAACAATTTGTAATGCTAAAAGTCTATGTCCATGCCCTTAAACCACTTTTTTCCATGAATAGGTATACTTGTTGCTAAAGAAATAACATATGCAGATAAATTGAACTCTACACTTGCAATGATGGCCTTTCCCATACTAAAACTAGTGGAAATTAATCTTGTCAATTGGAGATGACAACCTTCTTCCATGATTTTCTCAAAGAATCTCAAGCATCAAGTCCTCTCAAAACATCCTTTGGAAAAAGGTGATGCATTAACTTCTTGCAAGGTAGAGAGCTAAAATATGATGTGGCGCCATCCTTTGTGGATTTTATTTTCACTTTCCATAATATCTATCAAAGGGATAAAACCCTAGGTGTTTAAATGTAGTGGGTATGTGGACTGTGAATTTGGAAAAACAGAGGATAGGGATAGGGTAGGTTTGGAGGATGAAATTAGGGGTGTTGGAGCCAAGAAAAATTCCCAAAAAAATTCAAGAGATGGGGTTGTATGTTGGCTTTAAAATACAGGTGAAATTTGGTGAAATGGATGTAAATAAGGTGGTCAAATTAAGAAAACATAGGGATTCCTAATTCTGTAATAGACAAATAGTATGAAATTAGGATTTGATGGGAATGAAGTGTAGGGAGACTCTGAATGGTAGGGAATAATAGAATATGGTCTGGATAAGGTGTATGAGGGTATTAGATGGTAGGGTAATATTTTTAGTTCACTGAAATCATCCAACGATAAACATAAGTAAAAATTTAATGGAAAAATAAGTAAGAAATAAAACCAACACTATGCTTGATAATTTTACTTGAGGAGGATATGAGGTGCTTAGTTACTGTTGAGGAAGCTTTAAGAACTGATGGCAATGATCCCGGAGCTGAGATGAATGTTTTGGGAGAAAAATACCAAAATGCAGCACACTGACAGATTTGAAACAACGGTTTCCAAATGCGTAACGAAGGTGCCATATGTGTAACAAATCCTATAGATAAGCCAAGCACCAGGATGGGAGTGGAGGGGATTGTGCGAGATGGAGAGTGGGAAAGTAGAGTGGTTTGGCAGATTTCGGAGAGGGGTCAAGATGGTTTGTGGTATTGAGAGGGGGGTGTGTGAAACGATGATGTGTCGACATGTAAGGTGGGTCCAGTGGGAATGAAATCACCCTTTTGGACCCCCCCCCCCATTCTAGTAAAGGTACGACAGTGGGGGGCGAAAAGGCTTATAGACCGTTGATCTGATGGAGGAATGATCTAGCAGCTCGGAGGAGCTTGAGATTTAACCATAAGCAAAAAAAAAAATTTGTCGTTTTCAAACATTTATTACATATGCGAGAAACTTTGGATAAAATTCATCATAGCCCACACTTTGTATAAAACAAATTAAAATCAATACTTTGGGCTAAACGCGGATATTTTCACAATTTTGTTCTGACTTAGGATAAATATATAAGATGTAAAATTTACCCCATTTTATCCCTTTGACCCCTTTTTGGAAATAATTCACACAATGAAACAAGTTTTGAAATAAGAAAAAGTGTCTTACTGTATTCTCCTAACTATCCTTGCTGCCTTTAAAATACTGATTTGATGAAAATGAAGCTTTGTTCTCCCTCTTTGGTGACATTTTTGGACTTTTCAGTGGAAAAACAAGGACACGTAGATACAAACTTATATGTAGATGGAAATACCAACCTAAGACTCTAAATGATAATGAGTGACATGACCTCTAAGATGGAGATTTCCGTGGATGGAATGACGGGAGCAACATTTATGAACTAGACCATATGTAGTGACAAAAATTTATTTGAAAATTTGTTTGAAAATACAATTTTTTACCTATGAATACTAGCAAATAAACTGAAAGAGCATGTTTGATCACTGGACATATTGACACTAATAGAAAGTAAAGAAAAAAATTGGACAGATGTTATGAACGAAGAGTTAGACCAAATTGAGAAAAAAAAGACTTGGGAACTAACACCAATACCTATCAAAAATAATTTTACTGGCACAAAATGGGTATTAAAAAATAATATGAATGAACATGGTCAAGTTGTTAGAAACAAAACTAGACTAGTCTGTAAAGGGTACTCACAAGTAGAAGTTCTTGATTCAGAACAAAATTTTATACCAGTCATGAGAATGGAGTCAATCACCATGTTTTTTTATTTTGCGTGCTACAATGATTTCAAAATGTACCAAATGGATGTGAAGTCTGCCTTCCTAAATGGTGATAATGAGGAAGAATTCTATATGGAACAACCTAAAATTTTTTCTTTAAAAAATAATCCTAACTATGTCTGCAAGTTGAAGAAAACATTGCATGGTATTAAACAAGAACCTCAAGTGTGGTACTCTAGATTGGAAAAGTACCTTAATAAATAAGGCTTTAGGAGAGGAGGAGTTGATAGTAATCTCTACATAAAGGCTGATGGAGATAAATTATTAATTGTGTTTGTATATGTGGACGATATCATGTTTAGAAGTAATAAATATTGTCTAGTAAAAGGGTTTGTTGAAGAGATGAAGTCTAAGTTTGAGATGTCAATGATTGGAGAGCTTACCTTCTACTCAGGACTTAAAATCCTACCAAATGATAAAGGCATATTCATTTCTCAAGAGGAATACCTAATAGATATAATGAAAAAGTTTCAAATGGAAGAATATAAACCTGTCTCAACCCCCATGATTACTGGATGTAAACTATGTGAAAATTATGAGTCGCCTGATGTGGACAAAAAAATTTACAAGTATATGATAGGATGTATTCTATACCTAACAACTACTAGACCGGATATAATGCTTGAAGTTGGATTAGTAGCAAGATATCAATAAACACCAAAACAAAGTAATTTTTTAGCAAAAAAGAGGATATTAAGGTACTTGAAAATGATTATAGAATATGGATTATGGTATCTGATAGGTAAGGAATTTACACTGACAACATACATAGATGCGGATTGGGCCAGCTGTGTGGATGAAAAAAAAATTACAAGTGGTGGTGCATTCTATCTAGGAAAGTCCTTGGTGGCATGGATAAACAAGAAACAAACATTAGTTTCTCTATCTATGGTGGAAGTTGAATACATAGCAGTTGTAGCTTGTTGGAAAAAAGTGTTGTGGATGAAACAAATACTTCAGGATATGAAGGTAAAATTTAGTGATCCTATCTCTATCAAATGCAATAATACAAGTGCAATAAGCATGTCAAAAAATCTTGTGCTTCATTCAAATAATAAGCACATCCCTATAAAGTACCACTTCCTCTAAGAACAAGTGGTTGAGAAGACATTGAAGATGGAGTAAATACCCACAAAATAACAGATAGAAGACATATTCACAAAACCTCTTGCTAGAGAACAGTTTGAGTATCTAAGAAACACGTTAGGGATAGTGTCTACAGATGATACTCACGGATGTAAATTCAAAAGAAGATTCTAAATATTGAAATTGAAGGCACCATCTAAGGGGGAGACCACTAAAGAAGCTAAGAAGAAACAAGAACAAAGGAATCATAAAAATGTGAGATCAATTCATCCTCTTCATGAGAAATCGACATCAATCAAGTGCACCAGTATTTTATGCAAATTTTTTATAGACCAATGTACACATGAATATATTATATATATAATCATCCAGATAAATAAATAGACAAATCATGTTAGCATAATTAGAATTTTCTCAAAAACCTTCATTCTATGATTGCTTGTATGAAATACATTGATGTGCATTATGATGATCTATGGACTAACTGACAATTCATCTATGAAAACCTAAGATCCATTGAAATATATTCACATAAAAGAAAAAGAAAAACATTTCCATCAAGCGAAGGATAAAATTATATTATATTCAATCATATATATATATATGTGTGTGTGTGTGTGTGTGTGTATATATATATATAGCTGCAACTAGAAGCAAGGAGACCACTATAGAAATAAAATGGTTCTTAAATCCAAAAGGATTTCAAGAAATTAAGCTGCAATGCTACTTTCAAAGTTGAGGTATCTTCAAACATGTATGCTACCATCAAGTCAGAAGGAGAAAAGTTTATTTATCTTTGTGTCAAGTTTCTAAGAAGTCTTCATCATGAAGAATCATGAGATCAACATCTGAACCAAACTATTTGCATGTTTTATATGAATAAGTCATCTACAAACTACTGATATTGCTAAATCCTTCAGCATTTCAGTATAAACACAAAGATGTAGTTTTCACCAAAAGAAGAAATCTCGGTAAGTTCTTCAGCAAAATGATTGAACTAATTTTTTTTTAAATCATATGGAAATCCACATGCTCGTAGAGACATAAGCATAGAATCATCCCAACAAGATCTCTCTTTTTTATTCAATCAAATCAAAAAGTTTTAATCATATGAGTCTAATATAAAAATGAATAATCCTTTTAATGCAGAAAAGGAAATAACATTAAATGAAAGAAAAGGCTATTCTCCAAATACTTGAAAGGAATTTTTGTTTTTTTACAATACTGGGTGTAAATCCTTTGAAGCAAATGAACAAAATTAGTGTAAGATACAGTTAATAAAACTAGTTCATAAAATAAAGCCATTGAAAGGAAAATTCAAATCATTTTCAAGGGACATAAAGAGCCAAATGAAATATTCAACATTGGCTTGCTTCATTTGATACATTTGTCTAGAAAATAATCTAGAGTAATTCTGACAAGCAACATAATTGACATAGATTTCAGTCCAATCTATGCCATTGAAATTGAATAACCGCGGGGTTGGATTTTCAATCATCCTAGGAATACATCCTGTTGATCAAATGAAGATCCAAAATCTCATGAGAATTAGAGCATGGATTCAATTCATCATGATCTTATTATGGTTGTGAAACAAAAACCTCAAAGAGGCATTTTCTAGTTATGAAGATCTGCAAAAGAAATTTCATCCCATGCCGAGGTCATTACACATATTTACTTTTGAAGAAAATGAGTACACAAGAAGACCAAAATATAAGCCAAATTTCAAAAAAAAAAATATGATGAATTCAAAGAGGATGAAGTGTTCATGTATCCTTGATGGAATAAACATGACTTGAGATTATTGGACCGCTAATAAAGACAGAAGGAGCAACATTATCATGGAAGGAGCCATTGCTGGAGCAATGTTATCGTGGCATGGAGCCATTGCAGGAGAAACGTTAAAACATGGGGGTAATTACGAAAAGGAGCAAAATTATCATGGCAGGGGCAACGTTATCATGGCATGGAGCCATTGTTGGAGCAAGGTTATCATGTAATGGATTCATTCATGGAGCAATGTTAAAATATGGGGGGAATTTTGAGAAGGAGCAACATTATCATGGAAGGATTTTTTATCACTCATAAATTTTCAAAATTTCATTGATAGGGTCTTGCACATCAGTCACCTAGGCTCCATTTTGTTCTCATAGTTGGATTCATGAAATTTATGGAAAAAAACATGTAATAAGCTTTATCCTAAGTCTAAACCCCACCATGAGTCATGTCATGTCAGTCAAATCCACTCCATGTCATATATTTTTCACACCCATGATTTCAAATCAAAAAATAAGCCACTAGTCTATTTTTTCACCATTTGGTAGCGAATACAATGGCAGAATGGCGGATTTCACTATGAAATCACCTGACAATTCCGTAGCATTTCTGTCAGGTTTTTAACTGTTTTCGCTACACAACTATGTTTTTCTAAAGAAAAGACAGAGGGAGGTGAGGTTTCAAGCTTTTGATGGCCAAGGGTAAAGGTGAGGTCACCAATTAGTTACCATGATCACCAAGCATGCAAGATCATGATTTCACTCATCATTGCTTTTTTTGGTCTCATTTGTCATCATTCTCCCTCAAGTTATCAAATGGAAATTTAAATTTCACCTCTAAGCACCTCTCTGTCATTAATTGTTCAATTCTTGCATGTAACATCACAATGTCATCCTTGAAGAGCTAATGCACAATGCAAACAACTTGTTGTCTAGGTTTGTTCATCCACAAGTATCACAGCTAATGAAGCAGTGAGGTTATAAAGAAGCAATGGTAGCAAAGAAGAAAGTGAATAAAGGAGTTTCTTGTGTGAGATACGAGCCTATGGAATTAAAAATATTGAATGAAGATCCCAGTTTCATAGATGCTTTCAAGAATGTTGGTTGTCTATAGTTCTGTCAGAAGCTTCCAGGTTTTCATGCTCAGATATCAAAATATTTTGCAAGCAATTTCATAGGGACAACCTCAAAGATAGGAGTTTTAAATTTCACAGTATCACCTGATACTATTTCTCAAGCTACAGGGATACTCGGAGGAGGTGAGGAATGGTTCAAATCTACAAAATTCAAAATGCAGAGTTGTGAGGAATTTTTCAAACAGGAGCACATAGGAGCTAACATGGAAAGTGGCATCCCCAAGAGTTATATGAAAGAAAATTATTCAAAGTTTCTGCTTGTGGTCCAGAAGTATTTTACCTGTGAGGAGAGGTTTCATATGGTCTACTTATATAATTTCAGTCTCCTTCTACATTTCACTGGTAAGAAACTCATTGATTTTCCTTTCTTTTTGTTTAGAAGTTTGGGGAAGATGTCTCATAAGGTCCAAGCCAGGGCTGAAACCAATGAGACATTAGTGTTTCACCATGGCCTAATTAAGCTATTAGATCTGGAGAAATTAAAGAAGTTAAATAGAGATTGGGCATCTTTTCTTTTTCATTGTGGATATGAAGTAGATTCAGTGGCACCTAAGAATATTTCAAAGCCAAAGACTACCTCATCTCCAACTATGAAAAAAGATGTTAATGAAGAAGGAGGACAACATATTATGGAGCCAATGGATATTGAAGCTGAACTCATACCAGAGACAAATATGCCACAACCATCACCTACAAGTCAAAAACATAAAATTAGTAAACATGGTAGCAGGGGGATAACTAGGAGCCAAACCATTTCCAAAGGAAATCTTGAAGACATCATCAAAGCAATAGAAATTGAAGAATCTCCAATTTTCCAAGCATAAGACATAGAAGGGGATAAAAGGAAGAGGTAGAAAGGTAAGTTTGTCAAAAAACTAGATTTTGCAGGAGAAGATGTTGGTTTTATATTCTAGCCAAGGAAACCAATGACTAGGTTACAACTTGCAAAGGGTGCCATAGAAAGAAAGATAGTAGAAAATATTGACAAAGTCAAGAAACCTATCATAGACCTATCTCCAGCAAAAAAAAAAATCTTTTTGCAAAGAAAAGGAAAGAAGCAAGTGGAGTAAAATACTAAAGTACAAATATTGCAGGACAAATTAAGAGAAGCCAGAGAAGAAGTTATTGAAGCCAAATTGGAACTAGAAGAGGCCAATTTAGACAGACATTTAATGGCAGAATTTGAAAAATAAATGAAGGATAAGCTAGAAAAATATGACAAAGCACTGTCAAATGTCAAGAAAATGCTAAAGAGAACCCTTCCACTGAGGAAAGTGGTGAAGAACACTAGGAAAATAAACCTATGGTTGCAGTCTGAGAGGAAAAGACTCAAAGGGAAAGTTAAAGAGTTGGAGGAAAAAATGGAAAGGGTTCAAGAAGAACTAAAGAAAAGAGGGCTGAAAATGAAAATGATAAATGAATCTAAAGAAGTATAGTCTGTTGATGCTAACGATGAAGTGCCCAAAGTTTGAAGGGATAATCTATCTAAACATTTTTGATAAATTTTACAGCATGCAAGAAACATCATTTTTGGTTTGGAATATGAAGTTTTGAATAAAAATGGAGAATCTGTGTTTGAGCCAAATTAGGCAATTTCGTAGCGCAGCCCAGGCTTGAAGGCCGGATTTCGCTACGAAATCCTTGTAGGATGATTTTTACCACAAAAATTAGTTTTGATGGAAATCAAAGGAGGGAAAGTGATTTTATTTAGCCTATATGACTTAACAAACATGTCCTAATTAGAAAAATAATAAAACAATGAGTTTTGGTGGCTGAAATAAGAATGCTACTAAACTACGCTACGAAACTGCCTAAAGGTACTATGTTTTTGCAACGAAGTATTTTTAATGGTTTTTGGAGGTTTGAAAAGTTTTTTAAAGAACAACCAGCCACGTGGAGAAATTAAAGAGGATAATGGGCCACCCTAGTAGAGATTCACTACTCGATAGGAGTGTCACCTATCCAACTCAACATGAGGACAAGGATTAAAGATGTGTTTATCTTTTCCTAAAAAGTAGGAATGTTATTTCCTAAATATAGTGGGTACATTTATGTTTTAATGATGGCGAGGACCACTCGAGCTCATGATCATTATTAATGTAATTATCCCATTACTGTAGAAGATGAATGTAATAAATGAAAAACAGATTCCTATTAGAAGTATAAGTCTTAAGACATTAGGTGTCTTTTTCAGTTCCAAAAATGTAGTTTATGGTTAAGATAGGTGTCAAGGTAATGGTTCAAAGATCTAAAAAGCTAGGAAGATCCAATGTAAGCATCGAAGTTATATTAATAGACAAAATATCGAATCAAAAAGGGTTGGATAATGTCACTTTGAGACTACTATTATTGTAAATTTTGGAATATCAGTAATATACAATGATAGTGTTTTCTGATTTACCTCAGATTCTTTGACTATTGAAATGAGTTTATGTATTATGTTTCCTTAATCCCAATATCCTGATGTTGAATTACTCATAATTCATGCCCTCATGCTTTGAATTCCTTTTGACATTAAGTTATTGAATATTTTGTGTGTTAGTATTATCTTTTTCATTGAAACAGTAGAAGCCTCAACCTCCACAAGGAGAATCGTTTTTCACTAAATACCTTCTCACTGACTCCATGAACCCAATGGCGATGAAATATATCCCATTTTTCACCTGCAATCAAACATACTAAGACACTTATCACAGAGTTAGCCATATGATTTAAAACCTAATTGATAAAATCATTAGTTAGATTGAGAGAGCTCTCTCGGGCTGAAGAGGCTAATCCTCAATCAAAACCGAGTTTGAAATAGTTACTCTAAGTTGTCTGGTGGAGCATCCCATCAGTGTGAATTTAGAGATAACAAGATCCATGTGTATCGTGGCATGGATAGGTTGTTGGAGCAGTGTTATCGTGGCATGGAGCCATTGTTGGAGAAACATTAAAACATGGGGGGAATTCTGAGATCTCTCGCAGGAGCAACCCCAAACTCACAGTATTATTGTCACTGGTATCGAGCAATGTTGTGGTATCACAGTAGTATCATTAGCGGTATCAAACCCAAAGGTATCACAATGGTAGTGTTGTATTGGGAGTGAACAACGCACTGGTATCGAACTTCGCGGAGCTTGGGAATGTTGTGTACAACCCTCCTCTAAACTTGTTTTATATCATATCCACATCAAATTTGTTATATACTAGTTCGACATCAAATTGAATACTTGAATTTTACAGTTTTACGCCCTAACGTTTCCCATACCTTTCATTGATATGCAGAGATTAGTGTTAAAATGAGCAACATTAATATGAATAATGTATGTACATATTGTTTGGAGCAGCGTTAATGTGAATTTTGTGTGTACATATTGTTTGGAGCAACGTTAATGTGAATAATGTATATGCATATTATTTGGAGAAATGTTAAAATGATTATTGGTAAGGCAGCACAAATTCACAAAAGTAGTGTTGGTAGGGAAGAACAAATTTATTTTTGAAGCACGTTTAAAATAATCCCTAGAGTAGCGTTAACACTGCCATCATTAATTTAATGTGCAGACACATTATTCTTATATACCAATGTTCATTGCAAATTATTATAATTCTCTATTATTATTTTAGTATGTTGAATTATAATAAAATTAGCATATAATATAATTTGCAAAGTGGAAAATTATATGGTGAAGAGCATCATTATCATTATCGAGCCTTGGAAAACTTTATTCTCATTATGTGGAACAATGTTATTCAATATTGGATAATCTAAAATTGGTAGTGTTATTATAATGTGTCAAATAATGGCTTCATTTTGGATAGTATATTTCATATTCTTATGCACCCATAAATCACTTCATTCATGGTAACACTCGGGTATTATGGAATGGAATCAAAGGCATGGAACTAGAAAGTGTGATGATCTCAAGAGGAAACTCAATGAGAACCATACAATGCAGGAGACAAAAACATTATATGTGATGGAATTCAAACAACTATTTGTTCAAAACATTTGATAGATGCATTCATAAACCAATAAATCTCAAATTATTTCTCATTCAAATAACCAAATTGCATTGTTGTTATTTCCAGTTATAGAAAGGGCTATATCTCCAATATTTTTAGTGCAAGGCCTAAGATGTAGAGATATTTAGATATTTTATCATCAACGTAATTTTTTTCCCCATGCCATTGATGTCAAAGGGGGAGGCAAGAGGGTAGAGGAGAATAGATACAAGAGAATCTTGGAAAGATAAACAATGAATCAACAATGAAAGAGCTGAAGTATGAAGGAGCAGTACAAGAGAAGAAAAGATAAAGCAACAGTGAAATATCAAAGGTATGAAGGAGCAACATAAGACCAGGTGTGTTTCCAACAATGCCAAAGTGGGGGGGGGGGGGGAATGTTGGTAATATTGGCATTGATGTCAAATGGTCATGATAAGGAAACTTATTGTCATCAAGTTCATTGATTAATATTAATGAATTTTTTTGATGTAATTGCAAAGGTTGAAAGTGATGTGAAGTGCAAAGGCTATGATAATCAATATGAAGGCTAATTGTCAAGTGAGACATAAAATATTGAGACAAAAGTTAAAATACATATATTTCATTGAACAAAATATGTAGATAATAAAAATAAGATTTGTCTCATGTAATTATCACTTATTGAGTTGTTACAACACTATTTTATATTACAAATATTTTCAGAATTGAAAGTGAAGCTAGTGAGCACTTTTTGGAAGCCCAAGATACAATGATTCACTTCATATTCGTGAAAATAAAACAAACATATAACATGGATTTCTTATAAAATATACAATGTGGAATGGAAAAAAGAATTATTTTAAGAGAAGGAATATGTATAAGGAAGTTGATGGGAAGTAGCAAAAGATAAAGAGAGTGGAAGAGAATACAAAGTTCAACAGTAAACTTGACAGCATAATTATATATGAGGTAACCAACATTTATGAATTGATTGTGTGATTGAGAATTTTTTTTCTCTTTTATGCTTCAGCTTGAAAAAGAACATGTTGTATCCTATTGAGGTAGGAGTCTCTTGTGGGTTGTAGCCTGCAGAAAACTTGTGGGATTTGGAGCTTCCTTTGAGGTAGGAGCCTCTTTTAGGTTGGAGCCTACAAAAAAAAAATCTGATGTAATAAGAAGTAACATCTTTCCTTCACATCACTTTCATCCAAATATTCATGTTTTTCTCCCTTAGGGATTTCCACTTATATCTAGTGTCTTCATTTGTTGTTTCTGAATTCTATGTGAATGATCTTGAATTATTGATAAGTAAATCTAAAACTTTCTCTCTTTGACACCTACAAAAAGAATTCAATCGAGAAAAAACATAAAACATTAGTTGCATAGTAAAATAAATATGATAAAAAAAAAAAATATTAAATTATTGATTCACCCCCCCCCTGCCTTCTCGATAATTTCCAATTGTAAATATCAAACTCTAGGATTGAAAACCTCTCTGAGGTAGTCCTGGAGAAAATAAAAGAGGAGGAAAAAAAACAAAAGATCCTTGAGTGAAGACCTCTTTGAGGTGCCCAGGGTAGGTTGGTGGGTTGGAAACCTCTTTTGAGGCATCCCACTGGTCTTGGGAAAAAACAAAAAAGAAGAGAAAATAACAAAGACAAGAAGGTGAGATGACACCATGTTTGTTGACATTTCTTTTTTCTGTCTTGCAGGGTTATGAACAGTGGCATGTAATGGTCATAAAGCAAGGGAATCATAACATTTATCTTCACCCATACATCCATCCACTCTCTCTCTCTAGCACCACTTCATCCCTCTACAGAATCCTATGATCTCAAAATTAAAACTTTTTAACCCTCTCTGTGGTGCTACAAGAAGTTCCTGTGCTGCTACAGGAAGTTGAGGTGCTACAGGAAGTTACAATGAACTACAGGAGGGTGGATCAAAGACAAAATGAAGCCATAAAGATCCATGTGGTGTCAAAAATTCATTTAGGTGATTATTTCCACCATTTCCTACCACCCTCTCCTCACTCCTCCATCTTAGACACATATTTTTCACTCAAACCCTACACTCGATCACCTCTATAATAGATTTTTTTTTTTTTAAACACACTGTTCCTTCACTCCATTTTTCCAGAGCCACACCACTTCCTCATCATCCTATAATCATCCTTCCATCACCCTAAGACCTCTCCACACTCTCCCTCATCACCCATGCAAATTTGGACTGCATAACAAGAAAAAAATAGAGGTTTCTACAAGAAGAAGTAGTTTCTTGTAGCAAGCCCTGTGTAAGCACCATAAACGTCTTGAAGTTGTTTTTTGATCATCCATGAATCAAGAGAGACTTGTGAGGTGATTATGAAGACAAAAATGACACTCCAAGAATGATTCTTCACTAGAAACCACATACTTGAAGACTCGACAAGGTACCTGCAAACACAACAAACAAATCCAGTAAAGCACCTCCAAAAAGAATGAAGACACATAGAAAAATCTCAAGTAGCAATACAAAATTAGTTGATGGCACTCCAATGGTCCATCTCCATCCAAACAATGTCCTGCAAAAATTCAACAAGGAGGTAAGGCTTAGGTATGGCATTCTTTCACACTCTCCTTGTGCATAAGTGACTAAATGGATGAATGCTGAGAGGGGAAAATTTAATAAGATGAAGGTGGCTAGTTAACTTGGCCACCCTCGACCAGTTGAACTAAAGGTGATTGGTAGAGTTCTCATGCAATGTGGAGCTGTCAAATCATTTAAATTATGATCACCGGGAATGGATGTTGACTACGAGGGAGAAGAGAATGATAACTTTGAGTGGGACCAATGATCCAAATGAGGAAACATCATGTGATGGAAAGATAAACACATCACTCCAAACCAACTTGAAATAGCATATAACGTAGTTTTGTGCACTTCCATTTACATATTTGGCCATTCTGAGAAAAATTAGAGAGAGGAAAATATTTCAAGCTATCAAGGAGCTTCAAAGCTTGACCTGCTTCTACTACAAGACAGTGTTATAGGAAGTCTTGTAACTGCTATAGGAAGACCTATGATTGCTAAAGGAAGAGCCAAGGAGTGCTACAGGAAGAGCCAAGGAGTTCTATGCATGCCAAAAAAGGCCCAATTGGTTTAGGAAATTCCCATTTTTCATCTCAAAGCATCAGTCTAAGAAGTAAGTTTCCATCACCTCATATCTCCATCATAACTTCTCCAAAAAAAAATTCAGTCTCTAGTCATCAAATTGTGAATTTGAAAGGTTCTCTGTAAAGGAATTAGGGGGTCTGTACATAGAATTGGAATGATAATAATATTTGTGTCTCTCTGCTACCATTAAATTAAACACGTAGGCCATAAAAGAAACACCTTTCATATACCTATTCAAGAGCAACAAGAAGAGATGAGGGTTGGGCTTAACATAAGAGAGCCTTCAAAGACAAAAATGATTCATTTTCACCCTCCTGTAGTAGATATATTTAGGAAACATCAATTCTTAGGCTTCTTTGAATTACTAAATGGATATGATGATGAAGTTTCCTTTTAGTTTTCTATGGCCTTAAATTCCCAATCAGATGGCAGTGTCACCCCTATAATAAGGGGGTTAGCCATTACAATAAGTCCTGAAGTGATCAACGTAGTAACCAGACTACCCCTAGGCATCAAATGGAATAGGAAAGACATGGAATTTAGTGCCACTACAAAGAATAATTTATTTAGGTCTAGGGAGATACCTGTGGAAGATAATAATGGGGTTAGGAGAGAAGGTTTTCCTTGCCCATGGGATGAGGTAGCTTATAACATCTTAAGATACATCTCCTGTGAATTCAAATTAAGTGTAGTATATGGATATCACTTTAGGTTATTGCATGAGCTAAAATACCAAGAAACTTCTCCTCTTTGCCATAGATTGAATGTGCCTTACTTCCTCCTCCAGTCGATTAGGGACATGAGCCAGAAAGTTAGAGAAGGGAAGGATCTGTTAGGGTCCCATGATTTGGCAGATTGTTATACCAAATGATAGGGTAATATGGAACCAGTCTTTGGAGTCCTAGGACCTAGCCTTCCTGGACTCAGAGAGGGATCTCTCTATTGGATGAAAAGGATGTTTCTTGTTTGCTTTAGATGGTTGATTTTAGGCTAGTTGTTAAGTGTAGGGTTTGTTGATTGCTTTGGTTGGGTAAGATGGTCAAGTGGAATAGTTGGAGTGAGAGGTATTTGAATCATTGAGCTATGGATTCAATGAAATTCATGAATTTTTTAATGATGAATCAGAGTGTGTTGCAGGGCCAATCTAGCTAGGTTAATAGATCCTTAAGGTAATGTATGGGGTGAGGTGGACATCAAGTTTGGGAAAAACAAGATAGGGAAAAGGGCAATGAAGTATCCTTTGTCATATACCTCTGAACAAGGAGGTCGTAAATATGATTAGCACAAGATATTAAACATGAGCTAGGGAAAACCATTTACTCTATGATAATACTTTAAACCAATAAATATCCAAGATAAAAATTCCAGTGAAACATAGAAATCATAAGAGCTTCTAACTTTAGTAAATTCACCTTCAGAATTTGGGAAAACATATAAGATAGCACAATAACTTTAATCAAGAAAAGAGGGAACTCCTAAACATTGTTGATCAAGCTATAAAGAACTCTAAGGAAAGATGATAGGCATGGAAAAAGGGCAAGGTCGAAACAAGACCTCTTTGACTTAACCTAGCAAATGATACTTCAAATAAAGGTTGTAAGATAGAGTTTAGACAATCTCAAATAAGCAGGGCTTACCATGAATCATATTTTTTAACCAACATATTAATCCATATTTGAAACAAACAAGCATGGAGAGGCTTGAGGAGCAGTTAATAATTCCTCAAACACACCCAGTAGAGGAAAACATTAAGGCCATAGCAAACTGGAGGACTAAGGTGCTTCAAAGAGCATTTATCAACCTATACTTTTCTGTTCTATAGAAACTAAGAAGAATGAAACATAATGATAATAAGAAAACATAAACAAATTAAGAAGACATCACCATTAACCAAGCCTAGGAATCCTGCAAACAAGCTTCTCCATCATCAATCCAAGAAAGCCATTCATCAACTTCACAAAACCAATTTCTTCTGCAAGCTCATAAAAACCATGTATTTCTCTTCAAGTTCATCAAAAGCCAACATTTACAATGAAGCCCTCACGCTCTATTTATCTTAGAAAAAGAGGAAAAAAACCCTAAATATGGTAGGAAAATGTCAAATTCACTCATAAATGTCATTTATGGCCAATAGACCACGCAAGGCCCAAGGCACATAATATCCTAAGAAATAAATGCTAAAATAGCTTCATGCACCTAATTCTAGAGTGATTTGCATCAAAAAACTCAAAAATTTCTTTTTTCAATAAATGAGTGTGTTTTGTTGACTTTTGGTTCAAAACACACTTAAATAGTCTATTTGCGTAGCACCACGTCAGCAGAAAATACGGTCTTTTGTGACTAATATTTGGACCTCGTCCCAATGCCGAATTTGGCTCCGTGATGGCTCATTGGAATTCCTGATGAGTATACCTTCCAAAAATTCTTGTGGTTTTCTGATACACCTCCTATATCCTAGTCAAAACTGAAAAAATATCCAGATTGGCATTTGCAAGTGCCAGGCCCAAAACAATGGTAGAAAGGCGAAAAAAATGAGGTTTTTTGACCTTTTGAAGGGTCAAACCTATTCCAAATCTTCTGAAATTTGGTGAGCATGATGTGCAAGTTGATATAAATCTAAAAATTTCAAGTTCTCCTCTTGGGGATGCTCCATGTGTTTGGGTAGCACTAGTGGCGCTATGCAAATGAGCCTAAAAATCTCAAAAAACAAAAAATGTGCCAAATCCTCTCAAAATTGGTGGAGGGCCTTCTTAAAGGTTTTTGGATACTTGTTGAGAAGCCTTAGCAAAAAATCCAAGGTTGTAATTCTCTTTTTCTTCCTTTAGGGTTTGGACTTCAAGTAGGGTTTCCTTCAGTTTGGCACAAACAAGCTTGTGATTTTTGGCATAATACTGTGCCTTCTTCTTCTGGAGGGCCAGACCTCTTTTTATCTTCTTGAAGTGTTTGTGCTTATTCTTATAGTACCGAATGATGTATTGGGCCATACCAAAATCCCTCTCCCATTCCTTGATTTGAGCATCCTTTATTTGGAGTAACAGTCTAATGGCCATCTCCTTATCTTTAGTGTCACTGTCTAGGTCAATTAAATGAGGCTCTTGAGTAGCTTTCTTGCTTCTCTTACTTCTCCTCACCTTGTACATTTTTTCTTTATCCTTATCAAGCCTTGGAGTTGGTGTAGGTGACAAGGTCCCTTGCCTTTTGGAGGCAACAAACACTTGCCTTGACCCCCTTTGATATGTGCATGGAAGAGGTGTAATGGTAGTTTTGAAATTATTTTCATAATGGCTATGACCCTTGGTGTTGTCACCATCTTTTTCATTTTTACTATGGTTTCCATGAGTCACCTCATGCCCCATTTGATCACTGCTTTCTTGAAATTCAGCACCATCATCATCATTATCTTCCTCACTGCCTTCTATACTCTCACTTTGGTCTTTAAATTTATCATCAGCTTCTGCACTTGCCTCACTTTGACCTTGTTCCTCATTATTGTCTTCTTCTTCATCATTATCTATACCGTTGCTTTCATTCTCATTATCACCAAGAGACTGATTAGTGTCATGACAGTCATGATAGCGGTCATGACTGTCATGACTATCCATTTTGCTGTCTATTTCTTCACTGACTATCCTGTCAGTGTTATTTCCTTGGTCATTTCCTGCCTCTTCAAGCTCTGTTTCAGCCTCATTATTTCCCTGTTCTTATTCTTCTATTTTCTCTTTATCACCTTCTATTTCTTCATGTTCATTATCTTCATCCATATTATCATTGTTTGCACTATGACTGTGCTTATTGTCATGATCATGCACATTTTCCTCTTGACTGTTGTGTTCATTTTCTTGTTGACTGTCATCCTCATTATTGTCTTCACTATATTCTAGGTCCTCATTTTTTTTATCAGCACCACCTTTTTCTGTACTTGGGACTAACTCATTGGTATCATTACCATCACTACCTTCCTCCAAGTGTTCAATGTTTTTGTCTTCATGAATTCCATGTTCATCTCCCTCTTCCTTGTCATCTTTACCCTCTTGCTCTTCTTCATTGGTCTTTGTCTCTGCCTCACTGATTCCATCATCTCCACTATCATCTTCTTGCTCATTATTTCTACTGTAATCCTCTTCATTTGATGCATCAATAGAAGGGGAAGGAGGGAGATTTTCTTGGGGTGAGGGTACTTGTGCAGATGATGAAGGCAGATTTGATTGATGAAGAGGCTATGGGTTTGTAAAGGCTTCATGGTTTATGAAAACATCCCAAGGTATACCATGCTGCTCCAACTGATGTAAGACCACTATCTTGATCAGGGAATGGTGGAATAAGTTATGAATTTGTTGTGTGGAATTCCTCCTCTAGACAATAGAAAACATCTTCATAATTCTCCTATAGAGATAATAGGGTAGTTTGAGTGCCCTAACTCCTGTGAAATGCATGAGGAGTCTGAGATGATAGGTATAGAGCTTGGAGTAACTCCCCTCATAGGTGAAGTACTTCATTATAATCAACATCAAGGAGGCATATCTATGCTTAAGGTGTGAGAATGGAAAGATTATTTTGCTGCCTCCTCTATACCTTGTTTTTATGAAGGGCTCAAAGAAATCTTTGTCTAACTTGCCCTTTTTAAACCACTTTTCACCCACAAAAGGGATACTAGTGGCTTTATATATGGCATCTACTGAAATCCCAAACTTTACTCCTGCAAGGTCTGAATGTTTGTTGTCTAAATTGAGGATGAAGAGCCTTGTAAGCTCAGGATGGCTCTTCACTTGTTTGACCTTCTCACAAAACTGAAAGCACCTTGTATTCTGAAAGCATGACAAGATCCTAGGAAAGGAGGTGATGGCTACTGTACTTTTGGGCTCCAACTTGTTCACTTTCCCTCCTTCGTGATTTGGTCTTGAAGGCCTTTGATCACCTTCACTACCACTATTTTTTTCAGCCTCTGATATGGTGATGGGAGACACTGGTTTGAAAATTGGGGGTTTGATGAAACAAGGTGAAAAAGGATGGAGTCAATATTTGGTTTATAAGGGGTATGGAGGTTAGGGTTTTTAGCGTTTTAGTGGCTTTGGAGCTTAAGGAATATCTTCTCTCAGATGTGTTGGCAGACACCATAACTCACCTACCTTTATATGATATCAAACTGATTGCAAGAGGGCATTTAAGCACATAGGTTCATTTGCATATAATGCCTAGGGTTTACATACCTAGGGTTTTAACACTCAAAGTCATAGAGCCCAAAATCAATTTGAAAACTTGATTGGAGACAAGGAGAGGGCATCACTTACCAATTCTTGGCCTTTTCACAAACCCTGGAGGTAGCTCAGAGAATAAAAAATTGATTTAGGGCAAGGGTTTTTTACCTTTGCATTGTTTTGGCATTTGTGCAGCGCCTTTTCCCATGTTGTCGGGCTGCGCTGTCTGCGCAGCGCTGATAGGGTCTACACAAAAATTAGTGCAGCTCCGATGGGATAGGCATATTTTGCATGCCTTCTGGGCGAGTCAGGTGGTAAATTTGCGTAGCGCCAGTCAAGATAGGCAGCTTCTGCATGTCCTCTAGGCAAGTCGGGCAATCAGTTTGCATAACGCCTGGGTGTTTTCTGCAGGAGTGTCGAGCCTGTGCATCCTGGTCGAGTTGGGCCTGCGTTTGCGTAATGCTGGGGGTTAGTGCAGCTTTGGGAGTTATTTGCACAACGACTCATAAATCTAAGAGGGAGAAAGGCGTGTTTGTGTAGCACAACATCCTATTTGCGTAGCGCCTTCGATTTGCGCAGTGCTCGGGAAAATTGACCGAAAATGACCAGAAAAACTCTATTCTTCTTCCTCACATGTTTTTTCTCTCTTCCAAGGGCTAAAATGAATTTAAAGTGGAACAAAACAACACCTTTATACCTCTTTTTGAAAAACAATTTCATGATGAAACCCACTTTTCTAATGTTTGTTTCCTTTCTTGCTTTTTCACTGAATTTTTGGTCTTTTTGTCCTGTAGGTGGCAGAACTCTAAGAAAATGGTTTTTTTTCCTTTGCTGGAGCATCTTGATGTTTCCCTTGGATTTACAAACTTTTTAACAAGCTTAAACTTTTCCTCTTACCCACATTTTGGAAACATGAACCAGTTCTTGAAAAGCAAAAGGTTATTTTGACAAATGTTTTGAGGAAAAAGGCATACAGTGACATTAGTGTTCTTTTTTAATGTTTTCTCCACTTTATCCTTTTCATGAATTTCAACACTTTTAATTAGTAAAATTGTGATTATTTTGGCACTTTCACCTTGGAATCTTCAGTCCTGCATCTTTTATGCCTTTGACTGCTTGGTGGATGAGACTGAAGAGAAGAATTTTGACCTTCTTTCAACTGACATTCTGTCAGGTTTTCACTTTGAAGCAGTGAAAAACTCTTGGCATGAAAACCCTAGCAGTAGGTGTCAATAGCTCCTTTAGTATTTATATGTACCATCATTATGAGATACATACGGTTTGTTTGATCTTATCAATCTTCCTGTACATAGCCATCTTTGATAGTTCTGCAGAAGTGTCACTCATGGCTAACTATCTTTTGCAGAATATACTTTTGATAAGGAAACCCTTGTTGGAGGCTTCTCTGCTTTGTTTTAGACTAATCACATGTTTGTTCCTTTGACCATTTTGACAGTGATATATCTCTAGTGGGAAAATTTAGCAATTTAAACCATTTTTTGTCTCCCCTTGGCCACTTCTGTTTTTTTAGGTGCCTACAAAACATTTTCCTTTGTCACTATCTCTTTTTTGGAGTTTGACATCTATTTTCTTCAATAGTGAACCTATTCTTAACATGATTTCCTCCTTGGGAATTTCACCTCTTGCTCACCTTTATCTTGACTATGTTTTGAGGCCTTAGATTGTATTTGGAGAGCTTAGGACCCCTCTCTCACACTGATACTCTTTTCGACTTTCTTCCTTTGGTGTGGTGAAGTAGTGTTGTTTGTAAAAAACATTAGAGAAAACTGTGGATATCCTTAGAATGCCCTCTTCTCTTAAGAAGGAGGCCTTATCATCTGTTTTGGACCTGTTCTGTCCATCTTTCCAAAATCCTAGATTTTGGGGCTGTTAGAGAAAAGTAAACATTGTTGTCTTCTAAGTTATCTATAACCTTTCAAAACTCATTTATTATTTCTAAAAATATTCAATGTGCACTTGATGGAGTTGAGGTGACTTCTGTCCTTGTGGTCCTTTTATTGGCTTCTTTCTATGGCACTATTGTTTTGTAAACTAATCACAAATACCCTGATTCTCTTTAAACACAGGCCTACTGCCTTTCTCTTTGCTATAGATGGTCTTCTTGTGATAATTTTTTACCCTATTACCTTACCTCTTCTTATGCTAATGGCAACCCTGATCATTTTTGCAAAAATGTGAACAAGGGAAACTCTCCCTTGCAGAATTTGTGCTTTAGGCCAAGGAGGCCTTTCTTGAATGGCACTTTGATTAGTTTTGGACAAAGTCATTTGTCCTTTTTCTTCTATGAATGAAGTCTCTTTAAACAAGGAAAACATATATTTTTAGGATATCAAATCCACCCTATGACTTGTGAAACCCTAGGTGACCTAGTGGCAGGTTCCTTGGACTTTTATTTTGTCTGAAAGCTTAGACCTTGGGATATTTAGGTGTAAAACATAGTTTTTGAGAGATTGATGTATTGAAGATCCAAAATCCAATGTACTTGATTTATCTAAAGGGCCTACAGAGACATTTTTGAGACCATCAATGCTTGAGGCATTTCTGGAGATGTAGGAGAGATGGGTTTTTGGTGGCCCTTGGTAGCAGTAGAGGGGTTTAGGCTTAAAACAAAAACAGAAGATTGAGGTCAAAGGTGACACAACAAAGACAAAATGAGTGACATCAGCCCATGATGGGTCTTCTGGGATGGTTGAGATGAGCCTCATGTGATGAGACGATGAAAATAGAGAAAAATTATCTTAAGGATAATGAAGGTAGTGAGATTTCTAGAACTCACAATGTTCATGAAATTTGTTTCTAGAAATCTAGGGATATCATTTAGTCATCTATGAAGGAAAAAATCACTAATGACTAACAACATCAACACTTAGCCCATCATGGCTTTATTAAGATTATAGTGCAAGATGCCCTAAACAAACTAAGAATTCATGTCCCATGGTACAAGTTGATAGACATGAGCGGAGAGGAATTAATAGGAACCTAGAGAATTAGTCCTAGGGAAGCCCATGTATCTAGCACTGGGGTTAGAGACACCATTTCAGAGGAAGAAGAGACAGAGGGTACAACAGAGATGGAAACATATGAATAGAAAGAAGAAAATAAAAAGGAAGAAAAAGGAGATGATGAGGAAGAAAAGTTAGAAGAAGAGGCCCTAAGCCTTAGACAGACCACTGAACCAAAGGAAACTGAGATATCCCCTCAAAAGAATATTTTGTCACTAGGGAACATTGAGGATGACATGGTTTCCACTTTAGCTACCTTGGGCACTCCTGTGAAATATAGGAATAAAACCCCAATGCAAAGACCTCTTTACTTTAAAACAAGGAAAATCACTAAAGTGAGACAAGGAAGACCCCAGACTCCCAAAAAAGTGTCAATTACCATTGAGGGATCCCCAAGTAAGAAAGAAGAGGTAGGGCCATATGAGGGAAATATTGATGAGGTCATATCTCAAAATTCAAAACCTAATACTCCCATTGCCTATGTAGGGAGGTACACCACCATAGAATCACCCTTCAAGAAACCAAAAGCACCCACCGACATCAAAAAAGAAGGAAAGGGACTGCTATAGGAAAACGAGACCATGCTACAAGAAAATCATAGAATGCTACAAGAAACACAAAAGATGCTATAGGAAGAGAAGGATATGCAAAAAGAAGAACATAAGGCACAAATTGAGGGACATATTGCACCAATGGATGAACAAGATGTGCAAGATGGGGTACAAGTTGAACAACAACTCCAACAAACAATAGCCTCCCCACAAACCTTTGAAAGAAAAATCACGGAATTTCAAGAGCCTACCCCACAACCTAATTTTGGATCCTATTAGAAGTTCATTGAAGGAGGGAGATTGATCCCTAATAAATTAACAAAACCCCTCCTACATGAGCTAGATATGGAAAGAGGGTGCACCCATAGATGGATGTAAATATCCAAATCAAATGTTGAGGATGTGGCCTTGATGGAAGAAAGGATACTTGAAATGGGGAAAGCATTGGTTGATGTAAGGCTCATAGGATCTGTGATGAAACAATAATTACAAGTAGTGCAAGAAGAGAACATGAGGCTGTAGGGGAAACTACAAGAAAAGGACGACCAACTTGCCACTATGGCTATCTTATTCATGGAGGCCATGTAGTACATACAACCTTCAAAGTGATATGGAGTGTATCTCAAGTAAAAATGGTTACAATTTCAAATCAGAATCTTAGCTCAATGGGGAACCCCACCCTTTCAAAACTATATACAATTCATTTATTTATGCAAGCAATCTAGTGTAGGAGAGAGGGCTAGAATGACTATATTCTACATGAAAAACCTCATTTTAATTTATATGAACAATTGGGACCCAAATTATAGTTTGGGTGATATGTAGTTAATGGCCTTAACATCATGGCTAACACATGAAGAGGCAAGAGAATAAAATATTAAAAAAATCATGGCAAGAGAAGAGAGAGAACCTCAACAAATCAAAGAAGAACTAATAAGCCCTAGGGGTATCATTAGTAATCATCAATTGATCTCAAATCATGATATACTAGCACCTAAATACATTGAGACACAAGGTCAAGCCATTTCACATTTTGATGATACATCCAGATTGCTAGGAGGGGAGAGTTTGAAGGCATGCTAGAGGAGGTGGCATACCCTACTACTTAGCCAATAGTAGAGGGAATATCATTATCCTGAGAGAATGGAGAATGCATTGGAAATAGAACCCTTATAGAAACAAGCTATGTAGATAATGAGAATATAATGGATAGGCTGAAGCTCAACCCACCTTTGTTGTTGGGTTTTCATGAGGGGAGAGATCAGACAAAGAAACAAAAGGAGTGGGATGAGGAAGAAAGGAATGTAGGATCCCACCCACTAGAAGGCACCCCCTCTGAGTTGCCTTGGGATGTCAGGGAGGCCACCAGGGAATTGAAAGAGGCCAACAAGGAGAATTGAGTTTCCTAAAGGATGAGCAACCATTTAAGTAGGGGGATGATGATGAGGACTATCATTAGGTATATTTTAAGGGGTTAAAATTCCATACTTCTGCCTATTAATTTATCTCTCTCTCACATTTATAAAAAAAAAAATCATATTATGCTTAATGAGGAGGGTGTAGGATGTTTGTCATGTCTTGTTGCCTAATTTGAATTAATTGTAGGTAATGAAGACATTTTTGAGATATTTTCCACCTAAAGTATCGAAGTCGACATCAAGGAGATATTGCAAGAATTTTTCCCACCTCTTTAAATATCTCAATCAACTAATATCACACCAGGTTCTCTCTCAATAGCTTGAAGGAAAAGGTAGCCAAGAAAAGTGGAAGTTATGAGGAGCCAAGCTCCACTCTTCTCGAGAACAAGGAGAAATTATTCCTACTTTTTATGGATATGTTGGTAGCTACCCATTTGTATAAATAAGCATATGCAAGAGCTCATTAGGATTCAAATCTTGTATTCAGCTAGGTAGATCTTGAGCTGTCAATTAGTGCTATTTTTAACTCTCATATGATGTACTAGACCTTTTTATGAAATTATAATGAGAATTTGTTTGTTCCATCACTAATTTATTCTCATAGGGATAATAATTTTGAGTTAGGGCCCAATCCATCGGCTAAGTCCCTCTTGTGTAAATCTATGCTTTCTTTATGTTTCAACACTTTTTTAGTCTCTTTGAATTCTAGTAGCAATTTTGTTTTATCAAAATTTTGCTTGTAACCTCTCTTTCTCACCTATCCCATGGGAGCTTGAGGAGAAGGATCTCCAACCTTAGATTAAAAATAGTTTGTTTATTATTGGTTGGAAATATTAGATAGTGTTATTGTAATATTCCTAAATTAGCCCAAGCTAATAGGAATATTCAATTTTTCCTTGTTTTACTTTTCTTTTCATGTTTATGAATAAATGGCTAATGGAGGACATGTAAAACTCCTTAGATCAAAGA
The DNA here is from genome assembly GCA_034641835.2 of Pinus albicaulis. Classification (NCBI taxonomy): domain Eukaryota; kingdom Viridiplantae; phylum Streptophyta; class Pinopsida; order Pinales; family Pinaceae; genus Pinus; species Pinus albicaulis. Next base: position 1,524,107,725 of record CM076575.1, on the reverse strand, counting down.
ATAAATACATGCCCAATGTGAAAAAGGATAGATCCGGGCCATTGTAATAAAATTCACTTGTGTGTGAAATAGGATTGAGACAATTGACTGGGTCAACAGGACCAAATCTCAGTTATGTCTAGATTCATTGACCATCTAGAGGCTCAACGCAGTTTTAGATGGAGGAGCTTCATGTGAAAGGAGCTAAAGTTTTGAAGGTGGTTTAGGGTTTTGCACATCCTCATCTTATAAAAGGAAGGAGAAGGCTTAAGATAAGGGTTGTTGAAGATTATTATTTTCTAAAGGTATTGTCTGCTTAGACATCCCTTGTTGGGCTTTCCTGTTCAGGATTCCCACCTCCTTCCTCGAGCAGCTCTTGGAGGAGACTTGTGCTTTATTTTCCACTATCTGGCATATGTCCAAGCTCCATCTCTCTTTGGTAGCATAAATCTAGTGAGGTTTTCATTGTCTAAGTGAGCTGCAGCAAGTGGAGACTAGATCTACTCAGATATAGCTTATCCAGATCTCTCTTCTCAGTGAGTGTGTCTTTTAACCTCCTAGAAGAGTGTATTGGTTGATTGGGCTTCATGTTTTGATTTTTGCATTAGGCCAATCTGCACTTTGACGTATACTGCACAGTTTCTCTCCCTGATCTGCGTAAATTTTGTGGAGCAGTGTTTCAGAGGTTTTGGCATTGTTTTGGAGACAAGATCTCTAGTGTGAAGGAGCTCTCCTTGCACTGTGGTGATCCATGAATTTTCCAATCAATCCATGTATGTTTCAGATCTGATTCATTCACTGAAGTATATGCTTCAGGTTTCCTGAATCATTCTGTGTATTTGCTGCAGTAAAACTCAGATCTACTCCTGTACTTTCATGTATTTCTAAAATCCCCAAGGGGAGTGTAATAAACAATCTCTTTGGCTTCTAGATTTGTAATAGATATATATTTTAATGCATAGATCTATTCTAGATCTAATATATAATAAATTAGAGCTTTATTCTTCAGAAAATTATGTTGTCTATCTTTCTTGACAATTCCCAGTGTTGCAACACCTCAATCTTGAGGGTTTATCCATGTAAAATCTCTGTTTTTTATCTTGAAAATGCATAATTCTTGCCCCTGATATGATTTCATGATGTTATAAACATATTTCATCTAATCCCTTCAGAAAATTACGCTGCTTTAGCTTCAAAAACTATTGCATACATTAAGTCATGGAAAATCAAGGTTTTCAAGCCTAGTTGGGATTGGAGGAACTGTTTAATATAGCTAGGATAATTTGTTTGAACTAAAATTTGATATGGGAGTCCCAAACGGTCTAAGATAAAATATCCTACAGTCATTTCCCTTATTTTTATGTGTATTTATGAATACACTCATTTTAGGGCATAAATCACCTCTTTCCCCCACCCTTTTGAGTCCAAAAGTGAAGTAAAGGCTGCTACTGATCATATTATAGAAGGATCTGCACTATAACATATGTTATCAGTCATACGGCTACATCTCCAACTCTGTAATACCTTAGGGTATTCTCATTTTGGGATACTACAGTGGTATGAAAGCATGATCTCTGGCTCAACCTGTGAGATCCAGCTATCAGAAGAATAAAGAGAAGAAGCAGAGATCAGAATTATGGAGAGGATGAGTTTCTTCTCATCTATTTTTAGATCTAAGAAGAGCCTCTCCAAAGAGGTTAGGCAAACCAAGGAGGAAGAAGACAATGAAACTCTAAGAGGGTTTCAAGAGGAAGGAAGCTGCAATGAGACGTATAGAAGGTTTCAAGAAGGAGAGGAAGACCCATGCACTTCCTACCCTCACAAAGAAGAGGGATTGTACATAGAAAAAAAATCATGACTCCACCACTTAGAAGAATGACGAAAGAGGAGATCTCCCTACTTCTTTTCCAAAATATGAGAGGTATTGAAGAATACCTCAAGGAGTTTGAATGGGAGGAGACTTGTACCAGTGCTAGCACAACCTTGGAGGGGCAGCCCTCATGTTCAATGGAGGATGACCACACAGTTGAGGAAGAAGCTCTTGCTTCTACATCTCACCAAGGTATGATTAAAAATCCATCTATTGTCATTTCAACACATTGTATGAAGGGATCTACATCTTTGCATGTTGTTGATTTAGAGCAACAGAGTTGCACTGCGATGTGAAAAGGCAGTAAGGAAGAAGAGAGGAACCATTCCTCATTGGAGCATTCACATGGAAGCTTCATTCATGAAGCAATAGAGGATGGAATGATGGATGGTAGACATCTTGAAGTGAGAAACCCTTTCTCCTTTCTAGATGACCCTTTCTCAATGAGCACACCCCTTCTCAAAGAGAAACTTATACTTGTAGAAAATCCAAGGCCCCTTTGGTTTTGGAAGTCCATGCATGAGGATAAGATCTCATGGGAAGAATTCATTCGGGGTTGCACTTAAACACATCATGGAGTGAAAAATTCTTCAACATTTTGAGGAGGATCTTCCCTTCTCACACTTGGATCTTCATAGATTCAAGGAGGAGCAGATAGACGATGGAGGACATCTTCGGATGGATAATATCTCTCATGTTTTTGTTGGACACTTATTGAGCCATACACATCATGATGGGAGGGTTTTTCCTCCCACCTATTTGAGTCCTTATGGGATCAAATTGATCCTTGAGAAGATTGCATTTCAAAATCCCATGAAGTGCAGGAATCTGATTTGGGATGATGGTATCCCTCATGGGAGGAGTACCAAGATGGAGGATGGAAGGAGACATCCACAATTGGTTGAGTGGATGTGAATGGAGAACAAGGAGCTGGAGAGCTACTTGCAGATCTATGACACCGAGCAGCAGGAGGCTTGGCTGCATTGGTTGGTCTTGAAAGAGTTTGGTCATCACTCTCTTTCTAAGGGTATGTGGCGGGATACTTGCATTATGGAGCAGAAAAGAGTATGGGTACATTGTGTTGGCATAACGTTCTTCATGTCAAGCACCATGTTGTCACTACATAATTTGGATTATGGAAGTATGAGGGGGCAGCAAAAGATTTTGTTGCTTGGGATGTCCTTGAGAAAGCAAGGGTAGATTTTCTCTCACAATTTTCATGATGTTGCAGGAGCAGAAGATGGCACTATCATAGTGCAAAGGGGTTACTCCTTGGCCTTAGATGTTCAATAAGGACTTTCTTCATGCGAAGGACTTCTCATATGTCGCAGCATTATGGGAGATGCCTTTGACATTCTACATGTCAAAGATTGGAGCTATGTGTTGATGCGAGCCTATTTGCATAGGCCAACAACGTTGTCACTTTGGATCTAGGATTTATTGATGGATAATTCCCAGGATCACTTCTCATTCGATGCACTTGGTGAGAAAAGAGGAGGTGAAGAATATGAAGTTGTAGATGGAGACATCTATTATTGTGGTGTGTTTTTCTTGACTTGGGTTTCCAAGCATGAGGAGAAGGACTTTCATGCAACACTTGGTTCATTCCCCTTCATGGGAGTGTGCCAAAATATTATTGAGGTTTCATTCATGGATCCATGTATCTTCTTGCTTCCAACATATGGTGAGAGCTTTTGCTTGCATCCTCTTACCATCTTTTGGTAGTGCATTTCTCCACAAGAGGGAAAGCTATTCATTGAGCTCCATGATCTACATTGGGCCAAATTATATGATGGAGATAGCCATCTCTTATGTGGCCTTGGGCAAAGATGTTTTTCTTACATGTATGTTCATTTGATTCATATGATTAACCATGTAACATGAAACAATTTTCCATGTATTCTTCTGAAGCAACAAGTTGTAAAACTACACTGTGAAGACTTGGGGAACTATTGGTACTCTCTTGCATCACATAGGACCTTCAGTCTTTCCTTCATGATGGTGATAATCATGTTTTCCATTGCTCATATTGCTTTTATCTTGATGGGAGACATGATGTTGAGTGAGGCACATGGTTTGGATGTGTCCTTTTGGGAAGTAGGTTCCCACATTTTTTGCAGTACATGTTCTAATGGGAACATGGGAAGAGTTGTGGCCACCATAACCAAACACTTGCTTCTCTTGGAGGTGATCCATGTGTGTGATGGGATACCTTATGATGATACTCTTCTATCCATCACATATGAAACATTTTGCGCTAACTGGTTTTACAGTGTTGGAGGGAGGATCTTTGCAGATCTAATCTTCATGATGCCACTTGAGGGAAATATCCTTGCAGCCCAAGATCAGTTTGCACTCTACAGTTATCTTAAGTGGAGAGGAGAACAATGTGGGGTAGGCTATATTTTCTACCATGTGAAGATTTTCAGCCCACCTATTTTGTGGGAGCTCAAGGTGGAGGAACATTTTCAGGAGTTGCCATGTTGGGAGGTGACTCATTTTGTGTGGATGATTGCTTGGGGATGGAGGATCCACATGGGAATGTTGTTTCCCAATAAATTTCAGATCCCATGCCTCAAGGTAGCCTCTAGGAAACACCTTATTTCCTTATTGAGTACTCTACTTATTCATGATGATAGCTATTCAACTAACTTGCATGCTTGGGAGAGGCAATATGGAGATTCATTGTTGACACAGAATCTCACTATTTGGAGGAGATCATCATATGTGGATGCTACAGTGGGGAGAGGGAACATCCTTCAGTTCTATCCTTGCAGTTTCTTGAGGACAAGGAACATTTGGGAGGGGAGGACTGTAATATTCCTAAATTAGCCCAAGCTAATAGGAATATTCAATTTTTCATTGTTTTACTTTTCTTTTCATGTTTATGAATAAATGACTAATGGAGGACATGTAAAAATGCTTAGATCAAAGAATAAATACATTCCCAATGTGAAAAAGGATAAATCTAGGCCATTGTAATAAAATCCACTTGTGTGTGAAATAGGATTGAGACAACTCACTGGGTCAACAGGACCAAATCTCAGTTCTATCTAGATTAATTGAACCATCTAGAGGCTCAATGCAGTTTTAGATGGAGGAGATTCATGTGAAAGGAGCTAAAGTTTTGAAGGTGGTTTAGGGCTTTGCACATCCTCATATTATAAAAGGAAGGAGAAGGCTCAAGAGAAGGCTTGTTGAATATTATTATTTTCTGAAGGTATTTTCTGCTCAGACATCCCTTGTTGGGATTTCCTGTTTAGGATTCCCACCTCCTTCCTTGAGCAGCTCTTGGAGGAGACTTGTGCTTTATTTTCCACTATTTGGCATATGGCCAAGCTCCATCTCTCTTTGGCAGCGTAAATCCAGTGAAGGTTTCATTGTCTAAGTGAGATGCAGCAAGTGGAGACTAGATCTACTCAGATCTAGCTTATCTTGATCTCTCTTCTTAGTGAGTGTGTCCTTTAACCTCCTGGAAGAGTGTATTAGTTGATTGGGCTTCATGTTTTGATTTTGGCATCAGGCCAATATGCACTTTGAGGTATATTGCACAGTTTCTCTCCCTGATCTGCGTAAATTTTGTGGAGCAGTGTTTCACAGGTTTTGGAATTGTTTTGGGGTGAAATCGCGAAGTTGGGAAACACTTTTTGGCGGACGGCTAGAATTTGGGAGAAATTTTTAATTTCTCGTCCGAGAAAATAGTCAACTCTATTTCTCGACCGAGAGTTTTAAAAAATCTCGTCCGAGAGTTTTAAAAACTCTCGTCTGAGAGTTTTGCTGGGTTTAACCGGAGTTAAAAATCTCTCGAACGAGAGTTATGCATTTTCTCGTCCGAGAGTTTTATTGACGGAAACTCTCGGGAAGACTTTCATACGAGAGTTTAGAAAACTCTCGTATGAGAGTTTTGAAAACTCTCGTATGAGAGTTTTGAAAACTCTCATCCGAGAGTTTTATTCCTATAATAAAACACAACAATTAATTATTAAGATTTTAGAATTGGTACTTTATATAATTTAAATAGTACTTTATTAAAATTAAAAAATGATAAAAAATAATAAAATTATAATTTTATTTTAAATTATTTTATTATTATTAATGATAAAAAATACATGAAGATTTAATTAAATAAAATTTGTTACAATATTTTGTAATATCAATGTTATATAAAAACTAAAAATATTTTATATAAAACTAATTGATATATTAATATAAATAAAATAAAATTCTAAAACATAAATCAAAATAAAAACAACTATATATAATTTATATAATAATTTTTTTGAAATTAATGAATAAATTTAAATTTAAAAAACAATTGACTAAATGCAATGAGGTGATAAAGGAGACAATGCATAGCACCTTAATATTGTTATAAATTCTTGGAAATCTTGAGAAATTTTTGAAGTGAGATGAGCTTCTTGGAATGGGTCACTTTATCTTCCACTTTAGTTTCACACGATTAACTTGAAAGGAAGTCTATTTTCCTAGGTATGGATGTAAGGGAATGAACAATATTATTTGAACATTGAGTGAGATGCCATTCTTGGAATGGGTCCTCCTATATTCCACTTTAGTTTCACAAGATTAAATTGAAATGAAGTTTATTTTCCTAGGTATGGATGTAAGGGGATAAAGAATATTATCCGAAAAGGAAATGAATGTTAAGTGTGACATTCCAAGAAGAAGTGTATGGGATTGGAGAATTATGTTATTGCAGAAAACTAACCCTTGACCCCTTAAAACTTAATTCCTAAACCCTAAACCCTAAACCCTTAACCCCCTAAACCTTAAACCTCTAAACCCTTAACCCCTAACCCATTTACCCCCACTAAACCTCTAAATCCCTAACCCATTTAACCCCTAAACCCTTAACCCCTACCCCTAACACATTAACCCCTAACCCATTTAAGCACCTAAACCCCAAAACCCCTAACTCCTAACCCCTAAAATACTTAACTGCTAAATCCCCTAACCCCCTAAACCTCTAAACCAATCCTAACCCATTTAACCCCCTAAGCCTCAAAACCCCTAACCCCTTAAACCCTAATTCCCAACCCATAACCCTTGACCCCTTAAACCCTATTTCCTAACCCCTAAACCCTTAACCCCTAACCCCTTAAACCCTAATTCCCAACCCCTAACCAATTCACCACCCTAAACCCCTAAAAACCTAACCCATTTAAGTGTTTATTCCATTTAACCCCCAAAACCCTAACCCCTAACCCCTAAAATCCTTCACTGCTAAATCCCCTAAACCTCTAAACCTATAACCCATTTAACCCCCTAAAACCTAAACCTCTAAACCCTTAACCCCTAACCCCTTAAACCCTAATTCCCAACCCCTAACCAATTCAACACCCTAAACCCCTAAAAACCTAACCCATTTAACCCCATTAACCCCTAACTTCTAACCCCTAAAATTCTTAACTGCTAAATCCCCTAACCCCCTAAACCTCTAAACCAACGATAACCCATTTAACCCCCTAAACCCTAAACTTGTAACCCCTTAAACCCTAATTCCCAACCCATAACGCATTCAACCCCTTAAACACCTAAACCTCTAACCCATTAACCCTTGACCCCTTAAACACTAATTCCTAACCCCTAACCCATTTAACCCCCTAAACCCTAAACCTCTAAACCCTTAACCCTTAACTCATTTACCCCCACTAAACCTCTAAACCCCTAACCCATTTAACCCCTAAACGCTAAACCTCTAAACCCCTAACCCATTTAGCCCCTAAACGCTAAACCTCTAAACCCTTAACCCCTACCCCTAACTCGTTAACCCCTAACCCATTTAAGCCCTGAAACCCAAAAAAACCTAACCCCTTAAACCCTAATTCCCAACCCCTAACCAATTCAACACCGTAAACCCCTAAAAACCTAACCCATTTAAATGTGGATTCCATTTAACCCCCAAAACCCTAACCCCTAACCCTTAAAATCCTTCACTGCTAAATCCCCTAACCCCCTAAACCTCTAAACCTGTAACCCATTTAACCCCCTAAACCCTAAATCTCTAAACGCTTAACCCCTAACCCCTTAAACCCTAATTCCCAATGCCTAACCAATTAGACACCCTAAACCCCTAAAAACCTAACCCATTTAACCCCATTAACCACTAACTTCTAACCCCTAAAATCCTTAACTGCTAAATCCCCTAACCCCCTAAACCTATAAACCAACCCTAATCCATTTAAACCCCTAAACCCAAAACCTATAACCCCTTAAACCCTAATTCCCAACCCATAACCCATTCAACCCCTTAAACACCTAAACCTCTAACCCCTTAACCCTTGACCCCTTAAACCCTAATTCCTAACCGGGCTAACCCATTTAACCCCCTAAACCCTAAACCTCTAATCCTTTAACCCCTAACCCATTTACCCCCACTAAACCTCTAAAACCCTAACCCATTTAACCCCTAAACCATAAACCTCTAAACCCTTAACCCATACCCCTAACCCATTTAAGCCCCTAAACCCCAAAACCCCTAACCACTTCAACACCCTAAACACCTAAAAACCTAACCCATTTAAGAGTGGCTCCATTTAACCCCCAAAACCCTAACCCCCAACCCCTAAAATCCTTCACTGCTAAATCCCCTAACCCCCTAAACCTCTAAACCTGTAACCCATATAACCCCCTAAAACCTAAACCTATAAAACCTTAACCCCTAACCCCTTAAACCTTAATTCCCAACCCATAACTCTTGACACCTTAAACCCTAATTCATAACCCCTAAACCCTTAACCCCCTAAACCCTAAACCTTTAAACCCTTAACCCATAACCCATTTACCCCACTAAACCTCTAAACCCCTAACCCATTTAACCCCTAAACCCTAAACCTCTAAACCCTTAACCCCTACCCCTAACCCGTTAATGCCTAACCCATTTAAGCCCCTAAACCCCAAAACCCCTAACCAATTCAACACCCTAAACCCCTAAAAACCTAATGCATTTAAGTATGGATTCCATTTAACCTCCAAAACCCTAACCCCTAACCCCTAAAATCCCTCACTGCTAAATCCCCTAACCCCCTAAACCTCTAAACCTATAACCCATTTAAACCCCTAAACCCAAAAACCCCTAACCAATTCAACACCCTAAACCCCTAAAAACCTAACCCATTTAAGTGTGGATTCCATTTAACCCACAAAACCCTAACCCCTAACCCCTAAAATCCTTCGCTGCTAAATCCTGTAACCCCCTAAACCTCTAAACCTATACCCCATTTAACCCCCTAAACCCTAAACTTCTAAACCCTTAACCCCTAACCCCTTAAACCATAATTCCCAACCCATAACCCTTGACCCCTTAAACCCTAATTCCTAACCCCTAAACCCTTAACCCCCTAAACCCTAAACCTCTAAACCCTTAACCCCCAAACCATTCACCCCTACTAAACCTCTAAACCCCTAACCCATTTAACCCCTAAACCCTAAACCTCTAAACCCTTAACCCCTACCCCTAACCCGTTAACCCTTAACCCATTTAAGCCCCTAAACCCAAAAACCCCTAACCCCTTAAACCCTAATTCCCAACCCATAACCCTTGACCCCTTAAACCCTAATTCCTTACCCCTCAACCCTTAACCCCTAATCCCTTAAACCCTAATTCCCAACCCCTAACCAATTCAACACCCTAAACCCCTAAAAACCTAACCCATTTAATTGTGGATTCAACTTAACACCCAAAACCCTAACCCCTAACCCCTAAAATCCTTCATTGCTAAATCCCCTAACCCCCTAAACCTCTAAACCTGTAACCCATTTAACCCCCTAAACCCTAAACCTCTAAAACCTTAACCCCTAACCCCTTAAACCCTAATTCCCAACCCCTAACTAATTCAACACCCTAAACCCCTAAAAACCTAACCCATTTAAGTGTGGATTCCATTTAACCCCCAAAAACCTAACCCATAACCCCTAAATCCTTCATTGCTAAATCCCCTAACCCCCTAAATCTCTAAACCTGTAACCCATTAACCTCTAAACCTATAACCCCTTGGAAGGATTGTCTGTAAGTGGAGGGCCCAGTTATTGAGCCGGCCATCCTTTTCCGTCTCGGAGCGGGTAAAGCCATCCCTCCTTCAATAGAAAAAATTAGCTCTTCCCAGCAGGTTTTTTGCTGGGCGAGGCTGTAACTTACTATTAGCCGAATCAAGCAATGGTGGCTGACCACCATGTCTGCATGCTGTGCTTTTCTAATTCCGCGAGCAATATCATGCAATAAAGAGTTTAAGAATGCAGGTAAATTGATAGTGCATTTTTGTTTTAGCACAGCTAACAGCTTAAGATGGCGAGGTCTTACCACGTCTTTTCTACCGTCGCATGTTATGTAAGCCTGCACGATCCTGGCTAATTCTGTCCATGGTTCACCTAGCGACGCCGGGTGTACTCCTCTCACTTTGACTATTAGCCTCTGTCCTTCATCTTGAAAGATTTGCATGGCCTCCCGAATTCTGATTTTCTTCTGAGTCCAGACAGTTCCTTGTGCGGGGATGCCGGATACTTCTGCAATTATCTCATCGGTCACTGCTATCTGCCTTCCTCTGACTGTGGAGGAACCTTCCTGCAGATTTAACAAGAATTCAGTAGCCACTGCTTCATGGGGTTGCTGCATTCTCATAAAGTATGTAATCCATCCCAGTTTGTCTAATATTTCCCGTGCAGCATCAGAGACAACCAACGTCTGAGGTTCGGTGCGAATTGGACGTCCTCCCATTTATGTTCTTCATTAATTGTTCTCAACACACGGTAACCTTAATGGAACAGCACAACACAGTTCGCTAAAATTCGTTATTTTCTGAAAATGCAAGGGTTTTAATTCATAAAAATATATTGCAGAGATACAGGTGAAGAAATTTTGGGTATCTGATCTGCATGCAGATATTTCCGCCCCCCAAACGAATGAAAGGTCGACCTCGACCGTCGATTAAGGTGGCATGTGTGGAACAACAATAGGACGGCAGTGAAAAAAGGCGCAATCATGATAAAGTCAATCAAATTAAGTAATTATTGAAATCGATGCGTAAGATAAATCGGTAATAATGAGGGAATCACGTTGTAATAATTCAAGTATGAGGTGAAGGGACAGCAAAATATTAATGTAATTGCGCTATTTACCACATTAAAGTAATATGACCGATTTATAATATTTTTCATGTGTGATGGTTCGGGGATAGAACTTAAGGAATTTTATGCATTTCTTTTGATATACAATAAAAATTATAGGAAAGAGGGTTAAATAACTATTTATTTGTATAAGTATGACTTCAATACCATTAACAGAGCTCTGCTGCCCACAGGTGTCCATAAAAAAAAATGCTCACAAATTCAAAATACAAACTTAAAACAATCGTTCAAAAAGTGATGTTCCTTTAAAAGGAACAGCAAAGATAATCTGCGAAATTGCTGTTCCTTTTAAAAGGATCAGCAAGGAAATGCTCTGCAGACATGTTGTTCCGTTTGAAAGGAACAACAAAAACACTGCGCGAAACTGCTGTTCCATTCGAAAGGAACGACAGAAAAATATCCTACGAAGGTGCTGTTCCTTTGGAAAGGAACAACAAAAACACTCTGCGAAACTGCTGTTCCTTTCAAAAGGAACAGCAGAAGTGCTGTTCCGTTAGAAAGGAACAACAACGTGAAAAAAACACAGAATTTTTATTATTTTTCGTTTTTAAAGAAACTAAATTCAAATGAAATAAAGAAGTATTAACTAAACATCCATACCTAGGAAAATAAACTTCATTTCAATTTAATCTTGTGAAACTAAAGTGGAATATAGGAGGACCCATTCCAAGAAGGGCATCTCACTCAATGTTCAAATAATATTGTTCATTCCCTTACATCGATACCTAGGAAAATAGACTTCCTTTCAAGTTAATTGTGTGAAACTGAAGTGGAAGATAAAGTGACCCATTTCAAGAAGCTCATCTCACTTCAAAAATTTCTCGAGATTTCCAAGAATTTATAACGATATTAAGGTGCTATGCATTGTCTCCTTTATCACCTCATTGCATTTAGTCAATTGTTTTTTAAATTTAAATTTATTCATTAATTTCAAAAAAAAAATTATATAAATTATATATAGTTGTTTTTATTTTGATTTATGTTTTAGAATTTTATTTTATTTATATTAATATATCAATTAGTGTTATATAAAATATTTTTATTTTTTATATAACATTGATATTACAAAATATTGTAACAAATTTTATTTAATTAAATCTTCATGTATTTTTTATCATTAATAATAATAAAATAATTTAAAATAAAATTATAATTTTATTTTTTTTATCATTTTTTAATTTTAATAAAGTACTATTTAAATTATATAAAGTACCAATTCTAAAAACTTAATAATTGTTGTGTTTTATTATAGGAATAAAACTCGAGTTGAAAAAACTCTAGGATGAGAGTTTTTAAAACTCTCATACGAGAGTTTTCAAAACTCTCATACGAGAGTTTTCAAAACTCTCATACGAGAGTTTCATTGGGTAAACTCTCGGGCGCAAACTCTCGTCCGAGAGTTTTTTAAACTTTCGGCCGAGAGTTTGGCCATGCGTTTAAATGTAACTCTAGGCGGGTTAAACTCTCGATCGAGAGTTTTATAAATTTCTCGTCCGAGACATTATCTCGGCCGAGAGTTTCTGGTCAACGAAAAACACAGAAAATTCTGCAGTTTTCAGGAACCTGCAACTTTGGAGGGGCAGAACACCTACAAAAACAAAATGTTATATGTCGGAACAAGTACCATTAGATTCATCTATGAATCTAGTTTCTGATGATATGAGATTTGTGGAGTTTCATTAAAAAATTCAATTTTTTATTAATTTTTTACTACACTGTGTCACTATGGAATTTCATTTTTCGAAAAAATGCACTGAATGAAAATTCAATAACTTTCTAATGAGGACACAAAAAAATTCAAAAAAATCATGCTGCACTTCCTCTCCCTGTCTACTTCAAAAGGGTACTCTCATTTTTCTTATTGACGGTCACATTGAAAAGAAAATCAAAGGATTATAAAATATACTGAAACATCACTGTTTTTTTTCTTCGTCCATTTCAAAAAATAATAAAAAATAGTGATTTAATCTGAAAATTACCGAAAAATAGTTTGTGCACTAGTGCAATATATGCAGATTATGATGCTATGGTTTTTTTCCAAAAAATGAATAACCTTCCCTAAAAAAATTAAAGGATTATAAAGTGACTATTTATGTTTGCCTGAAAAGTTCAAGTATATGAAGTTAGTAAACAAGAAATTTACCCCTCTATATGTCAATATTTAAAAAAAAAAAAATATGGGTATGGAGGTAAGACAATTCTCTACAATTCTTGTTTTTATGTCAAAGCATAATTTGCAATAAAAATATGAGTTTAGTGGAGTTGAAGTTGAAAAACATAGAAAATTACAATTTTCAACGTCAAAAAAGGGCAAAAAGTGTTTCCCAACTTCACATTTTCACCCTTTGGAGACAAGATCTCTGGTGTGAAGGAGCTCTCCTTGCATTGTGGTGATCCATAGATTGGCCAACCAATCCATGTATGTTTCAGATCTGATTCATTCATTGAATTATATGCTTCAGTTTTCTTGAATCATTCTACAGATCTGTTGCAGTAAAACTCATATCTACTCTTGTACTTTCATGTATTGCTAAAATCCCCAAGGGGAGTGTAATAAATAGCCTCTTTGGCTTCTAGATCTGTAATAGATCTATATTTTCATGCATATATCTATTCTAGATCTAAGATATAATAAATTAGAGCTTTAGTCTTCAGAAAATTATGCTTTCTATCTTTCTTAGCAATTTCCAGTGTTGCAGCACCTCAATCTTGAGGGTTTATCCATGTAGAATCTTTGTTTTTATCTTGCAAATGCATAAATATTGCCCCTGATATAATTTCATGATTTTCTGAACATATTTCATATAATACCTTTAGAAACTTACACTACTTTAGCTTCAAAAACTTCTACATACATTAAGTCATGGGAAATCAGGGTTTTCAAGCCTAGTTGGGATTGGAGGAACTGTTTAATTTAGCGAGGATCATTTTTTTGACCTGAAATTTGATATGGGAGTCCCACACGGTCTAAGATAAAATATCTGATATCCATTTCCCTTATTTTTATGCATATTTCTGAATACACTCATTTTAGGGCATAAATCACCTCTTTCCCCCACCCTTTTGAGTCCAAAAGTGAATTAAAGGCTGCTTATGATCATATTATTGAAGGATCTACACTATAACATCTGTTATCAATCATAGGGATGCATCTCCAACTCTGGAATACCTTAGGGTATTCTCATTGTTGTAGAGAATCCCTCTTTTGGGATACTATAGTTATTATCATGTTCATAAGATGCTTACTATGAGTTAGAAGTGGATTTGTGCTTAGATCATATTTTAGCATAGGTTAAGTAGGGTTTTCTATTCAACTCATATTTTACACTTTTAAACATTTTAGTTTGTCCATAATCAATGAATGAATGTGTTCGGTGATTTCAAGGTTATCTACAGTTGCAGGGAAATGACCCTTTTCATCACAGTCTTCCTTCTCCTCTCCAACCTCCAATTCTAACACCAAAACATTGTTTTGATAAACCACCTTCATCGCCACCGTGATTAGTATTCCAAGTGCCAAATAAGACTCTCAATGCTTCTGATTTTGGATGGAGGTGTTGGTCACCTCTCCCTCGCCTCTTTTCACCTTCTCTCACATTTCCACATGTTCCTTGCACAATTTTCATCCTTAAAACCCTCTTGGCTTATTTACTGTAGCACTTTAGGACTTCCTGTAGAAATTTCCTATAGTAGCATTGTATGTCACCATTTTCACTCCAGTTAGATCCTTTTTTATTTTTAAACCTATAATAGGATGCATTTAACCCCAAACTCTAAATTCATGGTAAGAAGAGATACTTAGGCCAATCCAAAGATCCCTCCTTCCTTGCTACAAAAACATGGTAGGAATTAGTGTTTTATTTCATTTCAGAATTAAATTGAATAGGACAACAATTTACATGCAAGTAAAACATGAATGAAACAATAGTTAGGATTTGGTTTATCATTTGATGAAGTGTGTTGTTATAGAATAATTTCTTTACTGCAAATTTATACATAATTATATGAATGATTAACCATAGCATAGTTTCTTTTTTCTGCAGCTAGGTTAATTGTTTATGCTTTACTTTTATTGTCAATTGCAAGAAGAACTTTTATAGACACTCTCTTTGTATTAGATTAGAAGAAATTCCCTGCATTAAATTAGATAGCTTCACTTTAATCAAGTAGGAGGAATGGTCTATAAGTACTATTGACCAGAAGACCTAGTTGAGGGTCACATGAGTAGAATCCATCTGTTGCGCATATAGCACTCTCACCTCTAAGTTTGTATGAACCTCAAGTTTATAAGTAAAGCTAAGTATCCATTGGGATTGGGAGAACTCTTGGTGCAATACGAGGGCTCACTACTCTGGATGAATGGTGGTATAAAAAATCCTTCCATACTGCAACAAAAATGACCCCATTTATGGAACTTTATGGATATCACCCACTATCCATCACTTTTGGCATTATGTACGTGTTTTCATTGATGGCAGCCCACTTGTACCGAGATAAGTATGTGTTGACATGATGGTAACAAGATGACTACACAGGCCAGTTCAGTCATGACAGAGAAAGAAATAGCAGTCTGTGACAGAGGAATGATGAAGGTAGAGTTTGAGAAATATACGTAGGTTCAATGAATACAAGCCATGTACATACACAGGTTCAATGAATTCAAGCCATGTACATATGCAGTTTTGATGAAGGGAAGTCATATATATGTAGGTACAGTGAATCCAATTCGTGTACGTACACAGGTTTGATGAAGCGAAGTAGTGTATACACAAGTTTGGTGAAGAAAAGCTGCATACACATGTGAATACAAAGAATAAAAGTTGAGTAAATATTGACGCACTATTTTATTAATACCAAGGTTCCTTACCATGGTATTAGCCCACAATATTGAGCATAGTAACGACTATTTGATCCCGTCAAAGAATATCATCGACACTAGTGTGGTTTTGGTTCATGGTATTTGCTAAGGCTCACACTCTAAAAGGAGGTGAAGATCAAAGTGCTATGGGTGTGTGAGTAACGATTATTGAATGAATTCTTCAATCTAAAGTATATTTGCATGGTATGAGCTATAGTTGATTGGTAGATTTGAAATAATGATGCACCCATGAATACAATAATGGATCATGATAATTAGACCTGAAAATTTTATGTATTACATGATCTGTTTATGAGTTGTTTATATATGTGGTTTGGCACATTTTTATTGCAGTGAAGGTTATGATCTGAGTATGTTTGAAGTTTTGAAGTGTTGCGCAGACATGAATTAGTTGCAGATCTATACATAAGTTCAACACATGGAAGGAACGTATACACGCGAGTTTTTTTTATAGAGTTGCATATATATTATGAAATATGTTGAGATCTATACACGAGTTGGGCACTGAATAATCGTGTACATATGCGGTTAAGTCTTATGGAAAGTGTGTATGAAAGCTAGGGTTTTGTTGAAGAGTGATGACAAATATGTTTGATCAATTTTGTTGTATTTCTATTGTCTTTCAATGAATTCTTCATATAGATCTCAGTTTTTTGAGTATTGGTAATGTTGCTAGTTGATTGTGATTAAAGATCGGTGACTGGTTGGTTTATTTGTGATTCAGTGAGTGATTTGGTACAGTTATATGTTTCAGCTTGATGTATGGTATTGGGCTTAAATGAGTGTAGTGGGTCCAGTCTAAAAATATGATGAAAGGAGGCCTACAAGTTGTGATGTATTGAAGCCAGTGGATCGAGTGTCAAAATTTATGAAACATGGTCCGCGATGGTGCCGAGGGTTGGTGCCTTCAGTGAGGGGGTCATAGCTCCCTTCTAGTGGGTGCTGGTAAATGAGATGAGGAGGTCGTATCTCCCTTCCAGTGGGTGTTGGTAAACAAGATTAGGGGGTTGGAGCTCCCTTCTGGTGGGTGTTGGAGAATGAGTGAAGGTTGTATCCTTCTTCAGGTGGGTGCCTGCATGCTGGTATGAGTCAACGCCAATACAATATTGTAAGAAGTTTTCTTTATAATAAATACTGAAGGCAGAGACGAAAACAACAATTTTTTTCTCCCATATTGGGTTTCCACCTTAAATCCTGGTGTTCATATTTGTTGGTTATGTGTGATGGTTTAATATGTTCTTACTGCACATGTTTTCTTCTTACTAAATGTCTGACGAATCAATGAAGCACTAGTCTAAGTCAAGTTATTGAATATTTATTTGAATTTTGGAAATATGCTAGTTTCCATAATTACAGCCGCATACATATGCTAGTTGGCTTGAGTAAAGTTGCATACAAAATTCAAAAAAAGAAAAATAATAATTTTTGTGAGTTTAAAATATTGATTCACCCCCCCCCCCCCCACTCCACCCCTCAGTATTTTTCCCAACAATCACACCATATTTAAGATAAAATTCTAAGGTTCAAGTAGTGGAATATCACATCGAGCATAAACAACAAGTTCTCCAAATATTAAATGATAACCTCACTTTGGCATAGAATTTAATGAAACAACAATCATATCAACATCGTAGTGAAAGAAGTTTTGACGTAGGCAATTGGGTATGTTTACGGCTACAAAATTTCAAACAAATGTCCCTCAAGAAAGCTAAGAAGGATAATAAATTATCACCCAAGTACTATGGTCATTACAAGGTGCTACAAAACATTAGTACTATGGCAAAAAAAATTGGAGCTTCTTGCATCTTCTTGAGTACACCAAATTTTCCATGTTTCATGCTTAAAGAAGGTTATCAATGAGAAGCTCCTAGCTCAAACAATATTACCAAAAATTTAAAAATAAAGAAAAATCATATTGGAGCTTAAGCGATTACAGAAACAAGAACCTAAAAAATATGGAATCAATCATTTTAAGAGTATCTCATTAAGTGGATGAACCTAGTCGCTGAAAATTGGACATGGGAGGATGAAAAATTTATACAAAATCATCCAAAATTACTCAAGCATTGAGAAAAGCAGTTTTTTTGAAGAAGAGGGGCATGTTAGTTCCATATAATAATAGTGTATTTTCCTTATTGTTATTGTTAATGTAGACCCTATATTATTATTGTTGTGCCCCATAGAAGCCACTATTGTTATTGTTGTGCCGTTACATTATTATTATTATGTAGTCTCTGATTATATTGTGACCCCTTAGACCCCTTTATATAAAAATGATATCTTTTCATTTGTATAATTCAACAATTTTTCATTTATTTTATGTAAAGTAGGTTTCCCCCTCGAAGAGGCTAGTTGTGAAGTCATTTATTTATCTCTTTTGTGAACTGGTTACATAACACCATCTATTATTTGCGAGGTCCAAGACAAAAAATATATATAATTTTTTGAAGGAATACTGCAACATCCATTTCCTGGTAAAAGACCCTCCACCTCTTAGAAGAGGGCCGCAGAAGAAACAATCACCCCCATTTGGAATACGTTCAAAATAGTTGTGTTCTTATTTTGCAACACTCACGCAACATTTGTGTTGACAATAAGTTCTCTACATATCCTTTATGAGCTTCCTAGTGTTAGTTTGACTTGTGCTTCCTCGCTAAAATTTGTAGTCGTCTCCCTTCCCCATGTGGTCACTAATTATATTACTAAGTCTACAATGCAGGAAACTCTTCAGTTTTCTAGCCTCTTTCCCTCAATTTCCCAACACCCAAACCTTGTTACTTTGCCCCAAATTTTTGACCTCACTGACAAAGAGCCTCACTCCATCAATGGTACTCAAATAATTGAAGAACTTCCACACTCCACCTCAACTAATTCTTTGATATCCTACTACCCCTCACCCCACATGAGCTCCCCCTCCAAAACCATTTCGGATCTTCCTCAAACGAGAAATATCTTTATTGTCGAGACTGAAATGTAGGTTGACTTTGTTATTTAAGAAATCACTGAGACCACCATTGATGCCATTTTTGTGAGTAGTAACCCTGCGGATACGGCTATGGTGCCTCTCATATCATTTCTCCTGGCATCAGACTCTAAATCAGAAAATGCCAAACCCATCCATCCTAGTCCCAAACCCAAAAAAATCCAAGAAGCTATAAGAATCCTGACTCGGGCCTCTAACCCTAGCTCCCCCTATCACCATCCCCAATTGTTTCAGAAGTCCAAACTGAAACCCACACCATAGAGTACCTACAGTGAGAAAATTCACTAGAAAGCCAATATGAAAGGTTAGTCCCAAGTGGACAACCTCTACAGGCCCATTTTCCTTTCCCTAGTACCATGTCATCCAACGATCTCCATAATTGGTTGTCATCTCAATTATTTACTTTCATCAAAATGGTTTCTAGATAATTTGAAACATTGTATAATAGATTGGTCATCGATCATGAGTATCAACAACAAAAAATTCTTTCCTTAACGTCCAAGCACGATCAACTCCTACAAGAAAAGAAAGCATTGCAACAACAATTCAATGATATCAATGCAAAACTTCAAACACTTTGGCCTACTATCGCCAAGGTAGTACCAAATGCAATTGAATATTTCTCAGCCTACACCCTTTCTGATTGTTGCAACCACATTGGAGCCATATGCACCAAACTTATTTCTTTGAACCAAGAGATTAAGCACACTATCACAGGTGGCCAAAAAGTACTCCCTAATCTAGCCACTCAGTATGCCACTGAAATTGAGTAGAAAATTACCAACACAACTTCTCTTAAGGCCTCCCTTCGCCATGCTATTGGGGAAGCACAAGAAATATGCATATAGGTTCATGACTGTCCCGAATTTATCATGAGAAATAATTAGCTATTCTATGTTTTGTTTTAATATGCTCATCAATTGTTTAACCAAGCTTTTCTCATGGCCGACCTTGACTAGCAAAAGGATCTACTTGCACAAATTGATTTCTTGGAGAAGCATATATAGCATATTGAGAATGATTTTTGAACCACCAAGGCTTTGGTATATGACCTCAAACCATTAACACAGATCCATTTTCAGAAATTGTAACAACTTAGTATTGAAGCTTAGAACAAATGTAAGATCCTCATGACTACCCAACCCAATCAACAAAAAAATGAATTTACTAGGCCATTTATTTAGCAAGCTCTCATTCTATTAGATTCATGGTGGTCTTATATCGATGAATACACCCAATTCAAATATGAATCCATCTAATATATCCCTAATTTGTGTCCTTTATTTAAAGGAGAGCATGCAACATGAGAAGGAATAACCTAGGAATAATAAGAACAAGCATAAGCACAAAAACCACTAAGACAACGAGTAGCATCAACCAAGGATTGAATCAGGGACGATTGAATTGATTGTGCTCAGTTCCTATTGGGTCATTCATGTTGTAGGACAAAATTTTGATAGATTTCGACAAATTCTAGCAGAAAGGAAGTTCTGCAAAACAAATTTGAGGAAAATAAAGGAAATTAGCCAAGATCCATCATACATTGAATTTTGCAACAGGAAAGTGTGCAAAAATGGAAGTGCAGCGGAGTTCAGAGTGATCACTAAGGAGAGAAGGATCAGTTGCAGCTGAGTCACATAAGTCATTGAAGAGGAAAGAGCATGGTGTCCAAGGGAATGAATGGAAGCTCAAGAAAGAGAGATCACGAAGAAAGTCTAAGAAATTAAATATAATTTTTATAAGACCCATTTGAGCATGTCGTAACATGTAAAATAATTTATTTGAGTCTAAGCAAGCCAAGAAGACCTCCAAGACCAAGTCAACCCAAATCAAGAACAAGTTGGACTAGAAGAGGCTTATTCGACCACATATAAAGGGTATATAAAGGAGAGGAATTAAATTCATTTGGAGATACTCCTACAATTCGATCTCAAGCAAGAAAATGAAGACAAGAAGAAGTGAAAGGTTAGAATACAAGAGAACTAGAAATACCAAGTGAAGGAAGGAGATCTAATTTATACATATTTATACCCACACGTGTGATATTATGGGTTTTTTTAGTTGTTTCAGACCATAAATTGTAGGACGAAGTCACAGATCTCAAGTGAGGGCCAAAAATTTGTTTTGAGTAGACTTTGAAGGAGTTTGCTTTCATTGACTTTTGTAGACCTTGTCTTGCTTGGAGAAAATATTTTGGAGGGATGACTTGGTGGTTGGAGGTGGTTTTGGTTTTGTCTTTGGATCTTTGATTTCTCATTTGAACTGATTATATAAGAATAGAAGATATTCTTTGGGGTTTTTGCATGTCTTAGAGCCTACTTATTAAGTCTATTATCTCTATTGTTTATGCCCTTGATAGTTTTTTAATGAAAAGAACTAATAAAGAAAAATAAGAAGATAACTAAAGTTCACAAGAAATTACTAAGGATAAGGATAATTTTTTAAATAGTTTCCCTACTATATTCTCCAACATGGTATTAGATCTAAGGTGAAGAAATAGAAGGAAACTTGAAGATCATCTTATTGAAATAAGAGATGATTTCTTGTTAAGGGGAATCATTTGCAAAAGGACACTAGGAAAGAAAAATAAGACCTATTGACCTAGAAGGAAGGTTAATACATCAAGCCTTCATTAAATACATAATCATATTAAGAGGGATCAAGCTCTCATTGAAGGAAGGAAGGATATTATTTCTCTTAAAGGTAAGACATATTTAATAGTTCTTGAAAGCATCAAGATAGTTCAAAGAATCATTGAAGAAAAAATCTTCATTGACAAGTAATTATCATATTCTCTTCTTTGTCTCAATCTACAGATCAAATGGATAAATTTTTCAACGAAATAAACAATATCATTCGATCAACAAACTTCCTAGCATGGAATAATAGGATTGATTTGGTGCTCACAGAAAATGAAGACATGGAATGTGTTGTTGGTGAATTTATTACATACCGGACAAAGAGAAGACTCGAGAGTTACAAAAATATAAGGGAGAAGTGATGGCACAAAGGACAATTATTTAATTTATAAATGATTATCTCATTCCCTTTGTTGTTGATTTGAATATATCTGAAGTGATGTACGATAAGTTGGTGAAATTTTACTCTATAAGTACATCAGATTAGAAAATATCCTTGAGAAATAAACTATAGAGAATAAGGATATCAAAGCATAAAGATATTACCACATATCTCATTAGATCTCATATATAAGGGACAAGTTTCAAGGGATTTGGGAATTCATCTCTTATTCAAAGATGACCACTTCTGTACTAAATTCATTGCCACCAGAATCGAGTGCTTTTGCAACTAGTGTCTATTCAAGAAAGGATACTGCTACTTTTTATGAAGTATGGAATCAATGTGTCTTAGAATAAACAATATTGAAGGAAAAATATGAGACCAAATCAAATGATAATTCTCAAGTCTTTTTTGTAAAATATAAGAAGAAGAAGAAAGGAAAGTTTGGAAAGTCCAAAGGAAATAAAGATATGTCCAATTTCAATTCTTTGGATGTAATTAGTATGGACAATTTAAGAGGGATTGTACAAACAAGAAAAACAACAAAAGAAAGGAAAGGAGTTAATCCTAGATAGCTAGAGAAAAAGGAGAACCTTGGAAGAAGCCAAAAAGATACTATCCCAAGGATCTTTACTATTTAAGGAACCTCCATCTCTATCAGGTTCATTTGCAATTTGTATTCCTTTTATTATAAAGAAGAAAGTAGAGTCGCATGCATTCTTGCATTCTCTAGAAGAGTTTTTGTTTTTGTAAAGCATGTCATTATAAAAAGAAGCATATGATAGTAGAGAAATTAGAGTTTGCATAATCAAGTTTCTTTGAAAGGATTCATGTAGCTTATAAGAATGAGAATATTGAGAACATATTGCGAATTATGGCTCATCCAAGAATTTTACAACATAATGTTAGAGGTAGTCATCTTGTAAAGGAGGATCACCAAGATCCTCCAATAATAACCATCATTTAGGAAGGTTATTGAATAAACATTTTGACTGGTATATATTCCATATAGTATGGAAAAAATAGTGTTGAACAATGAAGGTGTGCAGATGGTCGAGTGATAGTTTGAAAGGAAAAATTGAAGGTTCTCTCCTTTTAAGAAGGAATGATTATCTTCAATTAGGACTGAAGCAAGATAATTCAAAATAAGGATGGCTAGATGGGTATATGAAAGAAAATGTATGAATGACTTTAGTGCCTCTTCTCTAGAAGATATAATTCATGTCTACAAGTATCTTACAGAAAGAGTTGGTTGTAAGAATTTTCTCAAAATTATTTCATATGATTACTCAATGCTTGAAAGAAGATATTTGGAATTGTTTGTAATGACTAAATATCAAGACTCCCCCACAAGAAAGCATGGCGTAAAAATGATGATATTGGTCAACATCATGTCTGGTCTCCTGAAGAAAGAAAGTGAGTTGATAATTACAACTCCAAGGAAGATATTGTAGCTTGTTGATCAGTTTGTTCCATGGTAACTTTGGTTGATAATTTAAAGCATGGAGAAGGATACATGTACAATATGAATATAGACCATGTGAAAGGACGTTGGTCTCATAAGTAAGAAGAATCTGAAGAGGCCATCATATTGAGGTAATTTTAATATTGAGTTCTTGGTTTTGGTTATCTGGTAGATATATGTTTTTGCTATATGGAATGAATACATGGATTGATTTTATGGTTTTTGCAATCCTTGAAGGATTGTGTGCTCAATATTCTTACATCATCTTGGGATTAAGAGGTAGTAATACAAAGAGATAACTTGATGTTCATGTTTTGATGACGATGAAGATCACTTTCATGTTTAAAGGGAGCTATTATTAAGCTCTACTTCGATTGGATAAATATAATGTATTTGATAACTATGACTAGAGGAAATTGATAAGAAAGGTTGATGGCCCAAATCCTATCACAGTTTGGCTCCATCATATCTATAAAAATAAAAGCTCACTATGATGAGATGAAAAGAAGAGGAGGATCCATGAAACTAATACTCGAAGTTATCCACGTAAATATAATAGTTGATTTATTTATGAATACATCCTAAAGTGCTTGTGGTTATGAATTTCAAAATTAAAAGGAAGTAATAATTCTCCTATATTTTTTAGAGGGAGTAAGAAGTCTCCTTAAAGAATTCAGGAGTAAATGATATATTCCCTAATCAAGAGGGAATGAATATTTCCTCTTGAGTTGAGAGGGGGTGATGTTGGACATCATATTATCCATGTGTCATACACTAGACCAAGACTAGCATCGTAAGTCTTAGTTAATGCACTAGGAAGGAAAATGGAGGATTGAATAAAAATCTAAGATTAATACTCCTTGAGGATAAAGTATCCAAGATAGGAAGCAGTCTTGTTTACTAACACTATTTTAGGATAGGATAGGTATCCAATACAAGAGTGGTTGAAGAGAACTGATATTCTTTGAGGATTGAGAATCTAAGATAAGAATCCTCCTAAAAGGACATACCTAGTAAAAATTCAGATGGGGTATCTACCTTGAGAAGTAGTGGAATGTCTCACATAAAGCCTCCCAACATTATGCTCTAATTTAGATAGAGATTTCCAATTAAGGGCTTACTATGTTGACAATTTTGGTTATGATATTGATGCTTAAAGATGGCTTATCAATCAAAATCTTATTATGATAACTCTTCAGGCTGAGAAAATTCCTTGTACCAGTTATACGATTATGAATAACTCTCTATTTAAGAGGGAGGGATGGAAAATTTAACTAGTTTTGGCTTCATAATTTTTGTTGTACTCATGTCATTATGTATATATTATGTAACAAGAAAAATATGAAAGAGAAATTATTATTTTCAAGCATGGGTTTCATGCTTATTTTGATTGGTCAACTAGGCTATGCATGTTATTCTTCCTTCTAAGGTTTTTGATGTCAAAATAATAGTTGTCATGAGTCAAGAAAGTCAATGTATTTTGCATAAGACTTGATTGAGAAATTTGTAACATGTAAAAGAATTTATTTCAGTCTAAGAAAGGCATCAAGAGATCCAAGCCCAAGTCATACCCAGTCGAGAACATGTCAGCCTAGAAGAGGCTTATTCGACCACATATGAAGGTTATATACAGGAGAGCAATTTAATTCATTTGGAGACACTTATGTAGTTTGATCTCGAGCAATAAAAGGAATACAAGAAGAAGAAAAAGGCTAGAAGAGAAGAGAAGGAAGACTAAGAGAAGGAAGACTAAGAGAAGGAAGGAGATATCATTTATACCTATTTCTTCCCACATGTGTGATATTCTAGGGTTTCTACAACTTTTGTAAGGAAAAAAATTGCAAGCCCCACTTGCAGATCAGAAGTGAGGGTTAAAACGTTTCCTTAAGAAAAATTTGAAGGAGTTGACTTTCATTGAATTTTGTATACCTTGTCTTACTTGGATAAAATATTTTGGAGGACCGCATTGGTGCCTAGACGAGGTCTTGGTTTAGTCTTGGGATCTTGGATTTCTCATTTCAACTGATTTTATAATAAGAGAAGAGATTAATTTTTTTCTTTCCCCTTGGAGGGGTTTTTCCCTAGCTTCTAGCCTACTTCTTTTGTCTATTGTCTCTATTGTTTATTATCTTAATAATTGTTTTATGAAAATAATAAGAAGATAAATAAAGTTTATAAGAAATTATTAAGGATAAGAAGATTTTTTAAAATAGTTTCCCTACTAGATTCTCCAACACTGTGTTATTAACTCGATAATTTCCTCTTTAAGCCCATTTTCTTATTCTTTAAATACTTGAAGTAGCTCCTCATTTCATTTATTTGAATTTTCTAAATCATTATTTAGAGATATGATATTAGCTTCAAGTATTCATAGTAGTGTTTCCTTTTGTTAGGTTATTTAGTTACTATTTCAATTTTTGTTAATTTATCATGGTCCATGTTTTCATATACCTACAACTTAACATTGCGACTGTCAATCCTATTCAAAGCATAATTTTTTTCTTCTTCTAAGTTTAAATAACTTCTATAATATCTCCTCTCTTATGAATCTGTAATGAAACTTGATGTGATGGGGCTTTTTCATGGCCAAACTCATCTTTTAATAGGCTATAAGTTTCTTCTTTAGATACATTGAATATTTCGAAGGAAATATTACCTATAGATTTACCTAATGAACAAAATTATTCCTTTTCTACATTTTCCTCTCCTTCATGGATGGCCTGTAGATTATCCCATACCTCCTTTGCAGTTTCATAGTGCATAATTTACTCAAATTCTGAATCAGGTTAGCAACAAAATATTGCATTTAATTCCTGACCATTTTTTTTTCAGTTCTTGATCTAATAGGGGAGTTTCAGTATAACCATTAAAAAATATATGCCAAACATC
Source organism: Pinus albicaulis (assembly GCA_034641835.2). Taxonomy (NCBI): domain Eukaryota; kingdom Viridiplantae; phylum Streptophyta; class Pinopsida; order Pinales; family Pinaceae; genus Pinus; species Pinus albicaulis. Next base: position 1,524,081,498 of record CM076575.1, on the reverse strand, counting down.
ATATCCAAGGGAGATTATCCTAGACTTCATCCTTTCTCTCCAATATTGGTAATTTTTGTTATTGAGTAGAAGTGTACTTGGATTATCCATAGTCTCTGACTTGACTTGCTCTAGTATTGATTATCCTCAATCAAAAATTGCAGATACTACCCCTACAAGTGATACATCACTTGAATTGTTATAGTTTTCGTAAATTGAATTATTCCTTTGAGTTTTCATCTTCTTATATTCTTTTCCATAGTCTCGATCTACTCTCAAGTGGTTAAGTTTCACTGGAGAGAAAATTTCTCTATTACCAATTGTTATAAATACTAAGAGGGGGGAAGGTGAATCTGTATTTCATGCAATATTTTGCAATGTTAATTGAATCTACAATTAATTCACAAAAAATTATGCAGTAGGTATTAATAAAGAGCAGTAAAAAATGAGCATCATTTAATCATAAGGCATGTAAATCATGAGAATGCAACACATCAACACATATGGACACTAGATGTTAGGTGGAAAAAACATCGTTTTCATTGTCTCTATATTCTTCTTATTATTATAAAGAAAATATATTATTACATCTTGCACTAGCGTATACTCTTATCAGTGTGCAGGCTCCTGTCAGATGGATTCTACCACCTCCTCTAGTTTCTCCAGTTACCATTGGATGGAAGCCACTACTTCATGAATAATTTTACTAGCCACCACTGAAAGGAAGCTAACACTCCCTGATCAAATTTACTGACCACCACCAGAAGGAAGCTACTACTCCATCACTGAAGGCTCTAATTCTCATAACCTATTTGGAACATGTTTCAAAATTTTCATATTGGATAAACATATAACATTATTCTCAATCCCCTTCATTTCACTAGTTTAAATCCCACTTCTTCACCCCTATGCACATCACCCAATGCAATGGGTGCTAAGTGGACTATTCAAAAATCATGAGAAATTAGTCTGTTATGACTACCTCTCATGGAAATGGTTATAGATGAATGGCTTACTTAACACAAATAAATCTCAAAAAACGATATCTATTATGCTCAATCTGAATAACAAGATACCAAAACCCTATCTGCAACAAATATCTAATCAACACACAACTTTGCTCATAATACCATCAAACCCTATCTCATCAACATTATCAAATGTTAAGCCATCTACTCAAACAAATATTATACTCATCAAACATCCTTTGATAATCAACAACAAAACGACTCTCAAAACCTTCTCTACAGCAAATACTCAATAGAACACCAAACCTTGGCTTTGCCAAAATGTCAAGCACTAGAAATAAACATGCATGAGATCAAACCCCAACATCATACTTAAAATCTTAACTCATCAAATCATTTTCCTTCACTCATACATCGACATCTAATTCATTAGCTTAGTAGTAACATATGTTCTTCAGAGTCATAGACAAGGAGCAATACATTAGAAGCAAAATATGCATACCCAATAATAGAATCACCTCATGAGTAACCCTAGCAATGATTCATCAATCATATTTCTCTATAGTATGAAAAAATACCCATGAAAATATCAAAATCGAACAAACTTATCCATAATACTAGCAAATATGACCCAATGAATTTTTGTCACAAATTCCACCAGGAAAAGACATCATAATTCCTTTCAGAAATCGAAACCCTAATTTCATTGAAAATCATAACAATTCTTTCAAATATCTCTTCTATCCCAACAATGTTTGAAGAAGCTAATTACTTTGACCATCTTCAAACCAAAGTACCATATAGAACTCTAAGAAAAACATTAGTCTTTTGTCGAGATTCTAGCTAATGGAAAATTTGCAATACCTAATTAGTAACAACACCAAGGCACACCCCTAAAAACTGGAAATTCATAGTAGTAATGCACTGTAGGCAACTAAAAAAGGTTACATTAAAGATATAGTTGTTACAAATGCACTGTTTATCTTCATGATAAATAAACCTAACAGGCATTAGTCAAGTTTTGGTAGCAAGACCCTTCTCAACATCATATCAATATTGACCATGGAACCTTGGTAATAAAAAAACCTTAGCATGTGAAATCATACTCAAAACCCAAAAACATCATTATCTTTCTACAAATGACACCAACTCAACAACATCATCACAAGAATTTCCAAGCATAAGGTGTTAATACTATCATAACAATTCTCAAATCTAGTATCATTCCACATGAAACAAAAAACCATTCATGCCATCAACACAAATATGAGGATCTATAATTGAAGCTCAAGCTAAGTATATATTCTATGCAAAATTCAGTAGTCACATTATTAATTAAGTAAGACAAAGGGTATATCAATCAATAAGAGTTATCCTCCAATGTTGCACCAAAAACTCTATCAAAGCACTGAACTCTACCTACTACAACTTCTAAAATACAACACATATTCAAGCCTATGACACTATAGACCCTTCTATAAAAGCATCATGTGATGTAGTCAAGCATACATAGTCATATCATCAATTTGTTTATTCAGACATGTAGATTGGTTAAAGAATGTGAGTATCTTCATAAATGTCTCTCTATCACTGCATCATACAAGTTAATGTATCACTACAAAATCCTCTAGTATCATTGGCATACAAGGTAATGTATCACTTAAAACTCCTCTAGTCTCATTGGAATATAAGGTAATGTATCACTACAAAATCCTCTAGTCTCATTGGACTTGGAATTAATAACTCAGTGCTCTCATTTGGATGCATGGATCCATCTCTATACATATTTTAGTTGTGTGCCATGGTCTAAAAACCACTAATTAAGTATTCAAATCTTTTTTCAAACCTACAGGTGTATAACATACAAAAGAGGATTATGTTTGTTGGATAGATATAAGTAGCACATAATAATCCAACAAGAATGTGGTGAGCACAAGAAAAAATAAACCTTCAGAGATTAAAACATGGTATGCTGAAAAAAAATTAACCAACAACATATTCTAGTAACTAAAATATGGTGTGTAGATAAAAAAATTAAGCTCCAGGATAAAGACATGATGTGCATAAAAGAACCCTTCAGTGATAAGAATCAAAGAGACTTATAGCCATCATTAAGTTTAGAATATCGATCCAAGACAAAGATGCATATAGTTTAATAACTTTATGAAAATCCATGGAAATGCAACCCTCAGACTTTTTTTAGAATCAAAGAGACTTATAGCAGTCATTAAGTTTAGAATATCAATCCAAGACAAAGATGCATATAGTTTAATAACTTTATGCAAATCCATGGAAATGCAACCCTCAGACTTTCTGTAACAATAAAAAAATTTGTACTGGCTTGAGTTGGTGCATATCTGAGACAAATCAAGGATGATCCTTTCATTACACATGTTCTAGAACAAAATAAAAAACAATTGTGTGGACTATGGATGCCGGGGCCAATGGATCTCATGCTAATACACTTATATATTTTCATCATCGTGTCCTTTACACTTATGCTAGAAAAAAGAAACCAAATAGAGGAAATTTATTATTTTTGATCTAGATAGATACCACAACTCTTGCACACCCTATTTCTAATTTCCTTATGGATTTATAGGCTCTCCATCTTCGCTTACTGTATGAAAAAACATGGACTTTTTGTTGGTAATGTTAGTCATCCTCATACATATGATTACCTTGGGAAATTCGATATATTTACCCATGTTTTTTAAACTTAATTACCTATCGGTATCTATGCTAAGATGACACATCCTCCAAAATACGATTGTCACACTACTGACATTCGGATCCTAGAAAAAATGAAAAATATTCACACTATGCATAGCTTACTCCCAACGAAGATAGGTAAAGTTAAATAAATTATGAGATCCTCTGCCCAAAACACTAACATATTTCTTCTTCACTTTATGAGGAATGTTCATATCCTTTCCAACCTTCCACAACTCCTTTTTAATCATTGGGTCATCATCTAACCAAACGCTTTTGAATTCCCCTATACATGACTTGTTAGCATCAATTCCAACCAATAATCATCAATGTCAAAATGAATTTCATGGGAACATATACTAGTGTTCATGGACCAGTGTCGGATGTATTGTTGTCTCAAAGCCTAGGATCGCCCCACATGGGGGCAATAAGCTTAATAAATGGAACTATTTTCATACTCTACATGCGTAATCTCATAAGAAAATAATTAATTGAGCTATGGTGGATAAAAAAATATCATGAAGTTTGGTGAGAAGGAAGGGGATGACACTACCATGGTCGATGGTACAACTCACTTGTAGGCATAGATATGGTTAGAATCCCTAGATAATGTGGATGTAGATGTTACAACTTCATATGGACTAACAAATGTTGTTGCTAACCTACACAATGGATATCTTTATTGAGCACTAGAAACTAACACAACACCAGGGTGATGAAATTACTGAAAGAAGAAGCCATTTGGATGTGCTCCAATAGATTGATGTCCAACCTACTCAGACTCTATCTTTCTCATAGAATTTAATGTCTCTTCCTCTTTCTCCTTTACTGACTTAAACTTGGTAGCTCCTCCTCTATACAATGTAGCCTCTTTTGATGTTTTCCATGAGTTTTATATTATGTAGTATTATTGTATAAACAAAAATTTTCTTAATTGTATGGATCTTCTATAGAATTTTCACTTTTAGAACCCCCAATTTTTTTGTAATATGATTTTGTTTTATGTTAAATGACAAATGTAGTGTCGATCCTATGATTCTTGGGAAAGCATGTATAATTAGTCCTCACATGTAACCTTTTGCAAGGAAAATTTCAAGGATGCAAATTTATCTTAACGTTTAGAAATATTGGCAAATCTTATTAGTCCATAATATGAAATTTTTAAAATGTTTGATGTTCATCAAATATTCAAATTTCTAATAATTTTATATAGTCTCTATATCAAATCTTGGTAATTTTAAATGTAGAATAATTTTGTACTATAAAATTTGAATGAAACACTTTTATAAAAAATGGAAATTATCGAATCTTTCTTTTGGAAAAAACAAGGAAAATTAGTCCACCTACTTATATTAACCACTAAAATTTTCCATGTCTTGTTGTGTGTTCAACATTATTTTAATAATAAAATTCACTTACTATATTATCAAGAAAGTAAAAAAATAAAAATAAAAATGATTTCAACTAGCACAAACCCACCTAGCTTGTATAAATCAAGTATTATTTATAATTAATACCAGAAGAGTTATATTAAAATGAGATTTCAAAACAAAATAAAAAATTTAATTAATTTTTTATTTTATTTTTGAATGAAATATATATAGAAAATATTTATATAATATATGTAGCATAATATGTTTCTAGTGAGCCTAATGGTTAAAAACATGTGTTTACTCCTATGAGATTAGAAGTTCAAATCCAAAGGGAGGTATCGTATCCAATAACCCAAAAGCTAGATATACCAATAAGTTAAGACTTAGCAAGAGCCAAAACATCACATGGGTGGAGCACCTACTCTCTGAGCCTTATCCTAATTTAGCAATAAAAAATCTCTAATATATTTTAGGAAAAATGGGTGCTATACACAAAGAGTAAAGTCATTTCCCCATAAATGAAGTAGATATAATAGTTAAGAACATGCACTTATCCTTAAATATTATACATTATGCAAAGGAAGATAGAGTTTTTATGCTTTGGGAAAATTTTCATCAAAAATTATATATTATATTGTTCAATGCTTAACTCAATAACCTACAGCCTCAAGATTAAAGGTAATATTCCCTACCCTATTTTTTTAATTGAGGCTAGCTTTTCCCCCATTAAATGTACCACTATGTTTAGGTATTTGATGTATAAGAAGAATTTGTACAACATGGAAGCCAATATGCTCCCAGATATTGCTTTAACTCTATTCAAAACCACCTTCAATTCAAATGAGGTTGGCATAAGGATGCCAATTTTTGGCTTGAATATTGGGAAATAAAGGAGGAGATAATCTTGGAGTATAAAGGTAATATTAATAATGTCATCACTTCCAAATTTAAGGATAATTTATGGAGTGATAAGGAGTTAGAGGGGAAAATACTGTTAAGATACTATAAGGAGGTTATTAACCCTACACTTGCTAACCATGATTACCTTTTTGTCTTAACCATTTCTAATAAGAGAATGAATATTGCAAGGATTAGAACTAATTTTCATGAACTTCAGAGTGAAAACCAACATTGGTTTATTCCCAAGATACCTTGGGATGACAGAATATGCCTCATTTGTGATCGAAGATGAAAAACACTTTCTCTTGGATTGTTTGGCCCTTACTCACATCCACTCTAATTTCCAAAACATTTTCCTCACTACCAACCTCAGTGACCTATGCTTATTTCCTTCCTTTTTTATCACATAAATAAAATTTTAAATAATCCCAATTAATTGCCTATTTCTTAAGGTCCGATAGAACATATCATATTTTAATCATCATCATCATCATCATCATCAATTACTAGTGGTGAGCAGGAAAAAATAATCTTATAGCCTTGCATTGGTAGGAACTAATAAAGTGAGATGTAAGATGTAAAGTGGATAGCTTAATTTCTTTCTCAAGTACAAGGACTTTCATAAATTTTGGTGGGTAGTAATGGCTAGTAAGTCTACACATTTACATATTTACTCATATATAAGTGTCCATGAAAAAATAAATAATGATGGGAAGTAACTTTGGGTAAGTATATTTATTATACCTTATTCCTATAAATTTCTTATCCAGACACTTGCTTAAATTATGATGGGAAGTAACTAATGGTAAATATATGGCTTAGTCCAACTTATAACAAATAACCTTTTTCACTGGAATCCAACAAGACAATTTCAAGAAATAATGTGTTTTTTTATTATTTAAAATACATTTCTGAATGCATAAATGGATTCAACACCCAAAATCCCCTAGGGAACTCCAATTCTATAAATTAAAAATTTTGTCTGATTTTTGTTTAAAATAACCAAAAATAAATGTCTTAGAAAATGTTATTTCATCTATAAGTTAGACTACACCCTAAATATATTATTTAGCTAAATATGAGCTATTTTCAAGGATTTATTTCCATATCCATAAATTATGGCATATCCACATGGCATTGTATTATGCAATGGAAATAATTAGAAATTCAAGTTAAGATCCAATAAAATGTTTCAAAATTACATTTTTTTTTAAATTGAGAAAAACAAATAAATAAATAAATATATATATATATATATATATATATATATATATATATATATATATATATATATATATATATATATATATATATATATATATATATATATTTCAATGTTAAATAATATAGGTTGTGTTGGTCAATGTTAAACTAATAGTGCTTAATAGGAAAATGGATTTCTAGAGTCCTTCCTCCACGGGTAATTAGGAAAATCCGATATTATAGTGTTTCTTTGGCAAGAACTAATAAATTGAGATGTGAAGTGGATAAATTAATTGCATGCTCATGCACACTTACATAAATTTTGGTGGGTGGTAACCACTAGGAAGTCTACACAATTACAATTTTACTCCTAGATAAGTGCTAAATAAAACTTAAATAATGGTGGGAAGTAACTCCTAGTAAGTATATTTATTTACATCATATTCCTATCCATTTTTTATGCAAATATTTACTTAAATTATGGTAGGAAGTAATTGATGGTAAACATGTTATTCACCTAAGGTCAAGCTATTATCATATTCCTATTCATTTTTTATGCAAAGGCTTGCTTAAATTATAGTTGGAAGTAATGGATAATGACTATGTTATTTACTATTTTCAAAATTTTTATCTTTGGATGGTTTAATATGAAGCTTAAGAATAAAAAATTACTACAAAAATATCTAAGAAAAACATGCATGAATATTGCAATAATATCCAAATTATGACATAAAATATATGAGGCCAAATTATGGCATAAAATATATAAGGTTGAGTGTTAAAAATATTATTAAGACTCTAAAAGGTGCTAGAAATATTAAAGTTCCAATGGAAAAATAATAATCTAAAAATTAGTTGGCCTGGAAATTTTTCGAGGTCAAAGATCCCTATCAACTTTCCTTTTGAATATTAATATTACAATTATTGGCACCTTTCATGGTCTTTATAACGCTTTCCCAATCCATTATGGTTTTCTTTTGTTCTTGATGATGAGAGGTGAGTCTATGACATTGTGTTGTGCAATGGCTACAATAAGGCCTTCAAATTATGGTCCAATCAAATGTTTGAAAACTATTTTTTTAATAATATTGAAAAATAAATATTTAAACATTATAAATTGTATTGGTCAATATTAAACTAATAATGATCCAGAGACAAATCATCCCTAAAATCCTACCATAATAAAAACTAACAAGACGAATCATAGTATTTAAGAAAATCATAAAACTACTAATTAATAATAGTATTTAATAATAACAATAAATTTGTATAATATATATATATATATATATATATATATATATATATAAAATTTAAAAAAAGAAAATTAATATTTATTTTATATATATTGATATATACTGAGTGAAAAAATTTCGAGTAGTTTATAGTGCGATTTTTGAAGGTTTTTATGGTAGTTTTTTCTTGTCTAATTTCTCTAAATTCCGACAGGAATTTATTGAAAATAGAAGTTTGATGGGTAACCTTGCACAATAAAAGTGCCCAAGATTAAATAACATAAATCAAGATTTTACCTGAATTTTTTTCACCAGATTCAAGCAGTTGAAACTCCAAAAAATCGCACTAAAGACAACTTCAAAAATTTTCAATTTTAATTTTATAATTTACATAATATTTTATAATATGATAATTATAAGAAAACATAATTAAAAATATAATATCTTAATTTTATTTAATTTACCAATATACTACGACTACCTCTCATGAAAATGGTCATAGATGAATGATTAAATTAACGCAATTGAATCCCAAAAATGATATCTAATACTACTATCATTGTTTTCTAAATCAATATAAAAATTAAAATAAAAACACACAAATTTTATTTTTATTTTATTATTATTATTATTATTTTAATACAATATCTAATTATCAAATTAAAAAACAATATTAACGCTAATAAAATTAAGATATTTAAAAGATTATAAAATACATTGCATGAGTGAAAGCAATCAATTATTTCTCAATCAGCATCCATGAATTGATTAAGACAACTAATAATGATATTACACGATTACCATTAATGAGTTGATTGATCTTTCATAATTTAACTTCGTGACAGACACGACTAATACCTATATCATCAAGAAACGGACAAGATTATATTTTATATTCTCATCATCAAGAAACGGACAAAATTGACTAAATAGAATTTTTATATTCTGAACATAAGAAACGGACAAAATTGAATATTACTCTTCAACGAGCTTGTGCCACCACAAGGTAAATTATGAGGGGAAAATTATTTTTGTTTTTTCTGAAGGTTGGAAAGGTATTCGTTAAGTTATTTCCCCTTAAAACATTATATAAAATTGAATTTTACTCTTTTTGCTACCATGAGTTCAATTATGAGAGGAAATTTATTTTTATTCTCGTGGAAAGGTAAGCGTTAAGTTATCTCCCCACTTCAAAACATTATAAAAATTCAGTGAACTCTAATAGGATAGGTAGGTAAAAATGATCACGAAAGAGAATTATGAATTTGGTTAATGGTTCTGTTATAATTAACTATTTTTTTTCATAATATATATAGTATTTGTCCATTATCCCTTATGGATAGGGATAGGGTATTTTTTTTTAAAGTTTATAATTAAGTATAATTATTTTTCTATAATGAAATGGGTATATTAAATAAGAGAAATAGTGACAAAGTAGTTAATTCTTGTCATTATAGCATAATTTCTAATTTTGTTTTGAAAATCTATATGAAGAAAGAAAAATATGTTACAATTTGTGCATAATGAACTAGTTATACATTCTTTTGTAGAGTATATGTACTTAAAATTATGCAAAAATAAACATAATATATAGATAAAAAACATACAACACAAATATGAAGTCAAAATTAGTAAATTTTATTTAAATTCATATTAATCATTTAATTGGAAGAATATGTAATACATATCTACACTTTGAAAAAAAAAAAAACTATAAATAAAAGTATAATTCACTCAAATAATTAAATAAAAGTATAAATGAAAATATAATTCACTCAAATAGTTAAATGACTTTATGCTCATGCATAACGTTCACACAGCTTCTTGCCTTAATGCCTAGATAACAATAAGATTAATTAATCTAGTAACTAATTTCCATCATACATATCAAAGCAATATGAATAAGCGGATTAAAACAAGATTATCATGAAGTCACAATGGTCGAAATATATATTAAGAAAATTTGAACTCTACAACAATGTAGAGTCCACTTTCTTAGCAAAAATAAGAAACCTTGTTTAAGGTCATTTTGTTGTTTAAATAATATTATAAAACAGAGAATAAAGATCATCTCTATGTTTTTTTTGGACTTAATAGCTCAAAAATAAAAATAAAATTGGGGAAGTAAAAGTTTATTTTATTTTGTTTTGAGACATGGAAAATTTTAAGGATGGATATTTATTTAAAAGTTTAGAAACTTTGGTCAATATTAGTAATCTATAATAGAAAAATTATAAAATGTTTGATGATATTTTCATAAAATATTTAAAATTATGATTTTTTTTTTTTCTAAATAAGACTAAATTTTATTATGAAACATATAATACATGGAGGCTCGGGCCTCTGCAGTTCTAGCCTATTCCAGAGGTATAGTTATACAAAAATTCAAAATTGTGACTACCCCTAAAGGGGAAACCAACCAACTTATTTTTTTTACAGTTTCCCTTAGCGGGAAACCAGCTTTGAATATGGAGAATATATGAGTGTTTAAAAACGTCAAATAGAGCGGAAAATAAGGGTCCCAAAGACTTAGAGCCCAAAACTAGAAACCGGAAAAAAACCTGATAGCTTATGTGGCATTTCCTTGGGGGGGTGTCTCTTCCACGATGAGACACCGATACTCCTCGGTGTCATCTACATGCTTGTCACAGGTGTCATCCTTCGCATTCTCAGGGACATTGGTGGTGCGTGCGCTGCCAAGACCTCCATTGTCGCTCGACCAATCCTCACTACTACTGTCGATGCTTTTGCTTCTATTGCTGGAGGCCGGAGCACCCTACAAGACAATGGGCAGAGCGCCCTGAACCACCCCCTTGCCAGTAAGCTACTAAGTCATAGAGTCTGAGATGGACTTCTTGGGCAATTTTCTAGGACGAGGGCTTTCGGCACTAAGAGCTTCCTCTTTGAAGCTAATGGTGATTATGCCCATAATGCGAGGTCTATCCATGGTGCAGGTGTAATGGAACTGAGCGGAATGGGCGGGCAGCAGAGAGGCCACCGTATCCAAGTGGGCAGTGTCAAGGGAGAATTGGTGGTGGGAGAAATCAGAGGCAGGGAGAGAGACCTTCTTGAAGCCCAGTCTCGGCCATAACCACTGCGGGTGGCAGGGTAACGCCCAAAGGAATTATCTGGTGAAGGGGAGGAGGTGTCAAAATGAGCAGAAATAGGAGGTCTCGAAGCTCTGATGCAGTGGCGACGGGGCATGGTGGAGCTAGGGGGAGTACAATGGTGGGATGGAGACCATAGAGGTGGAAGAGTGGCTGAATGGGAGGGCAGAGGAGTAGAGAGCCAAGGAGCCGAAGGCCTGCAAGGTGCAGAAATGAAATTTAGATTACAGTGGAAGCTGTGGGAGAAATGCACGCCAGGAACAAATTTGATGCAGCAAAGGAGACTGCAGCGCCTCCCTGTAGGCATTCGGAAGCTCAACTCCGAGACTCCAGGGGGACAATTTCAGCTCGACGGCAAAGGCGATGGAGGGAGACGGCCATGCGAATGCATTTTGAAGAGCAGGTGACTGCATCGACTGGCGAGCAGAGTAAATGAGCGCTGGTGAGTGCAATAATGGCGATTAAATGCCCGCTTCCAGAGACCATGGGTGGTCATGTGTTTGGGCCACGTGCCACCCCATGCGCCCGCTGTATGGCTGTCCTTAGAGGTCACCCGCATCTAGGAATCTAAAATTATGATTATATTATATTAGTATATATAATATCTTGGCGATTTTTAATGTAAAATAATTTGATACTATATAATTTGGGCAAATTATTTTTAGAAAAAATGGAAATTGGCGAATATTTTATTTGGAAAAAATATAGAAAATTAGCCCACCTGCGAATATTAGCCCCTAAAATTTTCGGTGTTTCGAGATAAAATAAACTTCCTTCAGTTTATTGGAGTAATTCTTATAACCCTCATTGGAATATTTGCATCCTAAAAAAATATCTAGAAGCTCTATATGACCTAACACTCAGAATGCATGTGCCTCAATAGCTGGTAGTTCTTGTGTTAGTCATTCAGTAACAATTTTTTTCATGAGAGGTTTGACTGAATATCTCAAGATAGAGTCCATGCCAATATTCTAAATTTTTGAAATTTTACTTTGATGCTCTTGTATCTATGCTAACGCCTTCTTTTTTAGTTCTTCTGCTTCTCGTGGCTTTTCCTTTGAAACCTTTGGTTCTAACCTTATATCTTTGATTATATGCATTAAAAATTGTATCAACAAGGAACAATTTTGTGGTGCAACTTTAATCAGTTCCTTAGAGATATGGAAGTGAGAGGCTTTCAAGAATATTTTATTTTGTGTTAGAGTAAATATGGGTAGGGAAAAGGAGGTTCCCTTTCATTTTTCTCCCAGCAAATGAGCTCAGTGAGTTTCTTATTTTCTCTCCCATACTTTGTTTCATTATCAACCATATTATTGAACAATGTATCTGTGAGTTTTTGCTCAGCTTGATATAGACTTAGCTTGTTACATAATTGATCCTCTACATGACAAAATTGTTGATTGATGTCAATGGATTCTTGTTTAAACTTTTCCAAATTGACTACATTAGTGACTGCTTTCTAAATTTTAAATTGTAGTTCAATAAATTGAGCATCCTTTTGTTGGTTACTGACATAAAGTTCATGTTACAATTTATTAGTCTCATTTTTCAATTATGTTGCAACACCTCTATCTCTTGAGTATGATACTATTGAGCTTGATATTCCCATAGTTTCAGCTAGGCTTGAAACTAATTTAATTGTTGTAACAATTGTTTCTCCAACTGCAAGATTTTAGCATGATTTTTCTTAAGAATCCCCTCAATCTAGTAAAATGGTGAGCATTGGAATTTGTGTATACTTTGATAGAGTGATATAATTCTTGAACTACTTGATTTTCATTTAATTATGAGCCATCCCATACCACCTATGGAGGAACTTCTATTTCTTCCTTTTCATCTTCAGTTCTTATCTTATTTTTTCTTCTTTTAATCACAACGTTCTTCTGCAGGATGAAGTATTTATCTAATGGAGGAATTTATATTTTATTTAAATTAGTTATAATGAACTCACTAATATTAATTCCTATGAAGCGTTACCAATAATAATGCTAATGGGAGTTTTCAGCATAACTTTTGAGGTAACCAACGTAGTCTCGATATGGATAGGGATATCTGATAATTGTTAAGCATGTTGTTTAGTAATGGAAGTTTTAGGAGGAGCTTTGGAAACTTTCTGCTGCCCAAGAAAAATTACAATAGTTTTTAGGAATTCATCCCATTCCTAATGTGTGTTGATTGCAGTGGTAGATTTTACAATAATCTCATTTTTTAGGAAGTGATCAACAAATTTTATGAACATTTGTTTAATGTCTTTTGAATCTTCACCGAGAATGACTATAGGAGTTTTATATGAATATGCTTAGGAAATATGAGATTCACCAGTTGGTTGTTGTAAAATAAAATGAAATAATGTCTTTCTTTCTTCCTTGAATGCAAGAAAATGATGGTACTAATCAGGATAAGTTTATTGAGCCTTCTGGAAATCCTGCTTATAAGACTAGATATCATCGTAGGGAGAATTTTCGTGTACAGACTTTCTCATAGTGACTACAAGAAAATGGTTACCTGCAATCCCTAAAGGTTCATGATGCTTTAAAGGAATTTTTGATAACTTAATGACATTCAAAGTTAATAATTATTATTTGCTGTGTGCATGGTTTTCTAAGGTATAAATACCACTTCGTATGGGAAAAATAGGGCAATTATCTTAGAATTTTTATGTAGGCCACATGCAATGTCTGTGTCGATTGTTTGGTAATCTATCTCTTTATAGATTAATATATCAGGAATAAAAGTGGGAAAGTAATTTGGGGCTTATTGACAACCATATATTCTCATATAGGAGATGTTTTCCTCAAAATACCAATCACCTATTGGAGAAATACGAAGTTTGGCCAATTTTAAGATTCAAAGAGGTTTTTAGCAGAACAAATTTTCATAAATGGAAATTATAACAAAATGGAAAATGGGATAGAATTGGTCATAATAATTATCTTCCCAAAGTTTTGAATGGTAAATGTGAATGGGGAGTGGCTCAAAAGTTGTCCATTTCCATCTCATGGAAGGAAAAGAAGTTGAAAAGGAAATGGCATCCGTAATGTAGGTTGACATGTAAAAGTGAGGATTAGATTTATCGATATTAGTATCTCCAAAAGTGTTAAATTTATTGCATATATTTTTAGAGAGGATATTCACCCAATTGAATGAAAAACCCTCTGAATCCCTCTAAATGAGTGTAGCATGGTTTAAAGGAAAATGTGTAACTCATTTTCTACCGAAAAAGCTTGTAGAGCATGGAGGCAAAAAAGGCTTGTTCCATATTTAGAGGGAAATTACATATTCTCTTGAAAAATATTCTTTGAATCTATGATCACGAGGCCTATAGGGTTTAATAAATTCTTACATATTCCTTTTAATATCAACACATTCTGTTTGAGTGAATTATGTATAAATTATGCATTGTACTAGAGTTTGGGTTCATGAATTTTTGTAATATTCCCAATTAGCTTTCACCTAGTTCGAATATTAAATTTTGGTTTTTCTTCTTAGTTAGAAGAATAAGATGGTAGGGAGATCCATAAATCTCCTTAGTAGGAATAAAATCACTCTTAATGTGAGTAAGGAGCATCAAAGTAGCTGGATAAGCACCGTTACGTGTGAATAGGGGATGAAGCATGTGTATGGGGTCAATTTTGACCAAATCAATAGCGCTCGTATGGAGGAAGTGGATAATCAATGATAGACAACACAATTTTGGAGGGAGAGTCTTTGCATGGAAGTAGCATCTTTAATGAGTGGGGCCAAGGGTGAGGAAGCTCACCAAGAATATAAGGAAGGGGATGGCAGCCATGGAAATCATGTTGAATATTATTTTGTTTATGGTTTTTTATGACTTCTTGCTCTCTTCAGCCCTTTGGCAGAGACTGCTGTGCTGTTTAGCACAAGGGTGTTCTCGAGCAGGAATCCCACCCTCATCCTTAGGGGACTTTGAGTGCCCACTCAAGAGAGGTTATTGGGCTACATTTCAACATTTCAACATCAAACCAAGCTTCAAATTTCTTCTACATCGCAGTTTCTTCCAGGGTTGTGTTGTGTTGCAGGGAAGAAGTTGTGGAGGAGTTGTAGGACCATTTTATGAGCTTGTTTTCAGTGGAGGAAGCATTATTTCAATTGGGAGGCCAGAAAGGAAGGTCCTTGAGCATAATTTCACCATTTGGCACCAGGAAAAGCTACTACCATCCCCTACAATGCAGTTTTAGTCATAGACTGCGTTATTTCAGAGATCAGTTGCAGGGGTGGTTTCAGTGCATCATTGTTAAATCTTCAGTGGAGGGATCAACCTTTCACTTGGAGAGTCTATTGGTAGGAGGCTTCACTCTTATCTAGGTCATATCAGCCACCACTTTCTAGCTATTCAGTTGCAGTGAATCTTCAACCCTTGGGCTATAGTTCACCATTTGTATTTTGTGCATTTCCTGAAACTCTTTCTGGGTTGCATTGAAAACGTGTTATAGAGACTTGATATTTATTTCTAGTATCTCTTGAGGAATATATCATCTATTTTCTATCATTGCATGTTTCCATCTGCAGCTATGTCCACTAGGGTTACGCTGTATTGATCTTCTGGCATTTTGTATAGCAACAACATCTCATGATTAAGGGTATTTATTCATTGGAGGCTTGTTTTCCATGATTGTATGAGTTGTTCCTCAAATATATTGCACTACTTTACTGCTAATATTTATTAATAAGATTGCTCTTTCATGGTATCACATTTGATGTATTGATATTTACTGCTATTTTCCATTTTCTATATTACTGCTTTTCCTAATTTGGAATATTTTAGTGGTATCAGAGCATAATCTTGGCTCAGCATGTGCATTTCAGCCAATATGTCATCAGAAGAAGGAGATCCTCTCACAGACAGATATAAGAGGTATCTCAAAAGAAATTGGAGATATGACTATACATATGATAGAGAAGACAAGGGAAAAACTCCCATATCAGGAGAAGATGAAGAGAAGGAGTTTCCCAAGCTTCTCCTTCGAACCATGCAGGATATTGCAAGAAAAATCAAGGAGATGAGGATGGATAGACATAAGGAATCCCCTAAAGGGTTTCTACATGGAGAAAGCTCTAGAATTTCACATCACTGGCATGATCAACCAATGAAGCAACATATTTCCCAATGCTCCACTATGCCTACATTCTTAGCAATGGGAAATGGAGGGTTTCAAGAACAAGAAACTCTTGAAGATTATTTTCTTGAGTATGAGTCACAATCTCAGAGATTCAAGGATCATTTGAGCTTTTAGGAGTTTTCTCAGATCAACGACAATAGGAGACCTCAGCATCACAATAGAGGTGGAGGATTCATGCAAAAAAATGATCCTCACTGGACTATGGGTAGATTTTTCTTGTCCACTTTTTATGGGTCATACAAATTCACAACCAAATATTGGGTAGAAAAACTAGACATCTACTTCCAGTTGAACCAAGTTCCAGAGAAGGAATCCATCAAAATAGTAGCGCTGCACCTTGAGGGTGAGGTACATGATTAGTGGTTTCATGGTCTTTCTACATTGGGGCATGCTAATGTGACTGCATATTCAAAGTTCACCAGGAGTTTGGTGGAGAGGTTTTATCGAGGAGACCTGAAGGCACATTTTATTGAGATAGCTAAGCTCAAACAATCAGGTAATCCAAGAACTTACATTTCTGAATTTTTGAAACTTTATGTTATGGTTCCTGATTTGTCTAAAGCTAGGAGGGTCTATATGTTTATTGATGGGCTAGAAGAGCCTCTACATGTGTTGGTTAAATCAAGAAAATCAACTACCCTTCAAGATGTTATTGAAAGGGCTAGATATCTACAAGATCATTTTCTAAGGGCAAAAGCATCATTTCAGCAAAAGGCCACTATTCCATCCAAAGGAAAATATGTGAAGGCTCCTCCTTCAAAGGAGAGCCCAAAAAAAATTTCCTCTTAGTGATGATGTCCAAAGAGACTTGAGGAGAAGGAAGCTTTGCTTCACATGCCAAGAATCATGGGCACCCAAACATAAATGTGCAGCATGGAAGGAACACTATATAAATATTTTTTGATGATGAACAGGAGGAAGAAGAAGAACTAGAATATGGTCACATCGTTGGGATAGCAGGAGAGGATCCACCACCATTAGGAGGTGGGAATGGAGCATTTTCTCCAATTAGAGGGGCCTTTGCATATTTGCGGGGAGTACCCAAGTAAATGACCTTGAGAGTTTGAGGTTCCATTCAGGATTAGAGGGTATCAGTTTTGATTGATAGTGGGGCTACCTACAAATTTATTGATGCCAAGTTAGTGCAGAGGAGGGAAATACCTACTAATGACTTTCAGGGATTTTTAGTTTTGGTCCCAGGAGCTAGAACCATGAAGTGCATGAAGTATGTTCCGGCATTATCTGTCACCATGGGAACATACACATTGACTGATCACTTCTTTGTGGTTGAAATCCTTGACATCAATGTGATATTCAGTGTGCAGTCGTTGATTACTTTAGGGAAAGTCACCAAAGATTGGGAGACCTTGCAGATGGAGTGGGTAGATAAGAGGAGTGGTATGCATCAGGTGATTAGGGGCATGCATACTTATCCCTCTCAGACAACTTCCACATAGAGGGTAGATCTGGATTTGTGCAGTGGAAGCAAGGACCTAATAGTCCATTCAGTTATGCAGTTGACTTTGGCCCATGATACATTACTGTTTAGAGGCATTCCATCGGGGAGGCCACCAAACTAGGAGTTGATGAGAGATGTCTCACAACAGGTTTCACTACTCATAGATCTAGGAGGGGTGAGTACCTTGAGAGGACTTGGAACATTGCAGAGAGTCTTGGTTATGCTCAAGGAGGAGGGAGACATTCTCCCAATATCAGTATTACCAACTCTCACAAAAAATCTTGTGCTGAGATAAGATGTTTCAGGGATGGATGATGGCACCATCATGGTGCAAGGAGACCACTCCATGGCATTGGAGAATCAGAAGATACTTCCACATAAGGAGGAATCTTCCACATATGGTAGAGGATGGTGGCCACTCATGCATGGGTGATATCTTCCCATGGAAGAATCACCTCCAAAAACTTCAACCTCTACTTGAGGAGGAGTGTCTACAAGAGAAGCAACAGAGGCATGATAGCAGCATCCCGACATATGAATTTGGCATGGGAGATGTCAAAGAAGAGGGAAGAAACATGCTAGGTGCTTTACATTTTAGAATAGGAACACTGTCATTGTTGAGTATGGATCCTTATTAGAGATCCCAGATATTGGTGGAATACTCCAAGGATCTCTTCACATGCAGAGTACTTGATGGTAAGTTGTCAGGTGAGAGATATGTAGTGAGAGATGGGGTCATATATTTTCAGAGTATTCCTCTAAGCTCAAGGAGAAGCTACCACATGCAGCATATGAGGATTTTCTCTCCAACCACACTAATTTCATGAGGGCATATCATACTATCATTGAGGGATTCACTTGGAAAGGCTTCAAAGAGGAGATGTACCATCATATCAGGAGATGCATGGGTTGTTTAGATATTGACGAGAGGCATCATTCCTTGGTTGAGTTGTCACAACCACTTCCATTCTCATTGGGAATGAGAGGAGGCCCATCTATGAGACATTTCACCAGATTATTCAAGGTACATGGTAAGGATTTTGTTTATGTGCATAATGACTCACTAACTATGTATTTGTATTTCCTTTCCATTCATGTACAATAATTTTCTCCAAAAGGGGGCACTCTTTTATTTAGACTGCATGATCTACTTGGAGCCATAAGTAGTGATGAGGATGGCCACTCCCTAGGAGGTTTTAGGGAGATGATATCATATTGAGGGTGTGATCAATTGGCACCACACATCATTCACCTTCTCCAAGCATGTGAGAGGATTGGAGCAAAAAGCAAGCGTTTGGGAAACCACTCATTATATCATATCTTGAGGAAATTAGGAGTAAAACTATGATCATTCCACTTGAGGGACAATTATCCTCCTCTAGTATTGCATATGGCAGCTAGTATGACTTTGATTATGATCCCCTATGTTTATGATGTTCTTATCATTGTTGTGGGCATGATTGGAGAGATGACACATGGATTGGAGGTGCCCATTGGGAATGCGATTGTCCACATTTATTATGCCTCATGCTTCAGGGAGAACATGGGAAAACACATGATTGCTACATTAGACCTCTTGTTTTCATATGGGATAAGCCATTTGGTTAACTTGAGCACTTGGGAGATGCATCTCATGAACACTTGGGAGGAGAATTTCAGGGAGGGATTGGTTGGGGGACACTTGGTTCATGAGGAGAGATTATCACATGGAGGTGTCACAAGGGGAGGAGGAGAATTTTTGTAGCACTCACCTTTACAGTTTCTTTAGAACAAGAAAAATTTGGGAGGGGAGGACTGTAATATTCGAAATTAGCGTTCAACTAGTTGGAATATTAAATTTTGGTTTTGCTTCTTAGTTAGTGTTAGAGTCGGTATCTTCATCCCTCCGTCAGAGATCAAATTTCTCTTGTTGCATTTAATTTTAGGTGTCTTACTCAGTTAAGTCAGCTGCATTCCATTAGGAGCATGGATCATCTAACGGTAGGGTCTTGTCACCCATATTCCTTATGTCTTGTACCTACTGGCCTATGTCTGTTCATTAAAATCATTCACAGTCATTTTTGGTCTTATAGTCCGCAAAGAGTCATATTAGGTTTTGAGTCTCATTAGGTCTAGGTTTTCGTTAATCCACTCATCGGAATGTCTAATAATGTTAGCAGGCACATGAGGGAGGTTCGAAATAAGTTTTCACTGCAAAAATTTCATTATCATATGTTCAAAAATGATTTTTCCTCAAAACTCTGTTTTGAAGAAAAATTGTCCATTCTATCCTTTTGTAATAAATCCAATGCAATTTTAAAATTATTTAGTTGTAATAATGCTCCATTCGCAGCCCTGGTTGCCTTTGCCAAAACTCCATGCCATCCATCCCTACAAAACAGACAAGAAGTTCATCATTCAGTCCAAGAATCAAAAGCAAGCAAAACAGAGTTCATTTAAAAAGTGTCAAAGTTTTATAAACATTACAAAGTGGGTTTTTCAAATGAAAAATTAAAATATTTGGTATACATAATATATTTCCAAATTCAAAACTCCATTTGTGTGCCAAGAGATAGCATTGAGGAGCAAAGAAATCGTGGAGGGCGAAACAAGTTATTTGGGAGTAGATTGTTTAGAAGTTGCAGAGCGCGGCGCACTGGGCAGTGGTCACGACGCATAAGCTGAGTGTAGCGCATAGGGCTGCTCTTCCTTGTGTTAATTTGTTCCAGCGCGGCATATCAAAAGGGCGCGACGCACTGGGTTGACTGTGTGGCGCATTGGGCCGAAACACAAAATTTTTTGCCATTCTTCTCCAACATCAAATTTGCTCGGTTGCTCCATGTTTGAGTAAGTCAAAGCCACTCCTCTATTGCTCATAACTCATCCTTGGTTTTGATTATGAGATTGGTTATGAAAATTTGAGTACAAAAACTAGACCCTATTATCTTGATTGAGAAGTCCCTCCTTAGGGTTTTGAAACTTGTTTTGGTTCCAAACTTTTCCATTCCTCACCTTGTTTATTCCTCCCTCTCACTGTTATATTATCATTACAGTCCATCCCCTATCCCCTTACATCCCTAAAGCTACTCATACCCATCTCATTCCCATTATCCCTATCCCATTTTCAAAATTTCCCCAAATCCCAAGTTTATCCCAAAAAATCAAGTGGTTGTCCCTTGTCCCTAAATTTATCAAATCAGAAGCTTTCAAAAGGAAAATATTACTTGATTAAACCCCATTATCCCCACTGCCCTATTCCTCCACAGTCCCTCCCATACTACCGTACATTTGACACTAAAACAAAAGCACCAAAAAATCTCATTTTCATCTATCTAATTCAATATAGACCTTGCATCAACCTTGAACACCATGGAGACAGACACTGATACATCATATGACCGAGATAGTGATTCCACCACTGAGCTACATGCACTGAGAAGACCTCATAAAAGTGGTAGACATGTGAGAGAAGAGCCCACCTCATTGGCTGAATTGCAGGCTTGCCCACTTGTCATGGCATGTTTTCGAGAGCAGTCATGCTATCAGTTTTGTGAAATGATTGCTAGAATCCATTATCATCAGGAGTTGGCTCGTTTTTTTGTATTGCATTTACATGATGGTCAGGTAACTCTTACCGGTGTAACTTTCACTTTGACACCGGAAACAATCTCTCAAGAAACAGGAATACCAAATGTGGGAGAATAGTGGAACAAAAGACAGTAGGTGGACAGAGTGCATTATGAACCATATATCAGGCCTAGCTTTGTGATACAACTCAGCAGAGTGTTCCCATTCCAGTTCCTAAAGGATTCCTATGTGCCTCTGATGAAACTCATTATCAGATATTTCAGTTGTGAGGGCGGGTTTTCACGCCTCTATGCCTATCATATCAGGTTATTGATGCATTTCACCAGGGTGAGGATGATGAACATCCCTTATTTCATGTTCCGGAACATCGAGAGAATGACCAATCTCGTGCAGAGGAAAATTCCCGAGCAGCAGTACAACAATATTTATCACTATGCATTCATCAAGATAGTGGTTGTGCATCAGCTTGGCTTGCGGGGTATTTCATGGGAAGATTTCATTTCCAATGATTTCTTCATAGCTCCTCAGGCTCCTCCGGAGGTTGTTCATGATGTAGGCGAACCTTCATATCATCATGGAGGTCAGGAGACAGAGACTACTATTTCGATGTATGTCACTTATCATAGAGGCACTAGAGGATTATTTGCAGCAGCCCGACGAGTATTATCTCCACCTAGGGTGGAAGGGGTCCTGCTTCCGTCATCAGCAGCACAGGTACAGGTACAGGACAGAGGTAAGAGGCCTATGCAGGATGAGGGGCCTTTAGGAGGCCAAGACATAGGTTTCATACTGATTGATGAGGATTTGAACTCTCCAAGCTCAAAGTTGAGAGAGACTATTCAGGAGCAGAAGGCGGAGATAGACACATTGACCGTCAAGTTACAAAGAGCCCAATGGATCATAAATTACCTGGAGCAGTGAAATGAACAGTTGGAAGATCAGCAGAAAATCATGGAGTTGCAAAACATTCGTGAGAACCGGCAAGCTGCCCCAAGAAGCCAAACTGAGATGACATCCATTGAGCGAGAGATTGAGGTTGATAGAGAGACTTGGCTTGAGAGGGTCAATATTCATCTGGATAAGTTGTTGGAGAAGGAAAAAGAGGGAAATAACATGCTCAGGCACATGAAGAACCATTATTGGGCGCAAAATCATGTTTGCAAAGCGCGAATCAAAATTCTGAAGGCAAAGCTAAGGAGGGCACTAAAGCGTCGCAAAAGGCATGATAGGCTCCAAATTTTGGCCGAAGCTTCTTTGGCTCGACATAGTGCTCTATGGTGGACATTCAGCCCAAATTTCGAGAAATTTGGGAAACGTTTTGTCAATTTTGAATTTTTTGGCCTTTACATAGATTTTTCTGCCCGACGCGTCGCGCCACTTGGCGCGCGCTTATAATTGGCATCTCCTCTTGAAGAAAAATTTATATTTCTACATTTTTCATCAAAATTTATGCATGCCTACCCATTACCTAAGGATTTTGACAAGTTTTGGGTTGCCTGAAGGGTTAAAAACACCTTAAAAATGGTCTTTCTGCCACTTTTTGGACACACAGGAAGCAGTGTTGGGAGATTTGATTTTTGGAGGAGAAAATGACAACTAAATTCAGAAATTCCACTTGGGTTGGAAATTAGACAGGCATAGATTTCCAACGAGCTATCCTAAACTCAATTTTGACTTCGGAAAGGCCCTCAAAATCAGCCTCAAAGTGGTGCGACACATAGAGATTTCAGACGCGGTGCATTGAGAAATTTGGCCTAGTTTTCACTCAGTAACTCAGTTTTTCACCTAGTTTTGGCCAGTTTGAATTTTTTATCTTCATATATATAGCTCTTGATGTAACTTGATGTAATTTCATGACTTTTATGTAATTTTGGCATATTTTTACTCATGTAAGTAGATTCATTTACCAAAAAGTGAATTCTAACTGAATGAATCAGTTTCCTATATTATAGAGGCAAGTTGTTCCATTGCCTATTTTCTAGTTCTTAGTTTAGATCTTATTGAAATAGATCCTAAACTAGTGAGCTAGACCCCTAGAGGCATGGGGATGAGTTAGGCTTGTCTATATCTTGTATTTTCTCAGTCATTTTCAGGGTTGGACACTTGGGATTACTTTGAGCTCCATTGTACATTTCATCTCTGCATTTTGGCAAAGGAAAAGACCAGGGTTTGCAGCACTCTTCGGGATCCATGTGGTTCTATGTTTTGATGGTGTTTTTCTCTCTGTGATTGTAATTTTACTGAAGTTTCATGTGTATCATATTCCTTCTCATTTCTTCTTAAGTTAAACAAACAAGTATTAAAGGTGGAATTCATTAGATTTGCAGTGCTCTACCTTGAGTTTTGTTTAATTTTCCATGTTTTCAACTATCTGAAGAGGATTATTGAATGCCTCTTTCCCTCTTCAACTCCTCCCTGGTCTGAGCTATCCATTTCATTCAATT
Source organism: Pinus albicaulis (assembly GCA_034641835.2). Taxonomy (NCBI): domain Eukaryota; kingdom Viridiplantae; phylum Streptophyta; class Pinopsida; order Pinales; family Pinaceae; genus Pinus; species Pinus albicaulis. The sequence goes on along the minus strand of CM076575.1, from coordinate 1,524,057,410 downwards.
TTGAAGCATCAAAACAATTGCCTTCCTTGCCCCATTCTGCCCTCTGCAAAACTGATCGTTTCCCGAACCCAAAATTTTCCTTTCCCTTTGATTCCAAAAAAAAAACCCAAAATCAAATCAAACCATTTTACATATATATCTAGCCTAAAATTAACTTTTATTTCAAGTCATATCAAGCCTCATTGATTATTTTTGCTAAGATTTACCCGGAGAGAGCCCTCTCCTGCTCTGGTAGGGCTAGCTACGAGATTAAGCGTGGTTTGATGTTACCCTAGACTCTGCCTTCCTTCAGCCTAAGGTAGATTTAGGCAATAATAGTTAGAATAATAAGAGGGTAGGGAGACCCATAAATCTCCTTAGTAGGAATAAAATCACTCCTAATGTGAATAAGGAGCATCAAAGTAGCTGGATAAAGCACCCTTAGGTGTGAATATGGGATGAAGCATGTGGATGGGGTCAAGTTTGACCAAATCAACAATGCTAGTACGAAGGGAGAAGATAATCAATGAGAGATAACACAGTTTTGGAGGGAGAGTCTTTGCATGGAAGTAGTATCTTTAATGAGTGGGGCCAATGGTGAGAAATCTCACCAAGCATATAAGGAAGGGGATGGCAGCCATGGAAAACATGTTGATTATTATTTTGTTTATGGTCTATTGTGACTTCTTTCTCTCTTTAGCTGTTTAGCGGAGACTGTAGTGTTGTTTAGCACAAGGGTGTTCCTGAGCAAGAATATCACCCTCATCCTCGGGGAGCTTCAAGTTCCCACTCAAGAGAGGTTACTGGGATACATTTCCACATTCTGATATCAGGCCACGCTTCATCTTTCTTCTAGAACGTAATTTTTGCCAGGTTTTTGTTGTGTTGCAGGGTAGAAGTTATGGAGGGTTTGTAGGGCCATTTTCTAAGCTTTTTTCAGTGGAGGAAGCATTATTTCCATTGGGAGGCCAGAAAGGAAGGTCCTTGAGCATAATTTCACCATTTGGCACCAGTCCAAGCTACTACCATCCCCTACAACGCAGTTTCAGTCATAGAATGCGTTATTTCAGAGATCAGTTGTAAGGGCGGTTTCAGTGCATCATTTGGGGAGTTAGATCTTTAGTGCAGGGATCAAACTTTCACTTGGACAGTCTATTGGGAGGAGGCTTCAATATTTTCTACATCAGATCAGCCACCACTTTCCAGCTATTTAGTTGCAGTGAATCTTCAACCCTAGGGCTGTAGTTCACCATTTGTATTTTGTGCATTTCTGGAAACCCTTTCTGGGTTGCATTGGAAAGGTGTTATAGAGCCTTGATATTTATTTCCAGTATCTCTTGAGTCATATATTATCAGTTTTTTTCTATCATTTCATGTTTCTAGCTATAACTATGTCCACTAGGACTGCGCTGTATTGATCTTCCGACATTTTGTATAGCAACAACATCTCATGATTGAGGGTATTTATTCATTGGAGGCTTGTTTGCCATGATTGTATGAGTTGTTACTCAAATACAATTCACTTCTTTGTTGTTGATATTCACTAATATTATGGTTCTTTCATGGTCTCACATTTGATGTATTGATATTTACTGCTATTTTCCATTTTTATGTCCTATATTACTACTTTTCCTAATTTGGAATATTACAAGTTTATACATAACCTGAAGGTTGTAGGAATGAAAATAACCCACAATTGTGCCTCCAACAATTCATATGGAACATGTAGGCACATCTAGATGATTTATGGCCCAGCAAATCATGTCACTGTATGGCAAAATTATGGGGCGTGAAACAATTTTATGCGGGGCTTATTTCACCACGTCACACAAGGAGGTATCAGGGATGGGCTCTCCTAGCTCTATTTCTTCTCAACTTCCTTGAATTTCATCCTAAAGTTGCTTATAGATATTATACTAGGAAGATATGCCAGTGTATTTTTTATAATGACTGAATCAGAGAAAATATCAAAATTAGGATTTTTATAATCTGGGTCTTCGATTGTTGGTTACAAAGATTTTTGTATCTTCTTGTTATGATTACGCGTGTTTTGAGCCTTGTGGATATTTCCAGGATTAGAGGCCTAAGCTAATTAGGAAAAATAGAACAACGTTATAGGATTACCTTTAGCAATTCAAAGTTGGTTTAAAATTTGGAAACAAGGAAATCAATATATATCATTATTGAATAAATGACATTAAAGACTTAAATGAGGTGAATTGTATCCAAGGTGGAGTCCTAACTATACACTAATGAGAACAATGAATCCTGAAAAGATTTACATTTAGTTGTAGAGGTTCCTTTATTAATCAAATGATTAAGGTATAATTACATGATTAGACTCGGTAATTAAATATAATTAATGATAACTTCCACCACGGGATGTTTGTTGTATTTGTGAAAGATTATGAAGGTGTTTATGCAGGACAAGAAAATATATTTGTTGAAGGATGTGAGAAAACAATGCTATTCACCTTATATCTAATGTTTAGTTGGCCATTTCCATTGATCCAAATATTGTATGCAAAGTGATTATGTGTGATCCCATGACAAGAACACGTGGAAACACTAAACATGGAGTTTAAAGCCACATCACCGTGGGAGTGATTCCTTAATGCAATATTGTAGTGTGTGATTTAAAAGTGTCAGTAGCCATGATCCATTGACTAACAGATGTCAGGAGACAAAAATTTCTATGTTATTCAATTGAAATATTTACATGTTGTCGCAGGAATACATGTAATATTTTATGCCTTAACAACAATAGAGAGGGGTGTCATTAACAAGAAAAGTGTACAACATGTAAGAAAGACTGACTTCATTTTCTTTAGTTTTTTGCAAGCTTTCAAAAGGATATAACTATGGATTTTATACATATGAGGAAAAATAATAAATGAAGGGTTTTAAACTTAGAAAAAACATAGAGAGGAAGGGTAAGGTAATAAAAATGAGAAGGGTCCCCATTTTTATTAGTAACCTCCATACAAAATGTCAGATTATTTTCTTTCCACAAAAATCTAAACCAATGAAAGGGATGTGCAAAATAAGGCACGTGCAGAGTTAAAGATTATCTTGGTTTCACTTTCCCTCATTTTTCCCAATTTTCATACATTTTGATCAAATTTTTCTTCAATAAAGATACACAAAAACACACAAGGTATTTCACTTTTTTTTTTCTTTTTTTTTATAGTAATTAGAAAACTAAAATGTTAGAACTTTTGGTTTTGTCAATCGATAAACATGGGATCAAGGTTGAGATCACACCTTTTAGGGATCAAATTTCCTAATTTTAGGATTAATATCACTATGTTTTTGCTCTAGGATAGGGATCATATCTCCATTTGTTATATTTCAGCTTCTACAAATAACAATAGAAAGTAGAACAAAGGGGTCACTATATACAAGAAAATTTTAATTGAGCTGTAAAATTTCCTTTTTATATCTTATAAAATTTTGAGATTTTAGTCTAATTTTTAGAATATGCTAGTATTATTGAGTAAATGGAAAGTTTGAAGAGTTATAATTCTTTTGTCATGTATGTTGTTATCTTATGTGAGTTAATATAAATAGATTTCTCTATTTCCATTGTATGTATGTTTGCTTGCTAAATAATTTAAGTTATTTTTAGCTTTGTATTATATGCTAATTGTTTATGCTTTCTTTGATATCTTATATATTTTTATTAGTCATAACTTTCCTTTAACTTAAGCTTGAATCTCTCTTCTAGTCACAAATTGAATTGGTTACTGGAGTACTATTAGCGATGTTATCTAATCATAGAGTTGTGATAAAATGTTTCAATATACCTTTCTAACAGTGGAATAATTGTGGATTGTAGTTAGAATATTGAATTTTGATTACACATATTCCATTTTTCTCAGTTAAAAAGTATTCACTTTATAAATTTTTGTTAAAACATATTTTATTCATTAGCGACGCAAGCTTACTAACCATGGTTGATAAATTAAAATCTCAACTTATGCAAATAGGATTTCTAACACAACATCAATAACATAAATGATTAAACTCTAACATTATCAATCACATCATCTACCATGTCATACTTTGAGTTATGTGTCCCGCATGTCCACCATTTATTCTTACTTACTACCAAAAGAGATTTGATTTTTCATAAAAAAAAATTTTAAATAAAGTATATATTTTTTTAACTTCTACATATATCAAAAAATTATTTCATCCATATATTTGGATTCTGTTAACAAATAGGAAGAATCCAAGTAACTAATAGAAAGGAATTTATTACCATATTTTATGTTTTTAGGATATCTAGAATCTATCATCTATTGCTAAAATATGTGTTATTACGTCAATTCCATCAATCTCAAACTACCACATCATCAATCACATCATCTACCATGTTTAGTTTGAGTTATATATTTCCACATTTCCACTATTTTTTCTTCCCTACTGACAACTACATCTAAATTTTGTTCCATTATGTCCACGAGACCTAACATAGCACGTACATTTGTTGCATACTAAACAATACCCTTAATTTGACTACATATTGGAAAATGCCTCTAAAAATCACTTTAGTTAACTCCATACCAATACACCTTCCACATTTAAAAGCCCCCCACTTTCACTAAATATTGTAGGTATCGATTCTTTCATTAACATTTTTTATACCCCTTTATATTTATATCCCTTTATTTCCATTAACAATGGTAAGAAGTTTCCGCACATAGAAAGAATAACCTAAATACTAGGTGGTTGAAAACTTGAAAGTTTCAATAAAAAAGAGGCAAATATAAGTTGGTTTATTTACAAATACATGCTATGGAAACTTTGAATGGAAAATATGTAGATTTGAACTCTCAATTGCTTATATACTCTATTGAATACTAAAAAAGATACACTACAATAGTTCAAAAAAGAAACCTCGATAAAGAACACAATGACGCACTTTTCATCTCACTTATGTAATAAGAAGAGGAGGGAAAGTACAATGAACATGGAAATGATAAAAGATCCTATCTTGTTGGACTTTTTCAAATCATAGCCCTAATCTGATCACCTAGTGCACCATAGTTGCATGGTAAGAGTGCAAAGTAAGTGTATATCCTTCAAAAGATGAACTAGAGCATGTAAGCATGCATCCCTTCCTTGATATTGGTGTCCTCTGCCTAAGATGGGAAGTTCTCATGCAAAATTATTCTAATTGACTAAGCATTTGCACCTTCTTAAGAATAATAGATCAGACATGCTAAAAAAATAAAATAAAAAATATCTAATAATAGAACAAATCTATCAAAAACCGAATGTGCTAAATTTGAAACAACATCTAAAATGGAATTAATTGAAGGTGTGACATGTGTGCCCTTAGCATGCATCCACCCTCTTCCAAACAATATTATATTTCACTATCTCCTATGTCATGCATGTGCCCTATACCAAGCAATAGTCGGTATCACTATCTCCTTCACTTTCATTCAACCCATTCATTACTAATGTAAGGAAAGGGTGAAGGTGCCATACATGTTGTCTTCTATACTACCCCATCATTAGGAGGATCGCTAGCTTAGCAACAGGTAAAAAATCTTAGCACACACATTAAGAATAGATCATAGAGGTATTAGTAATGTGATGCATGTATTTTATAGAGAAAGGCTATTTTGGAGCAAGAGCAGAAGTGGGAAGCAAGAGTAGAAGCAGGAAGTGGGAGTGGAAGCAAGATAAAGGAGTGACATTTTCAAAAGCTCTCAGGTTGGGAGCGATTTTGGGAGTGAATTTTATATAATATATATTTTCATATATTTTGATGCATATATATCAACAAAATATTATAGAATGATGAATTTGTGATAAAAAAACATGGAAACATGGATTAAACCATATAACATCATTCATCTAATAATTATATTCTTCAGCAACCACAGGTCAAGAAATCATGTAAGTTCTCATTTATATAACATCTAAAGGTGCACATAACCAAAATAACATTGAGTTTAATCCATCTCTTAAATGAAAACACATCGAAAAATAGGCACTGGATGGACTCTAACATCCAAAAAAATGATGCTACAATAAATACCTACATATCATCAAAAGTGTTACCTATCTTAGGATCTTTTCCATTAATATCACCCTCTAAGAATTAACAAAAGATAGAAAAATTGTAGCATATCAAGTCAATATATTGTTTTAGTGAAAGGTACATTTTTAATAGGGTCATGATAGAGAAGTTTAACAACCAACGTCACTAACATCAAGGTACATAAAGGGCTTTGTTCTCTTGATTAAATATAAGTTCCATAACCTGGTACATGACAAAATCCAATGGAAACAATGTGATCCCCCAAGTTTTGAAATGCTGAAAAATTAATAAGTTTGCTGGATTTTGAGTAAGATCTAAAATTCTACTTTCTCCATATGAAATCTGATGAGGTCTTAACTACTCTCAAACATCCTGAGTCATTTCATGGTAATGAAAGATAAAGGGTAATTTCACTTTTACTTTAAGAATTTAAGATTACCATGAATTGCTTATCAATACTAGGGCCATAGATTTGAATATTAGGCTACTATGGACCTAATATTACCATAGTTTTTTATTTATCCCTCCCACTCTCGATACTCCCACAATAATCCTAAAACTCTATTTCTCCCGCCCACTTTTTTTTTCCTCCACATGGCCAATGTATTGTATAAAAATACCTTATAATACACATATTTATATACAACATATAAAAACCCTGGATCCCCCTATTATATGTTCAATATATTATTTTATTTTTTCCTCATTTTTTATGTCACAATATGAGTGCACGTGATATGGTATTTCTTTGTTAGTGAATCCCTCATGATTATAGCTAATTTTTTTGTCCTTGATCGTAACCTACTTGATAGATATGTAAACATGATGGTTATGAAAATGCTACAAGTGATATGAAAAATGAATATCAGTTCAAAAACAAATGGATGGTAAATATAAAGTGTGAGAAAGTATATGCAGGTCCTATGAAGAAATATCATGTACATACGCAATTATGGTGAAGCGAAGTCGCATACATAATATGCACCATGGTAATTGGAATACCAATGGTATTTACATGGTATTGGCCCATAGTAATGAGTGTGACAATGCTTATTTGATCACGTTGAAGAATACTAACAAAGTTACTAAGGGATTCACCTAAGCTTTTGTCTAAGGATAAAGCTATATAAGGAGATGGACATCAAAGAGTTAGGGGTGCATGTTTTGTGTTATCTATGAATGATTTGATTTGAAATAGGTGTGCACGAAGGAACAAGAAGAAAACTCAGATCTAGAAAACTTGAAGCATAATGAGATATGTGCTTGTTTGATTTACTTATTGAGATATATAATAATGATAGATCTGTGATTGTGATGTGATATGAATAAAGTAATTATTTTTTAAAGTAAGTATTGTGGAGTGTGAAATCAATTTTTATAGCAAAGGTTTTCAGGTATGTATGTCATTCTGTATCAAGTTAGTCGCATGCATATGCATGTATGATTTTGGATAGTCTTGTATATATTCTATGAAGTATTTTCAGTGTGTTAAGAATATGATCGCTGGTATTATGCATGAATGTCGCTTACATACATAGATATTATTTGTAAAAGTCATGTATACATGTTAGGGTTTTGTAGTATGAGTTGTTGATAATGTGATGTAGGGTCAACAAGCTAACCCCACTTATTACCCACTTTATCCCTTTTTGAGTACATACTTCTCCATTAACCCCCAATCGGATGGGTTTTCCTCTAATATCTCTTTGAGTTTACAATTGAACCTTTATTTCATACACCCACTTTACACTTTATACATTATCCTTTAATACCCTTGCAGAAGCTTATTTTAAAATTAGTTCTTTGGTTCAAAACCTCGTACATACACTTTTACTCTTTATGAATTAATCTTACCTTTTTCCTATTTGCTGCTCATAAGTGACTATTCACCTTACCCGATGAATCTCTCGATACGTGGCATCGCATATGCTTCCTTTTGGCATCGCGGATCCCATATCGCATGTGTCCTTCAGCATATTTTGATTCCATAGCGCATACACTATAGCGCAATACTCGAACTATAGTGCAATTTTACAACTTTGCCAATATCGCACATCGACAAACATAAGACTTCACATATCAGCGATTTTAATATGTCATAATTCGCAACCCATAGCTTATTGCATGTCACATAATTTAACCCATCGGCTCTTCGACTTGTCGCACATATAGCCTCGTTAGCACTTCGAAAGTTTATACTTATCACACTTCACCACTTTTATAGTTACACAGTTCACCACTTCCCCATATCACATGATCTATGCGATATGTGTAGGAATCACGTGTTGACACGTGTCCTCGTCACAGCTTTCCCATCTTATCTTGCAAAGTAATCTGGGTCACCCTTCTTTTCTTTGGAATTTGCGAATTAATTTGCATCGTCCATAGTTCTCCTTCCAGAAATCTTCTTAAGTGTTTGGGTAAAACTTAACATTGTTGAAAATGCAGCAAGATGATGGAGCTTAGTGAAATGAAGTCGCCTTCACTAAGTGGGCCCGCAGGCAAATTTTGGCGCAAAGTCTATTTTTAGACTATGTCTATTTTTAGACATATGGAGCATGGTCCGGGGATTGCAGTATGTTATTCTTGGAGTATTGGTCATGTTGGTAAAAATAGATGGACCTCTATTTTTGGACCTATAGGTCGAAGTCTATTTTTAGACTGCCTATCCTAAAAATAGGGAAGTCAAATATTATTTACCCTTAATAATATTTGGACTCTAAACTTCAGTTTACTCTCTTGGAGCACTTCAGTTCGAGCCTTGGAAGTGGCTCATGCATCTGACAGAGGAATTACGCTATTCCTAGGGTTTTGGTGAGCTCATGCATGGTTGACTTCAGTTAGGACTTCAGTGGCAGAAGTTTGGTGGAGTTGATGAGACAGTTGGTGGAGTTGTGTTCGGTTTAACTTAGTTGAACTAGTTGAGATTAGTTTAACTAGCTAATCAACTAGTAATGAGTGGAGTGAATTAAATATTATTTAATTCACTAATTATTAAATCATTATTCAACTCAAGAACACATCAGTTCACTACAGTGCATGGACAGTTCAGTGGAGACCAGTGAAAGAGGTAGATGAAAGGGTTGAGATAGCTATCAGTTGTGACATCAGTTGTGCATGATATTTGCACAACACTAGGAGGAATTTCCCATGATGATTGCGCTGTCAAGCCAAGGAGATTCGAACCTTGGATCTCTCATTAGACCAGACTTGATTGCGCAATAGAGGCAGGAAATTAGTGGATGTGTTTTGAACCTGTGACTTGTTCAAAACCAAGCTAGTTTGTGTGTAACTTCACGAGATAGTACTGAGTACTTGTGAGGAGTATTGTACTAAGTTTGTTACATGTTTTCTCCATTATAATATACACAATAGATGCGGGGTTTTCATCTATAAGCTTTCCCCATACATACTTTGTAATGTGTGTGATGTTTTGATGATCTTTTGATCGCATACCGCTTGTTTTATTTCTGCATGTGTGATGATCTGAGTGGAAGAGATTATGTGTTGCATATTAATTCAAATTGATATGTGATCAGGATAATATTGGTGGATAATTATTCATTATTCAGAAAATTTCTACATGGTATCGGAGCTATTGAAGTAGAGATTGATCATCACAGTGATTACAAACTTTTTTCGGTAGACAGAGTCTGCATGCGGGCCAGGTAGCCTCTGGATCCATCCTTTCCTTTGAAAGGTGATATATCCAGTAAATGCCCCTGCAGTCGATCTCTGTGCTAGAAATAATTTGTTCTCACAGATCAAGAGTGGTTGAGCTTTGAGCTTGGAATTCGAATTTTGCAGCAGTTTTGTTTTCTTGGTGCCGGAGTTGAAAATGTCTTTCAACGGTTTGCGACTCGAATATGCTCTTGAAGGTAGTTCAAATTATGTTGCATGGAAGGATCGCATGGAGGCAGTATTAGAAGATAATGGTCTGAAGGAGTTCATAGATATGGATGTCCAAAAGCCCACTGATCCTGCTGAAGTCGAAGTATGGCAAAAGAAGATGGTGAAATGTCGAAGGATCCTGTTGGAGGGCGTCAAGGATCATATTGTATCCAGCCTGCATGGAAAGGCTACTCCATATTTAATGTGGAAAGCTTTGACGGATCTATTCCACAGTAAGAGCGACCAAAGGAAGCTGGCGCTCAAAGATAAGCTCAGGAACATCAAGATGGAGAAGGGCGACAGTATCGCCAAATACCTCACGAAGTTCACTCAGTGCAGAGATGAGCTGGGAAGTGTGGGGGTGACTGTCGAAGACGAGGACATGGTCGACCTGGCTCTCCTTAGTCTTCCGAAGGCTTGGCACTCATATCAAGATAGTGTCAATGGTCGGGAGAAGCTGCCGGGATGGGAGCGCCTTTGGGCGGATCTCATGCAGGAGGAGATAAGGAGGACTACTCGAGATGGATCTTCATCAAAGGGAGCTGATGAAGAAAATTGCGCTTTGGTTGCCAAAGCAAAGAAGGGGAAGGGTAAGAAACCTTCTCATTCCGGTGCAAAGGGCAAGAAGCAGGATATGGCGAAAGTGAAGTGTTTTCACTGCCATGATCATGGACATTATGCTACAAATTGTCCGAAGAAGAAGAAAAACAAGCAAGCGGGAAGATCTGCAGATGGAGAGGCTTTGGCTTCGCAGTTCGAGCTTGACTTTTCACTGATCGCATGCTTGGTTTCAAGTGTGATGGGATCAGTGTGGTTCTTGGACAGTGGTGCGTCATTTCACATGACGGGAGATCGGGATTTGTTCTCAGATCTGGAGGACAAAGATCTGGGTGTGCACATCGAGATGGGCGATGATGGTAGATACAGTGCGACTAGTATCGGTACCATATCCTTTCAGAGGGAGTCTGGTAAACCCTTTGTATTGAAGGATGTCATGCATGTACCTGGATTGAAGAAAAACTTGATCTCTGTGGCGATGTTGGAGGATAAGGGGTATGATGTGGTCTTCAGCGAAGGAAAAGCCTTCCTACGTAGTAAGACTACTGGAGAGACCCGGAAGATAGGGGTTCAAACCAAGAACCTTTATCAGTTGCAGGTAGATGGCTGCGCAGCTATGGCATGCAAGGCGGGAGAAGTGGTGAGCCGGGATGATGAGGGCGAACTGTGGCACAGGAGATTGGGCCACCTTCACCACGGAGCTTTGAAGATTCTGCAGCAGATTTCTACTGGGCTTCCTAAGGGCACTCTTGCGCAGTCAGATCAGTGCAAGGGGTGTACTTTAGGGAAGTATGTGAAAGCCACCTTTCACGGGAAGGATAGTCGCGCCACGACGATCCTTGAGAGAGTTCACACAGACGTGTGTGGTCCTTTCTCAGTTGCTTCGACAGCAAAGCACAAGTATTATGTGATCTTTGTTGATGATTTCTCTCGAAAGTGCTGGATCTTCTTCATGCAGAAGAAGAGCGATACATTCGCGAAGTTATGTGAGTTTAAAGCACTGGTCGAGAAGGAGTCGGGGAAGAAGGTGATTGCTCTAAGGAGCGACAATGGTGGTGAATTCATCTCGGCTGAATTCAAGGAGTTCTGCAGCGCAGAAGGGATTCGAAGAGAGCTCATCGCACCCCATAACCCACAGCAGAACGGGGTGGCTGAGCGGAAGAACAGAACGATCGTGGGTGCTGCACGGGCGATGTTGCATGATCGGGGCCTACCCCTTCACTTGTGGGCTGAGGCATGCAATACAGCAGTGTATGTGCAGAACCGTTGTCCTCACAAGGTTCTTGGCATGAGTACACCAGAGGAGGCTTATTCTAGCAAGAGGCCTGATATTTCCCATTTGCGGATTTTCGGATCTCCTGTCTACATGCATGTGACGAAGGATGCGAGAAGGAAGCTGGATCCAACTGCTGAAGTTGGAATATTTGTGGGGTACACTGATACACCTCACAACTATCGGGTGTATGTGCCAGACAGTCGCAAGACTGTTGTGCGACGGGATATAAAATTCCAGGAGGAGAAAGCCATGCAGTGTTCGCTTGAGAGGGAGCTACACTTGCGTGCAGATGAGGAGCTGTTAGTTCCTAAGGAGGAGCTTCCGGATGTGGATCAGCCACAAGAGGAGGTTCAGGAGGTGGAAGAAACCACCCAGGCAGCGCCAACCATCAGAGGGCGCAAGCACTGCAAGCCCCGGCGGCCCGGCTAGAGATGCGAGGAGAGAAGGAGATGTGGGGGACCACCTACGGCCCTTGTTGTGAACCGAGCGCCGATCACTGGGATCGGTACACTGCTTGGATACATGGCCCTTGTGAGTCAATGTCATGATGGAGCCCATCCTCTTGAGAAGACGTAAGGAGGAACCCGCATGGGTAGATGCCATGTGATGCAGGATATGATTCGATCGTCGAGAACAGTGCATGGGAGATTGTCCCAAGACCGAAAGGGAAATCAGTGGTGGGTTCGAGATGGATCTACAAAGTGAAGCAGGCGGCTGACGGGAGTGTGGAGAAGTACAAGGCAAGATTTTTTTCCCGTGGCTTCTCATAGATCGAGGGGATCGATTATGAGGAGACCTTTGCACCTGTCACAAGGTACTCTTCCATACAGACGATCCTAGCTCTCTCAGCGCAGATGGGATGGCACATCCATCAGATGGATGTGAAGACTGCGTTCCTCAACGGAGTCATTGAGGAGGAGGTGTACATAGAGCAGCCCGAAGGTTTCGAGATCTTCAGCAGTGAGTCGCATGTGTGCCGACTCAAGAGAGCACTGTACGGGCTGAAGCAAGCACCTCGTGCTTGGTACACACGGATTGACAGTTATTTCACCGGGCTTGGATTTTCCATGAGTGAGGCTGATCCTAACTTGTACCAGATTGTGGTGGAGGGGAAGCTGTTGATCATTGTACTGTATGTAGATGATCTGATTTTGACGGGTGATGAGTTGTTGATACTTTCATGCAAGGAGGACCTTGCTAGAGAGTTCGAGATGAAGGACTTAGGCCTCCTTCATTATTTCCTGGGATTGGAGATTTGGCAGCGTAGTGGAGGACTGTTTGTGTCTCAGGGCAAGTATGCCCGGGAGATTCTGGAGAGGTTCAACATGCATGGCTGCAAGCCTGTTGAGACTCCTCTTCCTGGTGGTTGGAGGAAGGAGGATACTACTTCAGCGGAGGTAGTGGATGCCACTGTCTATCGACAGTTGGTGGGGTCGCTTATGTATCTGGCCAATACATGACCCAATATATGTTATGCTGTTAACCAGCTTTCGCAAGCTATGGTTAAGCCTACCAAGCTCTTTTGGAAGGCAGGCAAGCATGTATTTCGTTATCTTAGTGGCACATCGGGATATGGTCTATGGTACAGACAGGAGGATGGATCGAAGCTTTCTAGCTTCACTGATGCAGATTGGGCAGGGAGCCCAACAGACCGGAAGAGCACATCTGGAGGAGTTTTCAGCATTGGGTCGACAGCAGTTTCCTGGTACAGCAGGAAGCAGAGATCCGTGGCACTCATTTCAATAGAGGCCGAGTACATGGCAGCAAGCTTGGCTGCATGCGAGGCTATTTGGATGAGGAAGATCCTCGTTGGATTGTTCGGGTTGCATTTGGAGCCTACAATGATTTACTGTGATAACCAGAGTTGCATTAAACTCTCGAATAATCCAGTATTTCATGATAGATCCAAACACATCGACATCAGGTACCATCATATCAGAGATTGTGTTCAGCGGATAATCATGATGCTTTCATATGTTCCCACGGAGGATCAGGATGCTGACATCTTGACGAAGGCGCTCACCAAGAGAAAGTTTGAATTCCACAGAGGCAAGATAGGGGTTGCAGATAATCCATATCTTGCTGAGAGGGAGTGTTGAAAATTTAGCAAGATGATGGAGCTTAGTGAAATGAAGTCGCCTTCACTAAGTGGGCCCGCAGGCAAATTTTGGTGCAAAGTCTATTTTTAGACTATGTCTATTTTTAGACATATGGAGCATGGTCCAGGGGTTGCAGTATGTTATTCTTGGAGTATTGGTCATGTTGGTAAAAATAGATGGACCTCTATTTTAGACATATAGGTCGAAGTCTATTTTTAGACTGCCTATCCTAAAAATAGAAAAGTCAAATATTATTTACCCTTAATAATATTTGGACTCTAAACTTCAGTTTACTCTCTTGGAGCACTTCAGTTCGAGCTACAGAAGTGGCTCATGCATCTGAAAGAGGAATTACGCTATTCCTAGGGGTTTGGTGAGCTCATGCATGGTTGACTTCGGTTAGGACTTCAGTGGCAGAAGTTTGGTGGAGTTGATGAGACAGTTGGTGGAGTTGTGTTCGGTTTAACTTAGTTGAACTAGTTGAGATTAGTTTAACTAGCTAATCAACTAGTAATGAGTGGAGTGAATTAAATATTATTTAATTCACTAATTAGTAACTCATTATTCAACTCAAGAACACATCAGTTCGCTACAGTGCATGGACAGTTCAGTGGAGACCAGTGAAAGAGGTAGATGAAAGGGTGAGTACAGCTATCAGTTGTGACATCAGTTGTGCATGAGATTTGCACCACACTTGGAGGAAATTGCCCATGATGATTGCGCTATCAAGCCAAGGAGATTCGAACCTTGGATCTCTCATTAGACCAGCCTTGATTGCGCAATAGAGGCAGGCAATTAGTGGATGTGTTTTGAACCTGTGACTTGTTCAAAACCAAGCTAGTTTGTGTGTAACTTCATGAGATAGTACTGAGTACTTGTGAGGAGTATTGTATTGAGTTTGTTACATGTTTTCTCCATTATAATATACACAATAGCTGCGGGGTTTTCAGCTATAAGCTTTCCCCATACATACTGTGTAATGTGTGTGATGTTTTGATGATCTTTTGATCGCATACCGCTTGTTTTATTTCCGCATGTGTGATGATCTGAGTGGAAGAGATTATGTGTTGCATATGAATTCGAATTGATATGTGATCAGGATAATCTCGGTGGATAATTATTCATTATTCAGCAAATTTCTACAAACATTTGTTGTCTTAGTCGACTGCCGCCTTTCTGTAACTTCATCTCTGTATCCACGCGTTAACTCCTCCCTGATACTTCTTCTTGTTATTGGATCTTATCCAGAATTATTACACTCGCTGCAACACTTTCACACTGTTTCCAAGGCAATCCTTCACAAGATCGCTTCGAATCACTACATACGACTTCAAGTATCTTATTCGTTTCACTTCTGACCTGCACAAAGGTTATTTGCACTCATTCACTCCCATTAGCTTCATTCACAACCAATTTCTCCAGAACTAGAATCACATAGTGATTCTACCCATATTCTTCTACAATAAGTCCTTTTTCACATAGTAAAAGACTTATACACCCATCAGAATTCATGCAACAATAATTTATTACACAGAAATCAGATTTTCTCAATTTCAGATCACTCAACTCATAAGAGAGACAAAAACACAGCCGTAATGAACTCAATTTCTCATTAATCAAATAAATTGTGCATATACAATAAAAACCTATTTACATTCTGTCTTTGGCTTGATGCACCTTTACATGGCCCTTTTTCTCTTCAACAAAACCCTCTCTATTCTCGGCTCTCTACTCTTTACTTTACTTTTTCTAATTCCTACTGTATCTATGCCTGTAGGATTAAAATCAAATCTCCTTTATTAACTATATAGGAATATGGTCCATTAATGCCTTCGAGGCTTAAAAATATATACAAATGGTTCTGCACCCAATTCCGGTTCAAATCCTCAATCTTCTCAACTAAATCCTAAGAATCCTCTAAATGCACAAAACCATCAACTAATTCCTAAGTCTAGGATTTCACAATCCCTATGAAATATCAACTAGCCTAAATCTCTCATGTTCTCCTACATTCGAGAACATTTACAAATATGCCTCAAAATATTTAATTAAATCCTATTCTAAATGTCTCACATAAAATCACTCAAAACATTGAAAATTACATTACTAAAATACTTTAGGGAACCAACTCCCTTGAAAATATAAGACCCCCTCAATTCTACTGAATGTTCAAAATTTGGAACCATGATGCTCCTTCATCATAATGTTTGATTAGTTCTGCTGTGTTTTTTGTTTTTTATTGATGAATTCTCTCTAAGGATATTATGTTTTTGACAATATTGGTTGGGTTGAATTGGTTATAGAATGGAATGTTGATTAGTGATGATGCTACTATGTAGTGATATGTATCTGTATCAATGATCTGTGATGGATTCAATATATGATTCAGTGATTGATTAAGTGCTACAATGATTCATATTCCGTTATCAGTGATTTGAGATCTTGATGCAGGTCTTCTTTAGGGTAAGCATGTACATATGAAGGTATGCCTCAGAATATTATCATATATCTTCTGACGTATGTTTGATCAGGGTTTGCAATGAGGGGATCTGTTTTTTGTGGTAAACAATATATGGTATGAATGGTTTTTCAGTGATTGATTTGAGTAATTGTGTAAGTTGATTCAGTGATTAGTTTCAAAATTATTATTTGATTTTGGGCTTTAATGTTGGAAGTGGATCTAGTTTGAAACATTCTAAAAAGTAGTCCAAAAGGAGTTTAGGATAACAATATTAACAAAGGGGGTTGTAGCTTCCTTACAGTAGTTGTAGGAAAACAAGAAAATGTTGTACCCTTCTGTGGGTTAGTGCATGCATATTGGTTAGAGTCTGCACGAGTAAAATATTGTAAGAAAAAATTATTTTAATAAAAGAAGAAGATAGAGACGACATCAGTGTTGGTTTTATCCCACATTGGTTTTATACCTAAAATCCTAGTGTTCATATGTGTTGATATGGTATTTTTGTGTTTATGATCTATATTCTTCTTAACTACTCATAATTATTTATTAGTTGATGAATAATGAAGTAATGATGAATTGTTTAATATTGAATAGATGTTGAAATAAATGATCAGTTAGTTATCTTGATATACACGGGTTTCTTTAACAACAATAATGTACATATGCTAGTTTATTTTAGAACAGTAGCGTAAACAAATCATATTAATATATTGGAAATTTGAAGTGTGTGAAATACTAATTCACACCCCCCCTCGATATTTTTCCTAACAATTTTTTCATAAAAATAAAATTTTGATAAAGTATATATTTTTCTATCTTCTACATCTATCAACAAAGGATCTCCATATATCTGGATTATGTCAACAAATAGAAAGAATCCAAGTAACTAATAGAAATAAATTACTTACTAGATTCTGGATTTTTAGGGTATCTAGAAGGACTAAAACACCGCTAATCACTATTTTTTTCAAAATTGCTTATGGAATTTTAAGGTTAAATTGTGATTGTAGAAAACTTATACAACTTTACATTACTCAAAGGAATTATAGGCTATTATCAATCTTTATCTTCGCAAATAAATAGAGGTTTCAATTCAATAATTATGTATGAAAGAAGTCTTTGTTCCTCATTTAGAAGAAAGAATTTTGGAACCCCAAACTAAACAACTTGATTAATTTCATTAATAATTTAAATTGTACAATTACAAGTAATTTTCATATACATCGTTCTAAACATATCACGAGGAAACTATTCAGAGATCACTGACAACTACTAAAATGAAAATACCCAACTATACAGGAATTATCATACCAGAAAAGATAAGAAACTATAAAGTGATATAATAAGAATTCATTCTAACATGATATAATAAATTTAGCAAATTTAGTAAGTCAAATTATAACCCATCAATTTTCTGTCTACTTTCCCATAGCATATAGAGAAATCACAACTCCAATAACATTATGAATTAACAAATTTATAAATAATAAATTAACTAAATATGATAAGCATGGTTACCAACAAATATCAAACTAAGTGAATTTTGTACGCAATTTTCTTGTACAAGTGCATCACCTCGCCATGCTATGTTAGTAGGAAACAAAATAATCTAGGTTCATTCACTATACATTGATATAACTATACAAATCAACCAATAGAGAAACATTACCAAGAACTCAATATAGATTTAAATCCCAATCATTATAATCATCATTAAAATAAATACTACACATAAACACAAATTTGATACCCAAAAATTATATTGAATGTTTATATTCATTTTGGTCAACAACAAAACATTAGATATATACAAGCTAAAAGTAGAACCTGCAAATTTCATATTCAATTAATACTTATGACCAACATAAGTGGATCCATAAGGATAAAAAATTTCATACAAAAATTTATCTCATAATTCTTCTCAACAATGCTTAATAGACTCAAAACTTTTGGCTAATGCAATAGGATTCACAACAGTACATTATTTCATAAGAAACTATATCTAAAATTATTCTCAACATTTCTTAATAGATTCAGCCTATATACAAAATATTCAAGACTATACTCAAACATAGTAATGAGACAACAAAACAATAAACCAATATTCCCACCAAAGAACTAGAACTAAAGTTGAATACAAGCTCTCAAAGCCATGATTTAGATCTTAAATGATGTCCATTTTTTTTTATGTTTATCATAATGTTTGGTGCCTAAATAGCTCATCAAAATTTTGGCACTTAATCAAAAAATTAAGTTCATTTGTCCCAAGGGTGACTAGGATTGGTGACGCCAGAGGCCATAGAACTGAAACTTATCAACAAATACACATAACACCAATATGAACTCAGATTTACTCAATAAAAAAATGTAGATAAACTCTCAAACAAATAATTAATTAAAGAAAATATTTATAGAAGAACTCATGGCCTCAAGCTTGACCATCATTCCTCACACTCACTCCCAAAATCTAAACCCATACATGCCTTATGGATCACCTAGATTTATACAATAGGATTAGAACCCAAGGTAGGCTCTAGATCCCTAAACTAACTCCCAAAATATCTCTCTTAATCCATAATATCTCTGATCTAATCCCTTATCCCTAGAAAAGAGCTATCTAGTCCATAATCCTCTCAAACCTTCCACAATACTCTCGAATATTATCCTATTTACAATAATCCTCATTTTCTCCTAAAAAATATAGGGAAAATAAATTAATTAATTAAATACTAACTTTAAAAACTAACTCATATAGTAAACAATTGACCTATGTTAGATGCACCTACATCAAATGCCCCAGGTGAAAGAAAATCATGGTCTCCTAACCATTAGATGATAATATCCTCCTGGATCCCAAACTTTTACTTGCAGTGAATCAATTGTTTTATCATGTTGTTGATGTTCTATGTTTGTCCTTTTATTTCTTCTAGGATTCCAAACTTTATGTTGTAATTCTCCTCTTGTTTTGTTGATGTATACTCGAACAATTAAATGTATCATATTTTTGTCCTTGTTTTTATGTTGTTTAATAAATATCTTCTAAGGTCCTTCCAACATCAACTTATTCATCTCTTCAATTTCAATATCTCACTTGTTTTCTGGCTGGTGTGCATTACCATTCCTTTTCTGAGCTTTTTTGTCCATCTCTATGCTTTCGTTGTGCCAGATTTGTTGATTTGAAGGTCTGCTGTAGTCCACCATAAATTTCTCTCACTTCAGATTGTCTAACCATTCTTCTAGAAAATTTAGTTCTACTACAATATCTCTCATGCTGACATTTGACCTGTTTATTTGATGATCATCATCAAATTCTACTGCTTTTCAATATTCAAGATCAATACTTTATTCAATATCAACAACATGTCCTACATCCACACATGCTTCCTTTCTCTAGAAATCACATTACCATGAATTTGTCAGCAAACATATGCATAGTCAAACGGAGGCAGTGTTGGTAATTACCCTTTTTCACCAATGAGCGTAATCGATGTGTGAAATGCTTCAATACACAAGCTTCATAATAGCTTCACGATTATATGTAGCATTCAGTGAGTAGATTTCAACTCATTCCTCCATGGCATAAAGTGTAACACAATAACTTAGGCGAGCTTAGCTCTTTGGCACTCATAGCTTCTTCCTCCACAAACTCACACTACCACAATGATAAAGACGGTGAAATTATCGATACAAAAACAACCAACAGTGGTAATCCACTATCATCGTTTGAAATTTCGATCCAATGACCTCTGCAGGGATCACTGAGCATAGAATATATATAGTCCTTGGTTGCGACATTCGATTGATCATCCCTACACATTGCTCCATCCGATCTCCCATTGGTGCTTCTGGTAATAGGAAAACCCAATGCAACAATAATGATTAAAAACCTCATCAAACCAACTCATGCCATAAGGAGACTCGTTATATCAAATTAAGAAACTTGGCCCATTTAGTAAGATAAGCTCAAACTCCACAATTCAGCTTCCATACAGTGTCCTTACAGGCTTCACAAAAAGTGCAATAGCACAAAGATATCCACGCTCAATTGACTGTTTGTGTCCTTCGACGCCACTAGTGAATCAAAACTCTCCTCCATATATATTTTTAACACTTTTTTCTATCTTACTAGCTCTGATCCATGCAAATATCACTACCAAATAATTTAATACTCTCTCAATTTAATTCATATTTAAACAATTTTCAACGCTTGTTGCATCTACCCAACATAGTTGTTGCGCTCTAGACAATGCTCGAACCTTCCAACTTTGAAATCCTGACTTTGTGCTTGAAATCATGACAATTTTATCCATACAACACTAGAACCTTCTAGCTTATATGTGCATATTGAATCAGCAAATGTGCATAGCTAACTGCTTCATGGAGTGCTCTTCTAGGAAATGATATCAATAATTGAACAACAATACACTTTTCTCTAGATTTCGTTCGAACTTTACAGATCCTCTAGTAATTTAATTCTTACATCGAGTGCCTTTACAATGCACTTTATACAGTCTTATGTATTAGATCTTGCTTCTTAACTTCCTTACTCTCACACGCTGGCTCTCACACGATTTCTCAAACTAGCTACAAATAATTTCACTCAATGCTTAACTTCATAGCTTTGATATCAAAATGAAGCCACATGCCATAGGCCTACAAATTATCAATAAATACAAAAAACACAAAAACTTAACTGAGATTTACCCAATAACAAAATGCACATAAACTCTCAAACAAATAATTAATTAAAGAAAATATTTACAGGAAAACTCATGGCCTCAAGCTTGGCCATGATTCCTCACTCTCACTCCCAAACTCTACAATGATACATGACTTATGGCTCACCTAGATTTATACAAATTGATTAGAACCCAAGGTAGGTTATATATCTATAAACTAACTCCCAAAATATCTCTCGTGATCCCTAATATCTCTCATTTCATCCCTTATCCCTAGATAACAGATAACTAATCAATAATCCTCTCAAACCTTCCATAATACTCTTGAATATTCTCCTATTTACAATAATCCTCATCCTCTCCTAAAAATATAGGAAAAATACATTAATTAATTAAATCCTAACTTTACAAACTAACTAATATGGTAAACAATTGACCTAGGTTAGATGCACCTGCATCAATTAGCCTCCCATGAACCATAATGTAATAAGGCACCTAGAAGAAAAATGAGAAACCACAATTAGCAATAATCTTAAGTCATGCATAATACAATATAAAAATATAAATGATCAAAGAATGGAAATAACAAGAGCGAATGCTTCAAGGTCTAAGAACGCTCACAAAATTTGAAAGGATGGATCATCATTATTGAAATGTCTATTTCCTTTTATCATTGTTGTTAATGTCATTAGCATAACTTGTTGACAGTTAACTTGGACTAATGATTTCAGGGAAGAATTTATTTAGGAAATTTTGGATGTAATATTTCATCGGAGGAGCCATAATCTCCATTTTGACATGTTGTTTGTATATATCCTCCTCTATTTCTCGAGTCTCCTCCCCAAATTGCGCAATCAAGACATAATGATCATCATTAATATTAACAAAACTAAATGATCATTTCCTAATTTTATCCTTAGTTAAATCAATTATATTATCAAAATCTTCTTCCATTGAATCTTTTAAAGTGTTCAATCTACCCATTAACTCGTCCTTCAAAATTAATATAGTATTTTTTCATGCATGGAGTGTGAAGATCATCAACAATTTTAAGACCCTTGAGAAAGGAATCACTTCCTCTATCATTTATCTTTTCACTTACAAATCATCTCCTCCAGTATGTTTATTTTCACATAGTATCAAAATTTGATATGCTTTATTTGTTTAGCCCCTGAGAAGTTTTTCTCTTCTGTTCACATTTCAAAGAGTGAATCAAGCTTTTGAATAAAAGTAGATAAGTCATTATCTATAGAATGCTTTTTATGCTTAAGGTCATTTTTGACCCAATAAAGAAAGGATTAATTATCCATGATAAATTCCTCAAATGAGAAGCTGTAATATTCCTAATTAGCATTCAGCTAGTTGGAATAATAAATTTTTATTTTTTCATTTAGATAGATGAATAAGAGGGTAGGGAGACCCATAAATCTCCTTAGTAGGAATAAAAACACTTCTAATGTGGATGTGGATCATCATATCATCAGGATAAATCACCCTTATGTGTGAATAGAGGTTGAAGCGGGTGGATGGGTCAATTTTTACCAAATCAACAATGCTCGTATGGATGAAGTGGATAGTTAATGAGGGACAACGCAGTGTTAGTGGGAGGAAGTCTCCATGAGAGTAGTGACTTTAATGAGTAGGTCCCAAGGTGAGGAAGCTAACAAAGAATATAAGGAGGGGAATGGAATCCATAGAATGAATTCTAATTATTGTTTATGTCTTGGTATTTTATGACTTCTTGCACGCTTCAGCTATTTAACGGAGCCTGCTGTGCTACTTAGCACCAGGGTGTTTTCGAGCGGAAATCCCACCCTCATCCCCGAGGGACTTCGAGTGACTACTTAGGTGGCATCATGCCAAGCTTCAGCCATTATCCACAGTGCAGCCTCCTTCAGGAGTATGTTGTTTTGTAGGGCAACAACAGTGGAGGAGGGATAGACTCGGTTTCTGAGCTTGTTTTCTAATGGATGGATCAACCCTTCACCCAAGAGGCTAGCAAGGAGGGTCTTTGAGCATAATTTTTTTATCTGGCATCAGGCCAAATTGTTACGATCACCTACAGTGCAGTTTCCTTCAGAAACTGTGTTTTTTTGTTGTGCAGTTGTAGAGGAGGCGTTAGGACCCCAGTTGTTGAGTTATATTTATAGTGAGGGTAACAAACCTTCATCCAAGGGATCTATTAGAGGAGTATCAGAAATTTCTACATTAGATCAAAAACCTCCTATCATCTATCTAGTTGTAGATATTATTCAGCCCTAGGGATGTATCTCATCATTTTGTATTTTGTGTATTTCTGGAAACCCTTTCTGGTTTGTCCTGGAAATGTGCTTGGGATCTTAGATCTCCATTCTCGAAACTTTTGATCCATATATCAGTTTTTCTGTATCATTGTATTTTTCAGTTTCAGTTTTACTCACTGGGACAGTGCTATATTGGTTCTCCGACATTTTGAGAAGCAGCAACATTTCATGATTAAGTGTGTTTGTTCATCGGAGGCTTTCTTAGCTTGCTTGAGTGAATTGTTCCTCAAGATATTGTACTTAATTGCTGCTGATATTCATAATAATATGGCTTTATATTTGTCTCATATCTTGATGTATTGATATTCACTGCTATTTCCAGTTTTATGTTCAGTATTGCTTCTTTTCCTATTTTGGAATATTACAATGGTATTAGAGCATAATCTTGGCTCAGCCTATATATTTCAGCCATTATGTCATCATAAGAAGGAGAGCCTCTCACAGAAAGGGAGAAGAGGTATCTCAATAGAAAATTGAGATATGATTATACAGACAATAGAGAAGACAAGGGAAAAATTCCAATATTAGGAGAGGAGGATGACAAGGAGTTTCCCAAGCTTCTTCTCCAAATCCTTTAAGATATTGCAAGAGAAATTAGGTAGATGAGGATGGAGAGACATTAAGAGTCTCCTAGAGGGTTTGTACATGGAGAAAGCTCCAGAATTTCACATCATTGACATGAACAAACAGTGAGGCAGCAAGTCTCCCAACACTCCAATATGCCTACATTCTTAGCAATGGTAAATAGAGGGGAAAGACCTTAGCAACAAGAAACTCTTGAAGATTATTTTCTTGAGTACGAGTCTCAATCTCAGAGATTAAAAGATCATTTTAATTTTCAGGAGTTTTGTTAGATCAAGGACAACATGAGACCCTTGCATAACAATAGAAGTGGAGGATTAATATAGAACAATGATCTACAATGGACCATGGGTAGATTCTTTTTTCCCACTTTTGATGGGTCATCCAAGTACACAACCAAGTCTTGGGTGGAGAAGCTAGACATTTACTTCCAATTGAACCAAGTACTGGATATGGAAGCCATCAAAATAGCAGTGTTGCACCTTGAAGGTGAGGCACATGATTGGTGGTTTCATGGTCTTTCTATATTGGGGCATGCCAATGTGACTGCCTACTTAGATTTCACCCAAAGGTTAGTAAAGAGGTTTGATTGAAGAGACCCAGAGGCACCTTTTGTGGGGTTGGCCAAGCTCAAGTAGTCAAGTAATATAGAAACCTATATTTCTAAATTTCTAAAGCTTTCTATCATGGTTCCTTATTTATCCACAACTAGGAGGGTTTATATGTTCATTGATGGGCTAGCAGAGCTTCTACATGGGTTGGTTAAATCTACTAAACCAACTACTCTTCAAGATGCCATTGAGAGGGCAAGAGATTTACAAGATGCTTTTCCAAGGGAAAAGGATCCATTTTAGCAAAGGCCACCCTTTCAATCAAAAGGGAAAGATGTGAAGGTTCTTCCTTCAAAAGAGGACTAGAACAAAGGGCCTCTTAGTGATTATGTCTAGAGAGACTTGAGGAGGAGGGAGCTTTACTTCACTTGCCAAGAACCATGGGCACCAAGGCATTGGTGTGCAGCAGGGAAAGCACACTATATAGAAGTATTCTTTGATAGTGAGGAGGAGGAATAAGAGGTGCCGGAAGGGGGAAACAATGATGTGATACCAGGATAAGATCCACCACCACCATGAGGTGGGAATGGAGTATTTTCTCCAGTTGGAGGGGCCCTTGCATCTTTGCAGGGGGTACCCAAGTTTCTGACTCTGATCAGGGACTTGCAAACTTATCCCCCTCAGATAGCTTCTTCACACAAAATAGAGCCTGATTTGTGCAGTGAGAGTAGGGACACATCAATCCACTCAGTTGTGCAGTTGAACCTGACCCACGTTGGCCTGTGATCACACTAAACATAGAGAAGTGGTACCAATAAGGAAATCATAGGGTAGAGGTGTGAATGTTTAAGGGGAAGGCCAATAAATTCAAGTGCAGGTCGGGCGGAAAGCCCCACAGTCAAAAGAGAAAAGTGCCACGGTCAAGGTATTATGATCTAAATTTGTGTTAATTTATGCATCCCACAAACCGTTACATATATTATATATTACATGTAATATACGTAATATCATTTACCGCACTTAACTCCTTACCTATATCGCATCGACATTCCACAAATTCCATTGCATATCATATATCTGATTGCTCGCGAACCTTGAAATGCAACATAAAGTGGAACCTACCCTCTCCACCACGTCAAATCTCTTCTCATCGCATTTAGAAAATCTCAATGCCCACCGTTCATATCACTTGTCCCAATTCCCTGATCCCCAATTTGCGATATGAGTTTGATCCGCAATATGCGATATCTTTGACCTTGCGATTTGTGATATTGAAAGTCACAAATCGCAACACTTACTCATGTCTCTCATATTAACAACCATATCTGAAGCCCGTTGCGACATGAAAACGACCCCACCTCCTCACCACGTCATCTTCTGCTCTCCGCTCATCGCACTTCACTCCCCACAGAGTATGACTCTTACCTTCCACTGCTCATATATAAAACTTGTGGTTTGCAATCCGCAAGTGGCCCCACTTTTTCCTTGCCACATCATCCATCATCCATTGCACATCACTCCCCACAAGATATAACTCCCACTCTCCACTTTCTCATAGCTAAAACTTGCGATCTGTGATCTGTGGACGGCCCCACTTCTGCCTTTCCATGTCATCCATCGCCCATCACACATCGCTCCCCGCAAGTTATACCGTCTACCCTTCACCGCTTATAATAAAAGCTCCCAGTCTGCGATCTCTAATATCAGTTCAGACCCCACTTTCCCACCACATCATTAATAGACCTTCCATAGCCTTTTTTACACTCTTTTCAGTGTTAATGAGCCCTTCCAACTCCACTATCACTTCCACCATCCTCGCCTCATCTCTGCTTCATATCACACATTTAAGGACTCATGATCTATTTTGGCACCCCTCTCACCTTCCGAAGGATAACACTTGGGGGGGGTGTCTGAAATGGCTAGTTTCGGAAACCACCTTTAGCGCTATGTGTCAGACCACAGTGATTTTTCACCACCCCATACAATACCACAAACCATCCATACCCCCCTCCAAAATCTGGTCTTTGATTTTTCTAAATTAAAGCACAAGCATGGGTTTTGGGTGGAACATCACAACAGAGGTATATTCATTTTGTCTAGGAAATCCCCGCTAAAGAGCAAGGCACGCGTAGCACAACTTGTCATTCCGTAACGCTAAGTGGAAATCATGAGAATTAGAGAGTGGAGGATTTTGACAGCAGATGGAATCATATAATGGAATCCAGACTTCCCACCTATTGACAACCACTCCTTGCCACACCATTTTGAATATTCCAGGTATGGCCTCCGTGGCCAACTATGTTTTTCTTTTTTACTGATTAATTATGATTTTTTTCTAGTGAAATCTTGATTCCACCCAATTCTATTTTGATTTTATGTTTGTGAGAGTGGTTTCTTGATGCATGCTCTACTAGTTTGTTAAGATATTTTGGTTTTCACATGTGTGGGTAGATCAAAAATGATTATTCGATCGTGAACCCTCAGGAGGACTCTATATGTAAAGAGTTTAGAGATGAAAGAAAGGTTCTGAATTTTGGAGAAATTTTGATGTAGTTTTGTGCTATTTTTCTCTTTATGCTTTGAGATACATATTTGGGAGAGTTGTTTTGAATATAATATGATATAAAGAGTTGTTTACTTGGATTCCAGATGGAGAAATGGGTAGTATGTATCTGTGTTCTCTTTTTTATTTTCAATCTTCTATTTATGTATAATCATCTTTCATGTTCAGTTGTTTTGATGATTCGTGTAATGTAGCTGCCGGTGGTATGCATTTTTATTCATGAATTCGTTTATGTATAACACTCATGTATTAAAATTTTTGTGCTTCCTTATTTCACACTCCATGAATCTCTATTGTTGGTCATATTCCACTTACATATGTTTCCTCTGAGTTCACAGGAGACATATTCTTAATAATTTTAAGCATGTCTCTTGTGGATTCCTCCTCCGTTCCTC
Organism: Pinus albicaulis; assembly: GCA_034641835.2. NCBI lineage: Eukaryota > Viridiplantae > Streptophyta > Pinopsida > Pinales > Pinaceae > Pinus > Pinus albicaulis. Next base: position 1,524,030,015 of record CM076575.1, on the reverse strand, counting down.
CTCAGAACCTCTGCATATTTTGAAAGTATATGCTCATTGTTTCAAACTTGGCCCATTTGAAATATATGTAGACATACAGCCTCCTGAGCCCTATTGCAGTATAGGGTAATTCACATGAATCAGACTCCAAGGTATTCTCCATTTTTGAACCACAAAAACCATTATTCTCTTGATCCATATTCTGTCAGAGGAATCCTTATCATTTTCTACATTTAACCTCTAATTTTAAGATGTCCTATGCACTAGTCTTTAGCAACTCAAGGTTGTCTCTAGGAGCTACAACATTTTTTTGGTGGCGTTTTCGGGGATACGAGTGAAGAAATATTTTCCCTAGGAGACAACATAAATTCCACCCTTCAGACAGGCGAGCAATAAGGGTTTGGAGTTGCGCATTCCTCACTGTTGACACCTAATCCTAAGGGTTGGGTGAGGATATTTAATACTGTATATTAAATTATATTAGGAAATAAGGAAGGCCAAGATTCATTGGGAGATGAATCCTAATAGCCTCAACTCCATGTATAAATACATGCACATTATTCATCTAATACACATTCTAATTTGCGGAGTTACCTCTTGGTTTGACATGGTATCAGAGCCGGTCCCACTATTGGCATTCTTGCCTGTGGTGTAACTCCCTCATTTCTGCTAACAGTCTTTTTCTCAGTCAGTTTTATGTCTAGTTTTTGCTGCTCCATTAGATTGTTTCCATTCTGAGTTTATATACTACAATTCTGCATTTTTTTTTAAATTATCTCTACAATTTGCACAGTTCTAAAAATTTTTTGCAGTTTCTAAAGACTCTGCAATTCTGCAACTTCTGCAGTTCCTGCAAGTCAGCACCTACAAACTCTGTATCTTCAATTCCTAATTTTTTTTGGCCTCTTGGCCTCCACTCTGAAATTTTTTACATACCCCCTCGCTGTTCGCTCTCCAGGCTTCACGACCCTCCCCTCACCCTCACTACACAACCACACAACTCATCGACTCCCCACTCACTCGCTCTACAACAATCCCCGGCCCCTAAGCTACCCTCGCCCCCTCACATCTCCTCGACTCCCTACCCGCAGACCCGCCTACCCCAACCCTCGACTCCAGGCTCACTCACGCTACAACCTTCTCCCTCTCACCCGACTGCACTACCCTGCACTCCCTCACTACCTGAACCCCCTCCCGAGCTCTTCATGCACCCACCTTCACCCATCTACCCATACTTTTCCTCCTTGCTACCTGCACACACCCCCTACCCACTACTGCTGACTCACGACTCCCTGCGCCCCATCCCACATCCCTCCTCCCTGCTACGAATTCCGCCCTCACTAACCTCATGGCCTGTCAGCCCTCCCTACTATCTTTCAATACTGCCCACAACCCATATATAATACCGCCATAGCGTTGTCTGTCCCATTCTATACCGACCCTCTACTTTTAATACCACACCACCACTCTCACCACGTTAATAGTCCTCCCCCCCATATATATTTAATACCACCGCACCCCTATTTTCAACACCATTCCATTGTTTATAATCCTTTTCATTCATATTATCACCACCCTCACATAAATTTTTTTCCCAAAAAAAAAAAAAAAAATTATTATATTTTATTGCAGAATTGAGTATATTTCCACAATTGAGGATTTTCTAGCAAAATTTTTTCCTCCTCAAAATAATTTTTTCCAGCAAAGTAATTATTTTTTCCCTTCAGAAGAATGCATTCTCTCATATCTATTATAGGGGTGGTTCTCTCCGGCAAGGAGAAATATCTTGAATGGTCTCGGAAAATCAAGCACACTCTCATTTTTAATGAGTTGTGGAAAGGAATCTGTGAAGGACAAGAAGGAAATCCACCAGCAAAGCCTACTTCAGACAAGGAGCTCGCCATTTGGGAAAAAAATAACTACAAGGCCTATGCCTTGATTGCACCTTCTATAAATGAAGAGGTGAGTCACCATATTTCATCATTTTCAAATGCCTATGAAGCCTTGAGCAAGCTAAAAGAACTCTACGACTCACATTCAGAACTAGAAATTTTTCAATTTATGATTAAGTTGTTCAGCCTTGAAATGAAGAATGATGATCCCCTTTCTTTAGCTTCAAAAGTAAGATCTATCATGCATGATATTGACAACAATGGTGTAAAAATTGACATATCTCTCATAGCATATTTTAAGGCATTATATCTGACTTACTCACATTATCTTGAGTCATTGCAAGCAAGTGGAAACCTTGAGCATATCACCTTTGAGACCCTTGAGAAAAAGTTTGCAGAAAGAGAGAAAGCTTTCGGGAAGATGACAATCCCTTCATCTTCTAAAGAGGCTTCATACTGTGCACATAGAGAAAAGAGTCATGCTCCAGATTCTTCCAGAGGAGAAGGTGGCAGAAGAGGAAGAGGAAGAAGAAACTTTAGAGAAAGGGGGGGGCAGACAATCTGACAAATCCGATCTTCATTGCACACGTTGCAATAAAGATGGACATGATGCATCCAAATGCAGGACACCTTGGGATAAAATTGAGCAGCAAAGAAATCAAGAAAAAAGGTAAAACTAATGACAAAGACAAAGGTAAATCACCTGAATCCACTCATTATGTTCTAGCACATTGTAATAATGGAGTAACTGAAGACTTTTTTGATGTTTCATTTACTTCATGGAGAGATGATTGGTCGCTAGATTCAGGAGCAACATGTCACATGACATTTAGAAAATATTTTTTTGAAGAATTTACTGACAAGGTTGATGTAGAAATATATTTCACAAATAAATCCAAACTCAAGCCATCAGGGCTTGGCACAGTCAGGCTTAAGTTTCCTGGTCTTCCAGATCATATTCTACATGAGGTTCTATAACTCCCTGAGTTGAGGAGAAACTTGTTGTCCCTGGTCCAAATCCGCCAGCAAGGACACTCCGTTCACTTGTTTGATGGCAAGGCAGAGAAAAGCATCAGATCACTCACTTGTCATGGAGGGAATAGAAGAAGGAAGACTCTTGAAGCTGAAAGGTTCATCTGCTCATGCTCAAAACTTTGCATTCAATTCACATCATGATGAAGGTACATTCCCATCAAGTCTTTTATGGCATGCTATATTTTGACACTTAAACTATGAAAGCCTTCATTTGTTGAAGAAAAATGGTGTTAATGGACTGCCTAAAATTCCTACGAAACCTAGGGAATGTGATGCTTGTATTCTAGGAAAGCATAGCAAACAACCATTTCATGATTCACACTCTAGAGAACATAGAAAAATTGAGCTTGTTCATTCAGATTTATGTGGCCCTATTCCTGTTGCTTCTGCAAATGGAAATAAATATATGATGACATTTATTGATGACTACACCTGAATTTGTTGGATTTACTTACTGAAGAACAAGTTTGATGCTTCTCAAACATTCAAGAATTTTCATGCATGGATTGAAAATGATGCACAAACTCATATTGGCTCTCTACGTACTGATAATGGAAAATAATACACTTCAAATGAATTTGAAAATTATCTTCGTCAACATGGGATCAAACATCAAACAACTGTGCCATATAATCCCCAACATAATGGTGTAGCTAAAAGAATGAACAAAACTATTTTAAATATGGTTTGCTCCATGTTATTTTCAATAATGTAAAATTGATGTTTTGGGCTGATGCAGTTCTATGTGTTGTTTACATAAAGAATAGGTTTCATTCAAGTTCAATTAGAAAAAAAACTCCTTTTGAAATGTGTCATGGCCACATTCCTTCGGTAAAGCATTTCAAGGTCTTTGGGTCCACCTGTTATTCCTTGACACCCAAGGGACAAAGGAATAAACTTGGTGCTAGAAGTCGAAAATGTATCTTCTTGGGGTACTCAAATACCTCCAAAGGATATCGTCTCTATGATGAAGCCAATAAGAAGTTCGTAATAGCAAGAGATGTCATATTCCTTGAATCTTCCAAGAGTGACAAGGTTGTTGAGTGGCAACTTGATCGCCTGCATAGATTCACACATGCAAAGTCTTTCCAAGAATTTGATAATCAGCTTCTACATCTTGAAGGGGGGATTCATATATTGAATCAAACTGTGGAATCATGTCCTGAAGCACTCTCTCCCCCACATGAAGAAACAACCATGGATGACACATTGAATGATGTGATTGATAGAATTGGGAGATTGAATCTTGAATCAATCCCAACTCAGTCAAATGAGCAGCCTGGGCCATCTCAGAAAGGTCCTCCCAAATGGCTGAGAAAGACACTGGAGAATTTTCATCCCGATGAGGTTGGAAAAACAAGAACAAGAAGTTCCACTAAACAAAACGAAGGTGATGTAGATAATTCTGATTTTCCTGTTGATATGGATATTGCTTATAATTGTGAATTGAGTTTGTCTACAGATCATGAAACAACTTCCTTCAAAGAAGCCACTTCTCATGATGAATGGAAAGAAGCGATGCAAAAGGAGTATGATGCCTTGGTAAAGAATGGCACTTGGAAGCTGGTTGATCCGCCTTTGGGAACAAAACCAATTGGTTGTAAGTGCGTCTACAAGAACAAGTATAAAGTAGATGGCTCACTTGAAAAGCACAAGGCTAGGCTTGTGGCAAAAGGTTTTGCACAAAAATAAGGAATCGATTATTAAGAAACTTTTTCTCCCATAGCAAAATGGACCACCATCCGGACTCTCTTTGCCCTAGCAGCTCAGAATGGATGGAAATTCCATCAGATGGATGTAAAAATTGCCTTTTTGAATGGAGATCTAAAGGAGAAAGTTTTTATGTCCCAGCCAGAAGGATTTTTTGTAAAGGGCCAAGAACACAAAGTTTGCAAGCTTATAAAATCCTTGTATGGCCTCAAGCAAGCACCACGAGCCTGGTATGAGAAATTAATCGAGCATATTCTGAAACTTGACTTCAAACATTTTGATCTTAATGATGCAACCTTGTTTGTTAAGAAAGTTGGAAAAAAATTTGTATATCTTATGGTGTACGTAGATGATATTTTGATAATAGGGAACAATGAGAGCTATATTGCATCCATGAAGAAATAATTGAAGAAAGGTTTTGAAATGATTTATTTGGGTTATGTTCATTAGTATCTGGGTATTGAAGTAATTCAACATCCTAAATTTATATTTCTTTCTCAAAAGAAGTACATCAAAGATCTTTTGAACAAGTTTGGCATGGATGAATGCAATCCCTTAACCACTCCAATGGAACAAAACTTGAAGCTCACATCCATTGAAGGGAAGGAATTCGAGGATGCAACTAAGTATAGACAACTTATAGGAAGTATTATCTACCTGACCACCACCAGACCTGACATTTCATTTTCTGTTGGAACCCTCTCAAGGTTTATGCAAAAACCTTATGAAGGACATTGGTCTACTGCAAAAAGAGTGTTAAGGTACTTGAAGGGGACTCAAGACTTTGGACTCAAATATACACAGGTAGGCGAATTCAGCTTGATCGGATACCCTGATTCAGAATTTGACGGGGAAAAAGAAACAGGGATTTCTACTATAGGTTACACCATGAGTCTTGGATCAGGAGCTGTCTCATGGAGATCATGTAAACAGTCAGTTCCAGTAGATTCCATGACCGAGGCAGAATATGTGGCAGCAGCTGAAGCAACAAAGGAAATTGTGCGGCTCAGAAAAATCCTAGAATATTTGCAGATGAAACAAACGTATTCAACACCAATCATGATCGACAACACTTCTGCAATAAAGTTGGCCAAGAACCCAAAGTTCCATGATCGAACAAAGCACATCAACACAAAATACCATCTAATTCGATATCTTGTCCAGGCCAAAACCATCCATCTACATCATTGTTCCACAAATGAGAAAACTGTTGATATCTTCACCAAAGCACTTGGAAGAGAAAAGTTTGAAAAGTTCAGATCGATGCTTGGGCTCACCAACATCCTTTCGGATTAAAGGGGGGAATGTTGACACCTAATCCTAAGGGTTAGGTGAGGATATTTAATATTGTATATTAAATTATATTAGGAAATAAGGAAGGCCAAGAGTCATTGGGAGATGAATCCCAATAGCCTCACCTCCATGTATAAATACATGCACATTCTTCATCTAATACACATTCTGATTTGCAGAGTTACCTTCTGGTTTGACACTCACCTTGGCGACTCCACTGTAAAATAGTCCTAATCAGAAGTAATCTTGGCTTTCACTAAGCCTCACACCAGATTCAGATCCACCATCTACCCCCACCTCTAAATCAGATGGTTGTGCTGAGTTTCATTTTGAACAATTATGCCCCCTTGGCCCTCCCTCATCCTCCAAATGATATGCCACAAGAATATCTATAGTGGTTGCCTTGGTTCACCAGGGAAGATAATACTTCTGCACCGAGACATATTGAAACCTTGTTTTCCTTCATTGAGAATGTGAATGTAGAGAACTTGGATGTGGTATTAAGGATCTTCATCCAATCCTTGGAGGGAGAAGCCTAGAAATGGTTCAAGTCTCTAGCCAACAACACAGTCTACACTTGGGAAGAAATGGAAAATTTCTTCACATTAAAATGGGGAGAAAAGAGGGACCATGGATACGTTCTCACCGAGTTCAATGCTCTAAAAAAGAGACATAATGAGGATGTAACATAATTCATAAAGAGGTTCGATAATCTCTATAACAATATCCCTACTGAAATAAAGCCTCCATAAGCAGCTAATAAGGTGGTCTTTGCAGGAGATTTCAAACCAGAGTTTGGGTTCATCTTGAGAGAAATAAAATCCACATTTCTGGATTAGATATAGATGGATTCATTGGAGGTGGACGAAAAAATTTCTTCTATCGGTAAATTCAAGGGGGACACATAATATGAAGCCAGAAGAAAGAACAGTGAGGAGGCTTCTAATTCTAATCAAGAGAGGGAACCACAAGAGCATAGAATTGAAGAGATGAATAAGCTGATCAAGAACTGCTCAAATAAGCTAGCTAAGTTTGAATTGGAGGCCTAGGATTCCCCTCCTTGTCCCAATATCGGAAGCCCCCTCTGCAGTTGTTATAGTGGGAGAGGAAGGAGCAACAAGATCACATCCAAACCCCTCTATACTTAGAGGGAGGAGTGGAGGGACAAGCCGAGGAAGTCATAGACAACCAAGAAGATCAATTCCTCACTTACACTGATGATGAGGAGGGTGAACTCATCTTGTAAGGGGAGCAAGAAGAGAAGGAGATCCCTCCAGAAGATCAATATATTGACAATTACTGTAGATAGTTTTTGGATTTCATGTGGGCTCAACTCCACAAGAAGTATGACCTCAGGTCCTTCATAAAGAGATCCTGAGGGAAAGAACAAAATGAAGGGTCAATATCAAGAGAACAAATCCCTCCTAGTCTTGCTACTAAAGGGAAGAAGCCATTAGAAGAGTCAGCCCCTCATAAGGCCACAACATCCACTTTCATAAAGCAAGAAGCTAATCCTCCCAAAAATGAGAATTCCACATCTATACCCTTGAATCTGCTCGACCCTCCTAAAGGGAACTTTAAAGAAGCCATTACAGAAAAAGGGCCCACCCTTTAATCTCCAAGAAGAATGTCCCATGGTGGTTTTTGGACTGCATGTAGAAAGACAGTTCCTAACCTATTTTAAAGAAGAGGGAGGTGAGCTCACCCTCCATGAAGAAGGGGAAGAGATGGAGTGTTTCCCAGTGGAGAACACTAAAAATCAACAGCGGTCTGGTGATATGAAAACAGAGACATCAAAGATTAATTATGTATCCACAAAAGCATCCTCAACAAGCAACATTTCCTTAAGAGATTAAAGACCAAACAGATTTTCATGATGAATACCATCTCTCATATTCTCTTTCAGTAGTACAATAATTTGTTACAAATCATGTTCCTTCACCCGAAATTAATGAGAGTTTGCAGCTCCATTGCAAGCTTCTGTGTGAAAAAGATAAAGATAAAAAACACTCAGATCACTTGACTACCATGGATAGTGAGGAAAGAAAATTGGTTCCCTTGATGTTCGAAGAGAACCACTTTCAACACACAAGCAAAGCAGCAGTTTGGAATGAGCATTTTTTTCCTGTTACAAATCTTCTAGAAGATCTTATGTTGCATGTTTACCATGATCCTTTAGTTAGGGTATTGTAGTCATCAGTAAAGGAAGAAGATGATGTATGTACTAGGATTTCTGTCCTACCATGGCAAGGTAAAGTAAAAAAGTGGTTTGAGAATCTTCCAACTGATAACATGAGAAATTTTCATCAATTCATGCAAGTTTTCCTAGGTCGATGGGTAATCATGGGAAATGTCTTTCTTATCATAGAAGAATATGGACATTTAAAAAGGCAGCCCGGGGAGACAATATAGTATTTTTCAACCAGGTTCAATAAGGTGTATCATTCAGTGCCTGCTGATATAAGGCCACTACCAGGAGTATCTCTCTTGCACTACCCAAATTCCTTTAATCCAAGGATGGAATTCCAAGTAAGAGAAAGGGACACTAAAACCCTTGAAGAAATGAAAAATATTGCAGTTGATGTGGAAATGAACCTGTTAAACAGAGAGGCAAAGATTAAAACATAGGAAGAATTGATCTAGTTTGATTCTCTACCTTTATGCCTTAATTCATCTACACAAACATGTTCTGAGTTGTTTGAATACATGGAGAACACATGTGCAGTACCAAGTTGTGAGGTTGGATCAATTGGGCCAGAATATTCAAAAAAATTCCAAGTATATCTTAATCCAGTGGCTATCTATATTGAGAAATTATTCATCACAAGGTCACCACACCTTTCCATCATTTCTGTTGTTGTTTAGGTTTACCAAGCTCCTTGCAATGAATATCAGGCTGGGAATTCCTATCAAATACCATTAAAAGGATTGTTCCTGAGTTTGGTGGCAAACAATGAAAGAACACAATTATTAGAGAAGTTGCCTTCCTGGTTGCACTGGCATTATTGTATCATTTAGAATAGCAGTAATTCTAGTAGATTAGGGTAGGTAGGTGTGCAAATAAGCTCAGTGCTATGAGCATATTTTCAGTTAGTTTCAGATTTCTTTTCATTTTTTAGTTCAAGTGTGTTTTAGATTTTAGTTTCAACATGGTTGAGATTTCAGCATTCAATATTTTCAGGGTGTAGCAGTGATTTCCATTTTGATAGTTTGTAGTGCACAACTTAGCTGTAGTTTCAGCTTAGATTTACAGTATGCATTTGCGACTCCATATGCCAAATAGAGAATAGGCATTTAGGTCTACAAGTTCTCAACGCACTTAGAACAACACTTTGCCCCCACATGGAGCCAATGTTGGCCTGTGACCGCACTCAACATGGAGAAGTGGTCCCTATAAGGAAATCACAGGGTAGAGGCCTGAATGTTTAAGGGGAAGGCCAATTAATTCAAGTGCAGGTTGAGTGGAAAGCCCCACATTCAAAAGAGAAAAATGTCACGGTCAAAGTATTATGATCCAAAGTTGTGTTAATTTCCACATCCCACAAACCATTACATATATTATATATTACATATAATATATGTAATATCATTTACTATACTTAAATCCTTACCTATATCACATCGGCATTCCGCAAATTCCATTTCATATCATATATCTTACTACTCTTGAACCTTGAAATGAGATATAAAGTGGGACCTACCCTCTCCGCTACGTCACCTCTCTTCTCATCTCATTTCACAAATCTCACTCCCCGCCGTTCATATCACTCATCCCGATTCCCCAATCCCCAATTTTCGATATGAGTTTCATCCGCAATATTCGATATCTTTGACCTTGCGATTTTCAATATCACAAATCGCAAATTGCAACTCTTACCCATGTCTCTCATATTAATAACCATATCTAAAGCCTAATTTTGATTTGCAATTGGTCCCACCTCCACGCCACGTCATCTTCTACTCTCCACTCATCGCACTTCGCTCCCCGCAAAGTATGACTCTTACCTTCCGCCACTAATATGTAAAAATTGCGGTCTACATCGCCCATCGCCCATCACTCCCCGGAATATATAAATCCCACTCTCCACTTGGTCATTGCTAAAACTTGCGATCTGTGATCTCCAACGGCCCCACTTCTGCCTTGCCACGTCATCCATCGCCTATCGCACATCACTCCCTGCAATTTACACCATCTACCCTATGCTGCTTATAATAAAATCTCGAGGTCTACAATCTGCGATATTAGTTCAGACCCCACCTTCCTACCACGTCATCAATAGCCCTTCCACAGTCTTTGTTCCGCTATTTTCAGTGTTAATGATCCATGCTCACTCCACTATCGCTTCCACCATCCTCCCCTCATCTCCACTTCATATCACGCATCCAATGGATCATGATATGTTTTTGTACCCCTCTCACCTACAAAAGGATAACATCGAAATGGCTGGTTTTTATTGTGAAACCAGCCCCAAAGATAGAAGAAAATAGATATCAATGCCTTAGAAATAAGCCAGTTCGAGGGGGCAACCTCCAATACATTACATGGATGAACAATTCTTGGATGATACAAATTACAAAACATCCTTTCTATATATAGGAGTCCATGAGGCCACAATGTAATCCTAGTAGGGCAAAAATGTAATCCTAGCTGACCTAACAATAATAATTTAAGGGCACAATAATAACAATATGGGGGTTACAGGGGTACAGTAATAATAATAAGCGGGTTACATTAACAACAATAAGAGACTCTACTACTAATATAGTGACCTAACATGCCCCTCTCCTTCAAAAAAGTGTTGTCCTCAATGCTTGAGTAGCTCTGGGTGCTTCTGTATAAAATTCTCATCCTCCCATGTAGAATCTTCAGCGTGTAAGTTCTTCCACTTGATGAGATACTTTGAAATTGATCGATTTCGTAGCTGTCGAGTTCTTGTTTCTGTGAATGCTTCAGGTTCCAATATGATTTTTCCTTCCTCATCAAGTTCTGGAAATATTGTTTGAACTGGAAGATTTTCACCTATAACCTTCTTTAAGCATGAAACATGGAAAACTGGATGCACTCATGAAGAAGTAGGAAGCTCCAATTTGTATGCCATAGTACCAATATTTTGCAACACCTTGTAAGGACCATAGTACTTTGGCGATAATTTATTATCCTTATTAGCTTGCTTAAGGGACATTTGTTTGTATGGTTGTAGCCGTAAAAATACCCAGTCTCCTACATCAAAAATCCTCTCGCTACGATGTTCATATGCCTGTTGTTTCATTTGATTTTGTGCCAAATTCAGGTTATCCTTTAAGAGTTGGATAAATTCTTGTTGATGCTCGATGTGATCCTCCACTTCTTGAACCTTCGAATTTTCTCTTAAAGATGATGTGATGGATGGTGGATGATATCCATAAAGTGCCATAAATGGGGTCATTTTTGCTGCAATATGGAAGGAAGTGTTATACCACCATTCAGCGAGAGATAACCACTTGACCCATTGTGTTTGTTTATTAGATACAAAACAAAAAATATATCCTTCTAAACATTTATTTACTATCTCAGTTTGACCATCAGATTGAGGATGATAAGATGAGCTATGAGCTAATTGAGTACCCAAACAAGAAATTAACTCCGTCCAAAAATTTCCAGTAAAAATGGGATCTATGTCGCTCACAATAACCCTTGGGTTTCCATGTAGCTTTTGAATTGTGTCCATAAATGTAGTAGCAACTGTACTTGTTTAAATGGATTAGATAATGCACAAAAGTGTGCATACTTGGTAAGTCTATCAACTACCACCATGATGACACTCTTTCCTTCGGACTTAGGTAAACCTGTGATAAAATCCATTGAAATCTCCTCCCAACATTGACTTGGAATGGATAAAGGTTGTAGAAGTCTCGGGGTCTTAATTGTCCCAACTTTATTCTGCTAGCAAACCAAAGATTCCGCCACAAAATTTTGAATATCAGATTTAAGGCCATCCCAAATAAATTCTTTCTTCACCCTGCGGTAAGTTTTTAAAAATCCTGCGTGTCCTCCTAAAGGAGAAGTGTGCAATTCCAAAAGAATCTTTTGTTTTAGTTGGGAATTATTACAAAGATATAAGTGATATTTGTACCATAAAGAATCATTTTCCCAACTAAATGTATCAGATGTACTAGGATCTTGCTGCAACTTTTGAAAGAGTGTCCATACTTCTTTGTCCTTCTTCCATTCATCTCTTTCTTTAGTTATCCAATCTGGTTGGATAATAGAAATGGCACAAAGCAATGCTTCCACCTCTTCATTCTTTCTTGAGAGTGCATCTGCAACAACATTAAGCTTTCCTTTTTTGTAGATTATTTCAAAGTCATAACCCAACATCTTTGTGACCCATTTTTTCTTCTCTTCTGAAGATAGTCTTTGTTCCAAAAGTGTTTAAGACTATCATGATCAGTTTTTACCTTGAAGTGTCTTCCCATTAGGTAAGTTCGCCATTTCTTTAGTGCATGCAATATTGCTAACATTTCCTTCTCATAAATAGGTTTTTGTAAATACTTTCCTTTGATTGGACGACTTTCAAAAGCAATGGGTCTTCCTCCCTGCATTAAAACTGCACCAATTCCATTTCCTGAGGCATCACATTCCACAATAAAGGTTTTTGTGAAGTCTGGTGTAGCTAAGACCGGTGCTAGGCACATTGCCTCTTTAAGATGATCAAAGGCCTTAGTTGCTTTAGGAGTCCATGAAAATGCATCTTTCTTCAATAATGTTGTTAGAGGTGCTGCTATTCTCCCATAATTCTTAACAAACTTGCGATAATACCCTGTTAACCCGAGAAATCCTCGCAACTGATTTATGTTTGTGGGGACTTTCCATTCCTTAATGGCTTTAATTTTGTTAGGGTCTACCTTAACATCCTCGTGAGATACAATATGACCGAGATATTCCACCTCTTGTACTCCAAAGAAACATTTGGATGTTTTTGCATATAATTGTTTCTCCTGCAATAGTTTGAGCACCCTGTCAACATGTTCAACATGATCCTTCCAAGACTTGTTGTAGATTAGTATATCATCAAAATACTAGCACAAATTTTCTAAGGAAGGGTTTGAAAATGGAATTCATCAACCCTTGAAATGTAGAAGGTGCATTGGTAAGGCCAAAAGGCATGACGAAAAATTCATAATGACCCTCATGAGTTCGAAATGTTGTTTTTGGAATATCTTCAGTCTTCATTCTAATTTGATGATATCCTGAACGAAGATCCAACTTGGTAAAATAAATTGCTCCATGTAATTCATCCAATAATTCATCAATCAAGGGAATGGGAAATTTATCTTTAATGGTGAGCTTATTGAGCTCCCTATAATCTGGATACATTCGCCATGATCCATCCTTCTTGTGTACCAATACTACAGGAGCAGAGAAAGAACTTTGACTAGGTTGAATTATACCCGCCTCTAACATTTCTGCAATCATACGTCCAATTTCGCTCTTTTGGAAGTAAGGATATCTATAAGGCCTGATGTTTGGAGGAACACTTCCTGGAATCAAATGAATAGCATGATCATGATCACGAATAGGTGGGAGTCATTTGGGAGTTTCAAACACCTTGGAATGATTGTCCAAGACTTGTTGGAGATCTGCAGAAATAGATTATTTTGATGTTGGAACTTCTAGTGAGCATAATTGTGCAATTACGCCTCATTGTTCTTTCTTTAGAAGCTTTGTCATGACATTAGAGCTTATTATCTTTCATGGCTTCCTTGCAATACCCCGTAATTCGACTTCCTTTCCTTCTGAAAAAAATTTCAAGAAAAGTTCTTGAAAATTAAAAGCTACCATCCCCAAAGATTGTAACCATTGTACTCCTAGTACAACATCAGCACCTCCCGTGGGAATGGAAAGCATTGGAATATTCAATACATATTCCCCCATGGTTAGCTTGATATTATGGCATTTTCCAGAGCAATTTATAGTTCCTCCAATTGCAACCATCACTTGACATTCTGGTGCTGGGTATAGGAAACAATTCAATTCCTTGGCTACCTTACAATGAATAAAATTATGGGTGCTACCTGAATCAATAAACATTATTACCTTTTTCTTCTTGATATGTCCTTCTATCTTGAGAGTTTGAGGAGTGGTAATTCCTTCCAATGCACTACACGATATGGTCGGACTCATTTCTTTCTCTTCTAGGGCTGGTTCCTAGTGTATATCCTCTTCTTGTTCATTTTCTTCTTCCTCTTCACAATCTATGTAAAATAATTTCTTCTCAGCGCACTTATGAAATTTAGTGTATTTTCTATCACAACTGTAGAAAATCCCTTTTTCTCTTTTTTCTTCCAATTTTTGTGGTGTCAACCTTTTAGTTTATGGTAATCTAGGCATAGCAACACTTCCTTATTTATAGAAGTGAGTGGTAGGCTTCCTTGTCGCCATAATTTTACATTCAATTTTTCTTGCTAATCTAAATGCCTTCTCCAATGAATCAAGTTCCAAAATGAAAACTTCATGCTGGATGTTATCCTTTAAAGTTCCTATGAAGAGATCAATCCTATGTTCCTCTAGAATAACAGTTACCCTTATATTAAATTTTTGGAAGTCCTCAATGTGCTGCCCCACTAAACCCTTTTGTTTGAGATTTATCAATTGGCTAAAGAAGGTGTTGCTCCTTGTATCCTCATAATGTGCTATCATTTCCTCCGTAAAAATTAACCAAGTGATTTTTTTTTACGAGAGAAAATCCATTGATACCATACAATGGTATTTTGTTCTAAATGTAAAGTTGCAATGCGTACTTTTTGTGTGTTTTGCACATTATGAAGATCAAAATATTGCTCCATCTATAGTATCCATGTTACAGGATCCTTTCCATAAAACTTCCTCATATCCATTTTTGGAATATGGTGGTTCTTCCTATCAACATTAGAGTTTATGAAGTCATGATTAAATTTATTTTGTTCTCATCATGAGTTTCCTCTACTACCTTTTCACCATTAGGAAACATTTCTTGTATCAACTTTGTCAAACATTCCATGTCTTCTTTTAGATCATTCTTCATTTTTTCCATTTTGTCTTTCATTTTTTCTTCCATGTCATCCATCTTAGCTTCCATGCCATCCATATTAGCTTCCACGCCTTTCTTCAAAACTTCTATTTCACTTTTTGTTGCTCTTTGTGAGAGCGAAATTTGGTGCACTTGCTCTTATAATTTTGATAGATCATGTTGAAATTATTCATCTTCATGAGTCATAGTAGAGCCTTCTGAAGGCTTGATGGGTGTTGAATTATTTTTATGGGGCATTTTTTAGAACCCAATACTGATATCTATTCTACAATATGCCCTTGGAATTAATTCAAATTGATTCTTCAAACAAGATTTATGCAATTCGAAAAAAATTACACCTTTTTCTTGCTTTCGAAGAGCTCGATATTTAAATTGGATTATCTCTGTGGTTATAGCTCTTCAATATCTGAAATTTGGCACTAAGGTAGCCTTCTAATTCCTCTTTTGAATGCCATAGGTTTGAGATGATTTGCATTCTTCAATGTAAAGTTATGTCCAATCTTCCACAATGACCTAATTATGGACTGTTTCAGTAGATCGAACTTGTACGACTTGCCACATGTCACTTTTTCGTCTTTTATCTCTGAAATTGATATCAAAAAAACTACAGTCCATGTACTTGTGGCCACTTTTTACGGCACTCCAATTCAATGCTCAGAGAGAGAGAGTTATAAATATTTTCCCATGATCACCTCTTTGAGATGAAATTCAAGAGCCTGAAAAAGCACTACCTTCCACAGATCATATCTTTGAAAATGTTGCAAACCAAGCTCTGAAATGTTGTGATGAGTTTCCTCAGGATTTCAACTTCGCGCCCTACAAATATCAGATTCTAAACCTTCGTAGAAAAAATGTTATAGCGCAAATGCCACGATGACCTATTTAGATTAAATTGAGGAGCCTGAAAAAATACCTAACTTCCATAGATCATATCTATGAAAATATTGTGAACCAAGCTCTGAAATTTTGTGATGATGTTCCTCAGGATTTTAGCTTCACACCCTAAAAATTTCAGCTTCTGGAACTTCGTAGAAAAAATTTATAGCGAAAATTCCACGATGACCTGTTTGGAGCAGCGAAACCCTAAAATCCAAAGCTCTCATTCCAAATGTTGTGAAGCCAGCTCCAAAAATAGAAGAAAAGAAATATCAACACCTTAGAAATAAGCCACTTTGAGGGGGAAACCTCCAATACATTACATGAATGAAAAATTCTTGTATGATACAAATTACAAAACCTCCTTTCTATATATAGGAGTCCATGGGGTCACAATGTAATCCCAATGGGGCCACAATGTAATCCTAGCCGACCAAACAATAATAATTTAAGGGCACAATAATAACAATATGGGGGTTACAGGGGTATAATAATAATAATAATAATAATAATAATAATAATAAGGGGGTTACACTAACAAAAATAAGGAACTATACTAGTAATATAGGGACCTAACAGTTTCAGAAACCGCCTTTGGTGCTATGTGTCAGCCCATAGTGATTTCACACCCCCCCCCCCATACAATATCACAAACCATCCATGCTCCCCTCTGAAATATGGTCTCCATGTTTTGCAAGTTAAAGCACAAGCATGGGTTTCGGGCGAAACAAAACAACAGAAGTATATTTAGTTTGTCCAGGAAATCCTCGCTAAAGAGTGAGGCACACACAACACAACTTGTCGTTCCACAAAGGTAAGTGGAAATCATGAAAATTAGAGATTGGAGGCTTTTGACAGTAGATGGAATCATATGATGGAAGCCATACTACCCATTTGTTCATAACCACTGCTCACCACACCATTTTGAATATTCTAGGATATGGCCTCCGTGGCCAGCTATGTTTTCCTTTTTTACTGATTGATTACGATGCTTTTCTAGTGAAATCTCGATTTCACTCGATTTTGTTTTGATTTTCTGTTTCCAAGAGTGATCGCTTGATGCACGCTCTGCTAGTTTGTTAGGATATTTTGGTTTTCACATGTGTGGGTCGATCAGGAATGATTATTCGATTGTAAATTCTTAGGAGAACTCTATATGTAGAGAGTTTAGAGATGAAAGAAAGGTTCTGAATTTTGGAGAAATTTTGCTGCAGTTTTCTGCTATTGTGCTCTTTATGCTCTGAGATACATATTTGGGAGAACTATTTTGAATATAATATAATATATAGAGTTGTTTACTTGGATTACAGATGGATCAATGAGTAGTATGTATCTGTGTTCTCTTGTTTATTTGCAATCTCTTGTTTATGTATAATCATCTTTCATGTTTAGTTGCTTTGATGATTCGTGTAATGTAGCTGCCAGTGGCATGCATTTTTATTCATGAATTCGTTTATGTATAATGCTCATGTATTAAAATTGTTTCTCTTCCTTAATTCACACTCCATGAATCTCTATTATTGGTCATATTCCACTTACATTTGTTTCCTCTGAGTTCATGGGAGATAGATTCTTAAGAATTTTAAGCCTGTCTCCTGCGGATTCCTCCTCTGTTCCTCCTCAGCACCTCCACATATTTTGATAGTCTTTGCTCATTGTTTCAGACTTGGCCCATTTGAAAGCCATCCAACCATACGGCCTCCTAAGCCCTCTCGTAGTATAGGGTAACTCACATGAATCGAACTCCAAGTTATTCTCCATTTCTGAACCACAAAAACCATTATTCTATTGATCCATATTCTATCAGAGGTGTCCTTATAATTGTCTACATTTAACCTCTGATTTTAAGATTTCCTAGGCACTGGTCTTTAGCAACTCAAAGGTGTCTCTAGGACCTACAAAACTCCTCAAATAGCTTCTTCACACAAGATAGAGCCTAATTTTCGCAGTGAGAGCAGGGACACATCAGTCCACTCAGTCATGGAGTTGACCCTGACCCATGATGTAGTATTATTTGGAGGCATTCCACTAGGAAGACCCTCGAAAAAGGAGTTGGTTAAATATTTATCCTAGATCTAGCTGAGATGGGAAACTTGGGTGAGATTAGCATAGCATAGAGAGTCTTTGGTAGGCTCAAGGAGGAGAGGGAAATTCTTCCGATATCGGTATTACCAACTCTCTCCAAGAATCTTGCGTTGAGAGGAGGCGTTCCAGGGATTGATGATGGCACAATCATGGTGTAAGGGGGCTATTACATGGCCTTTGAGAGTCAGAAGATACTTCCACATAGGAAGGGATCTTCCATATATGGTAGAGGGTTGTTAGCATTCCTTCATCCATTGGCCAAACTTAGAAATTTTTGGATGTGAAACAGCTTCCAAGTGAAGACTAGCCTCCATAAACTTATTAGGCAGGAGCAGCTACAAGGGAGGCAGCAAAGGTAGGGTAGCAGTGTTCCAACATATGAATTTTGCATTAAGCATTTCAAATAGGTGTCCATGGGATGACAAGAACCTTATCACAGAAGTTAGCACCACTGTCATTAAGGAGTCTAGATCCATATTGGGAGTCCTAGCTATTGGTGGAGTATTCCAAGGATCATTTCACCTATGAGGTGCTTGATGGGAAAGTAGATGATGAGGGATATAGAGTGGTGGATTGAGTCATATATTACCAGGATCAGGTATTTTTAACTAGGGGCTCCAAGCTCAAGGAGAAGATTCTACATGCAGCACATGAAGCACTCCTTTCCGGTCACATAGATTTCATGAGGACATATCATGCCATTATGGGGGGATTCTCATGGGAGAGTCTCAAAGAGGATGTACACTATAATATCAGGAGGTATGCATTTTTCTTGATGGATGACGAGGAAAACAGCCACCTTGCAAGGTTGTTACAACCACTTCCCCTTTTGATAGAAATATGGGAGGGCTCATCTATGGACCTCTTCACCAGCTTGCCAACAATACATGGTAACGATTAAATATTTATGCTTATTGATGAACTAACCAAGTAATTACATTCCTTTGCCATACATTTACAACACATTGCTCCACAAGTGGGCAAGCCTCTCTTTAGACTTCATGGTCTTCTTGGAGCCAAAATCAGTGATGTGAATGGTGAATTCCTAAGAGGGGATGATATCTTATTTGGGGTGTACTCAGTTGACACTATACATCAGTTACTTTCTCCAGGCATGTGAGAGGATAGTGGCAGCAGGCAAGTGGTTGGAAAGCCACCTATCACATCATGTTTTGAGGCATCTAGGAGCATAACTGTGTTAGTTCCACTTGAGGGACTATTATCATCCTCCGGTATTTCATATGAAAGTCAGTGTCTCCTTTATTTCGATCCCATATGTTAATGATGTTTTTATAATTATTTTTGGGATGATGGGAGGAATGGCACATGGATTGGATCTGTTCATTGGGAGTGATATCTCTAACATTTTTTATATCCCATGTTTCAGTGAGGACATTGGATAGTATGTGGTTGCCACCATGGATCTCCTACTCCCTAATGATCTGATTCATTGGTATAACTTGGAAACTTGGGAGGAGCATCCAAGGGGAAGACTAATGGGAGAACACCTGAATCAGTGGAGGAGAATATCATGTGGGTTCCATCAGGGAAGGAGGAGAAGTTCTGTAGCATTCACCCTTACAGTTTCTTGAGGACAAGCAACATTTGGGAGGGGAGGAATGTAATGTTCATAATTAGATTTCAGCTAGTTGGAATATTAAATTTTGTTTTTGTCATTTAGATAGATGAATAAGAGGGTATGGAGACCCATAAATCTACTTAGTAGGAATAAAAACACTTCTAATGTGGATATGGATCGTCATATCATCTGGATAAAGCACCTTTACGTGTGAATAGAGGTTGAAGCAGGTGGATGGGGTCAATTTTGACCAAATAAACAACACTGGTATGGAGGGAGTGGATAGTTAATGAGGGACATCACTATGTTAGTGGGAGGAAGTCTTCATGAGAGTAGTGAATTTAATGAGTAGGGCCCAAGGTGAGGAAGCTCACAAAGCATATAAGGAGAGGAATGGCAGCCATAGAAGGCATTCTGATTATTTTTTATGTCTTGTTATTTTATGACTTCTTGCATGCTTCAACTGTTTAGCGGAATCTATTGTGTTGTTTAGCACAAGGGTGTTTCCAAGAGGAAATCCCACCCTCATCCTCGGGTGACTTTGAGTGCCTACTCAGGAGAGGTTTATTGAGCCGAATTTCCACCATCCAGCATAAGGCCAAGCTTCAACCATTATCCACAATGCAGTCTCCTTCAAGACTGTGTTTTTTTGTAGGGCAGTAACAGTGGAGGAGGGATAGACTCAGTTTCTGAGCTTTTTTTCTAGTGAATGGATCAGCCCTTCACCTGGGAGGCTAGCAAGGAGGGTCTTTGAGAATCATTTTTTTATCTGGCATCAGTCCAAGTTGTTACTGTTAACACTAGAAAATCGTACGACAGAAGACGACATTAATTAATGTCAGGAAAAAGCATTTACAAGGCTGGAAGACATTACAAAATCTAGAAAGTATTTAAAAAATATCAAAGGTCTGAGGAAAATCAAATTTGAACAATTCCTAAATGCTTTTTGCGTGCATAATCCTTCGTGAAGAGCACCTTTTTCGCGCTTTTTTCCCGATATGTGCGCAATCCTAGGAGTGGCTAAATTTCACTATCTGGGACCACACAAAGAAAAGTACAAGTGAACCCTTACTTGAAGCCATCTAAGGACAACCACCAATGCCTCCTTAGACACTAAGTGAGCACAAAATGCAATATTTGGAGCACACAAAGGAATCATACCCCTATCTTGGGTCACAATCCACAATGTACCAAGAAAGGGAAGGGAGGATTTGAAATCTCCTATACTATCTTTTCAGAGCTCGTGTTTATTTGTTTTAGTTTTTAGTTTATATATGCATGTTATTTCTCTATCTAGTATGCTTATGATTCTAGCTTATTCCACTAACTTGCTTGAATCCACTTCTTTTTCTGCCTGTTACCAATAACTTAAGTGGGTAGACCACACCCCTTAAGTTGGTGTGATTTCATACATACGTGCACCAAACACACTCCAATAGGATTGGTGACTCCACTAATGTCTATTACCAGGTTTATGTGGTTGTGCCTTTCTTTGCAGAGACCTCTGTTTGTGTTGTGGAGTGGAGCTAAATTTCCCCTGATTTCTCTTGCGGTCCCTAGTTCATCCCAAGTGACAGAATGAAGTAGAACAACTCCAAAAAAATTTCTTCCAGGAATTTACGCGTTTCCTTCTCACGGATGTGCAGGGCACACATTCAGAGTTGACTCGCGTGCTTGTTTCAGCCTTTTGCGCGCAAAATACAAAATGAGAAGTTTCTCCCTTATTTCTATCTCTTCCTGCTTGTAAATTTCTTGGAAGCCCCTAATACACCTACCAGCATTGGTTTTGGTACCCCGCAGCTTGTTAAAGCTGACTCTTAGCTACTTTTTGTAGGCTTAGTTTCAGTTTTACTTCAAGTTGATTTTTGCAAAGTTCACACATAGTTTACATAAGGGAGGAAAATAACTTGCATTCCAAAAAAAAATTATGTTTTGAAAATTTTGGTACTTACACACCTAGATAACTAGCCAAAGTAAGTGGCCCAAGACTACACATGCATATCTAGTTTTCTTTTTTCTAGTGTAAAAGTTTTATTTTAGTTCAATTTCTGCACTAGGAATTTCGGGAATAGGATTGAATTTTTTATAGAATAGCAAGTAATCTCTTCTACCTTTTCACCCTCCGGTGATCCTAGGTAAGCATATGAATGCTCCCTATTCAAAATTCGCCATCTCCCTATAGTCGGTCACATAGATTAACTAGGAAAAATAGAAAGCGACCCATTATCTGCACATGTTTTTCTTTTGAGTTAGGAACAATACAACATAGTTTAAATAGGGGATTTTTGTAAAGGATCATCGAATATCCACACATTCAAACTGTGTGCTTTTCCACTTTGTGCTCACACACACTCACCCACTAAGAAAAACACAAACACCTAAAACTAACTTAACCAAACTCACTAAATTATCCCCACACAGGCCACAAAAGAATTTATATCTTAAGTTAGGATTAAGAGGGTAGGCATCCAATAAGCTGCCTTGATCATAATTCATCTTGAAACATAGAAGTTTTTTTTTTAGGGAGTTTCAAATCCACAGATTAGCCCGCGGAAAAAAAACCTGAGCGCGACAGAGACCCGTTTCAAAGGAGATTAGGCTTAGGTGTAGTGCGGGAAGGTATCAGTTAGGGCTACCTAACTTGGCTGATACTTGGTACTATTAGATGACTACCAAGAAGCCCAAGACTCAAACGCTCACGTGGGACAGTGGTTCTTAGTGGCCAAAAACTAGGGCATACTTTCCCTATAGGTGACAGTGCAGGCAAGCGCTAGACCCCCTACCCTTACCTTGGTGGAATTTCTTCGGCTGACTGGGGGCATCACCAGCTCTTACCGGACGTTGTGCCATCACTCGCAAGAAATATTCTCGAGGCCCAGTTAAATTTCAGTGTGTGAGGATGAATAAGTCTTCTAGGATTTTGAGTATTATACGCAAACAAACAAAAACCACTTTTTTGATTACTTGATCACATATATTAATTTAAAGGGAAATTTGCTTTATTTTTCGCTTTGTTTTATGTATGTGACAAGAAGTTTTATTTGATCATAGACTCTATCCTCTCAATTTTTTTGAAAACCAAACCTGATCGACACCAAAACGGACCCAATGGGACCTCATCGTTCTAGGTGTCTTTTAGACCTCAACCTATTACCGGGAGGGGTTCCAGGTCTTTCGCCATTCAGGCATCAAAGACGGAACACTGCCACCATTTTTGGTTCATCCTTTATTCAGGAAGCCGTAGTTGGGAACCCTAGTTGGTCTCCCAACACCACACCACACACCACTCCTCCCATGACCCCTATGGGGTAGAGGAATGCATCCCATACGGGAATCTAGTCGAATACAGAGTAGAGTACGTCACAGACTAACCCTCTTCCAAACCAGAACTTTGTGTTTTTGCACTGTGCAATGACGTCAACCTCCCAGTCACCTTTCTTAGCTTCATTGAATCTATCTGATTTAACCAAGATGACGAATGACCCCATTGCACACAATACTACATGGCCTCCCATGCTCACAAAGCTCCCTTTGGATATTCCAAAATTCGAAGGCAAGCAAGTAGGAGACCCAAGTAATCATCTCATGACATTTCACCTATGGTGCTCATCGAATAGTATCCTTGATGACACTATTCAATTGAGATTATTTCAACGCACTCTTACAGGATTAGCCGTGAAGTGGTACGTGGAGCAACCCTCTACTTCACATGGAACCTTTAGTGCCCTTGCTACCACGTTCCTAACATACTTTCAGTTACCCATTCACCATGATTCTGGAATGGAATTACTAACACATTTTAGACAAACCCCTACCGTCCATATCTCGGACCATCTCCATGAATGGAGGTGGCGTCGCAGTTTATGTAAAGCTAAACTGGAAGATCCATTTCTATTAGATTTGTTCTTGAAAAATCTTACAACAAAGATTTCAAAGGATGTGGCACAATAGAAACTCACATCTGAAGAGGACGCAATCAGCAAAGCCTAGCAGCGTGAGCCGATTTATACGTAGTCAAGATACATTTATAACATCCTGCCTAACAGCCCGGGATTGCAAACTTATCAATAATTTTGAGGCGCGTTAAACTCTGCAAACATACTAATTGGGTCATTGACCCAAGGTTACCTATGCATCAACAGTCAAAACCCCGGTTACACATACAGTTCTACCTAGAACGTACCCCAACTCGATTTTCAAAGTCATCATATGCCTCAGCAAAATTTTACCAATAGGGCGCCAATGTATCACTAGGGAGGACCTTATCCTTTGGCTTAGGGGAATCAATATGCAGAAAGAAACACTGACAGAAGATTCCCCCTCCAACAGGAAGGTGCAAACTAGGGACTACGTTATTCTCAGTCCCTAGCACATGACCCACCTATGAAAACCAATGCATAGGTGAAATTTGTTTAGCTGTCCCAAAACCAACCACACTGATAAAACCAAGAGAACTACCCTCCTAATGTGGTAAAGAAAAAATCCAAAAACAGGCCAAAAGGGAACTGTGGAAAGGGGGGCAATAACTAGCAGGGACCACCGTGATTCCAGGTTGGAGGCAACTCCAACTGGAATCAGAACTAGGAGCCGAGCAATGCCTAATGACAGAGCAAAAGGCCACCTCTTCGAACAAACCATTCTTGTTTGATATGTGGTGAGTACGGCCACTATACTCACCACTGTCATGATCTTCCTGAGCTGAAGAAGCTACAGAGTAACCGAGGACAAGGAGGATCTTCCCAGCAACCAAATATGATGCAAGAACCATTCCCCCATAAGGGAAGGTAAGCACTCAGTGGAAAAATATAGAAGATTTCAGGAAAAGTAGCCGTGAAATCTACATGACTAGCAAAGATATGTTTTTCCAAACATGGAATCACAATTACGACACCCCACCAGACACCAATATGTCAGGGGAAAGTACCAGTGCATCGACTACACATTTGACCATTTCAAAGATGCCTATAGAACCATTACCAAAAATGGAGAAGGGACCTAATAGGTGAGCAGGAAACTACTCCAAAGCGGCCCATAATTACAACATCATGATGATTTAGGACAATCTCCCACTGCTATGTCAGCTTTGGAAGTATTGTAGTCCTGCCAAAAACAACGGAAAGCCATACTTTCCACGTTAGGCACTATTGACCCTTCCGATACACACCTAATGGATTTTGACTTAGAAAAAGCCACCCCTCGGCTTCCTTCCATGGTCACCTTCCAGATACCAGTGTCGGTCTAGAATATCACAATTCACCGATGTGTCATAGACGAGGGTGCATCCACGTGCATCATGTCCAAAATTTTTTGTTAGAAGTTAGGTTATCTAACTAAAACCCTCATTCATCACACTTCGAGCATACAATGGTCATCCATCAACCCCCGTCAGCCTCTACCAAAAAGTCCTAGCCTGCTTAGCCAGAAAGATGGTTCACATAGAAATTGAAGTCTTGGACACTCACCTGCACTACAATATACTCCTTGGGCAGAGTTCTATGTACGCGATGTCTGCCATAGCCTCCTCTATCTTCTGCATCATGATGTTCCCCCATGAGGAACGCATCATTACTATAGACCAACTGAAGCACATTGAGAAGTGACCCCTAACAAACAATGATGTAACTCTACCCTATGTAGATACCAAGAATATGGCCCCAGCCAATTCAAACCATCATCTGTTCTAGGGTCATTCCTAGAAGATCCTCCTATAATCCCTGAGTCATCACTGAATGTCATAGGAGCTCTGGTGTGTATGATTTCCACATCAAGCACCAAAGCTAGTCAGGACACAAACAAAAGTAGTAATGGAAATGAATCGCCATCCACAGCTACCTCTCTAGCATGTGCTGCCTCCCAAACCCCTTTCCTCTACCCCCCAGCTAGTTTAATCTCTGAGCAGGTTTTGGAAACACTGGTATTACCCAACATATCATTGGAAATTTCAGTTTGGTACCCTATTCCCCCTTCATGAATAGGAGCCACCCATGTTACTACCATAGGATTGAAGCCCCTCAGTCCCAAGGAGGCCCCACTCATCCAAGAAACAGTCGAAACCACCCCTGAAAAGAAACTTCCCATTACAAAAATGATGATTACGACTAAGAAAACCAAGAAAAGAGGAAATAAGATGGTGACCCCCGTTGTTCAATGAGAATCACCAGTCTGTGCCATATGTGACGTAATAGGTCACCCTACCCATATCTGTCTGGAGCTAGATGAATTAAAACCACTCCTTGGATCTGAGACAGAAATTGCAACGCCATGTTCCCATAAAAAAGGAACCTGCCACCAAAGGTAAAGGAAAAGCGTTGTGTCCCAATCACGCATGCGATCTCTGCAGCAACTACGGACACTATACCCATCATTGCCCAGAGATCCCGTGATATAGGGATGCCCTACATGCCATCAAGCAGTCCTATCAAGAGGATCCCTCCACTTGGGCATCCAAAAGTGAACCTCGTACCATCTTGTACCCATAGGAGGAACAACTAAGGGCACAAGAAATATCCCCAGTAATTCCCATTATACGTTGCACGCTATACGATGAACGTGATCACTTCCTCAAAGAGTGTGCAGCCCTAAAACTCATCCACAGATGGTATCCTATACAAAGGGTTTACTACGTTAGATTGTGGGCAATGCAATTCACATGTCCATTATGCGCCGAAAATCACCTTTTGGAGAATTGTCACTATATCCCCCGATTTCGGCTAGCCCTCACTAGCTTATGCTCCACCATAGTCCACCTTTCCCAAGAAGTTGACATGGATGTGGAGTCTACAGACAGCTCCACAACCCAAGAATATGTGACGAGCAAATCCATCATGTTCTTGTTTGTCGAAGAGCAACTAATCAGGGAACCCCTAGTTACCCCTAACCACTCTCTACAGAGAAGACCAGCATGCACATTATGCAAACCACCCAATCATGCGGTCGTCCATTATCCTAATTTAGCAGTGTTACAACGATGGTTCCCTGCCAGACCTCAAACTAAGCATGAAGGAACCCTCATATGAAGGATATTTTTCCTTATATGTGAAGTTAATCATTATGAATGACACTGTACTTATGCTTCACAACTTCATCCCACCATCTACATGATTCATACCATAGAGAAGAGACATGATGACCTCTAGGAATGGCACAAAATGTACATCGTTGAGTCAACATCCCCACCCCTGCAGTGGTGTAGCAGGCAAGCTAAGACAGCACCCTGACCGAACATGACCCTAACCAAGCCTAGGATAACATGCGGACTATGCGACCTGAATGACCATCGGGTCAACTAGTGCAGAGAACTGAAGCACCTTGCAAAAAAATTTCGTATAGTCTCTTCTCTCCCTCAGAAATTTCTCTCTAACCAAGAGAAAATTATGTGTACCTATTGCCGAATTTGTTCACACTTTCACCATATGATTAAATGTGTACACCTCCCAAAGCTAAGAGTGGCAAGAGCAACATTGAGTCTACACTCCCCCAAAGAGGTAGACACACCCAAGCCAAAAATACGGAAATGGAAACAGAAGAAAACCTCTTCTATGACAGACCCTTTCTAAGCGTCCACATCAGGAACAATGAGTAGTATAGAACCTCACATAGTCTACTTCGTTGGAACAATGATACCATGCACTATCTTCACTGGTCAAAATCAAGCACCAGAGGTATGCCCGCTAATGGAAACATTTAGGCACCTCTGCGGTAGGCACAATTTCCACCTACAGGAAATTGACCATCCTAGCGGGGAACCCAACCTTGCGCTCATGCAAAATCTCATTATGGAGATTCTTCCCCCACCAAATGTCGATGACACGATCCACCACATACAATTTGTATCATCACATATAGGAAATAAGATTCCATCTTCCCCCACTTCCCAGAATTTACACCCTATTCATGTCAGAAAAGTTCAAGGTACCTTGCTCTTTTGAATTTATTTTCGCAAGATCCCAAATTTACATGTCGCCATCAAAATCCTTGATGATACCCAGCTTCTAGAATAACACCTAGTACAACTAGAGCTTTTTGACGAAAGTTGATGACAGTCGCTGCAACATAATGAGGCCCACAAGAAAAGGGTAAAAGAATCATTCGACCACCACATCACCCCCCGCTCATTCACTGAGGGAGAATTATTCCTCTGCTATGATGTTGCAAAAGAATCCCTAGGGCTAGGAAAGTTTCAAACCTTATGGAAAGGACCCTACATCATCAAAAATTTCCTCCGACAGTGGGCATGCATCTTGACGAAACTGGATGGGACCTGCCTCAGCAACCCCGTCAACAGCCTTCACCTCAAGAAGTTCTACCCATAAGGGCCAAAATGTTCCTTCCCTAGAGTGAGCGTACACAACCCCAACCACTCAAAATTTTTGACCAAAAGAATTATTTAAAAAGTGCTCAAAGTTCCACCATGGATCACCAAACTGAACCCTATTTAGGATTTTTTGATGAAGCATCAAGATGGTCTCAAACATTTAGCCGCAACTTCTTGTGTCATCTACCACCCTGACCAATCGCCACTCTGCCCAAACGACATGTGCATCAGTTCAACAACAAACAATCAGGAAGAATATGACACCTTCATCGAACTTATGCGTGATGCCCTCCATCAAGGCATATGCCATATTCATATCTACCTTGATTCCTAGTTAGTAGTGTCATAGTTAAAACAAACATTTGAGACGATAGATACACATCTGTTTAGAAAATATTTGTGTGCCAAAATATTAAGTAGAAAATTTGACTATATCACATTTACACATGTACCAAGGAGTTAAAACAAAACAACTGATTGCATAGCTAACAATATCCTAAACTGTAATGCATCTCGAATAAACCATCATACATAAAAAACCAAAAATATTGATATCCATCAACATAACATCATACATAAACTGAAATAGGTGACACATCAGGTAGAGCCACAAAAAATATCTCTCTCACACACACACACACACACACACACACACACACACACACACACACACACACACATATATATATATATATATTTCACAATGTGTATGTCTAAGTACAAAAATCATGTCGCTAGCCCAATGACCAGCCGAAAGATACAAGAGTCATCAAAAATATGGGAAGCATCCTCATAATGGGTGCTTTCCCTATGTAAAAAAAGACTCTATGGTGGTGCCCACTTAGGAGGAGCACGTATACCCACAATCGCTCTCAGTGCCACCACTGGAGCTACCATCGCAATCGAGATCACCACTTGATGTAGAACGGGCTAATACTCCCTCTTGTGGGCCATCATAGTCTCCAACCAGACCTCCTCGAATTCATCCATAAATCCTCGAGCAGGCACCCCTTGGGTCAAGCGGTCCACTCAACCCTGGGCATCCTCAAGAGATGACACCCAAGCAGTTAACTCCTCTATATGAGCCTCCACTGAATCCACACGTGCTACGGCTGCATCAGCACGAGCCCGCTCAGCCACAGCCTCGGCAGTGGCTGAGCTGTTGCCCTCTCTTGAAGGGCCATCACCACCACCAAGTCTCCCAGTAGCACCTCCTCACTGATCGTCCCTAGGTCGCCGTAGAGGATCGTGGCCAACCAACCAAGCCCCAGGGTGACCCACCTCGTCAACATCTGCAAGAGTAACCAAAATTATTTTAGTGTCCCTAGGAAAACACATAAGTACATGTATACTCAATAAATGCAAAAAACTTACACAACATACCTGTGGGCGCCCAAGCATAACCAAAAGGGAGACCCATGTCTGGATCCCCCTGGAAGTTCATCCCTACATATGGGTATGGTAGGAACATCTACAGGTTGGCCTTGAACAAGGCCTCTATCATGGTGTTCCAATAACACCCCACCATGCCCCCACCGCCTCGCGGCGTCACCGAAGCCCATCTCCTCATACGAGGCTCCTATGCCCCTAGGAGGAACCATCACTACTGGACTCAACACCACTATCCTCTCGTACATAATGTTGCACAAGATACTATCATACGCAAATGACTTAGATCCATGATGGACCTTGTTGAGTTGCGCCACCATCCCATCAAAGCAGAAACGGGCAAAGTCGTAAAAATGCCTGAACCTTAACCAGCGTAGTACTCCAACTTGCGGGCTTGGCACCCGATGCGGAGCAACCTGTTAGGTCATATAATAACAGGGTTCATAATTTTTTATTTGACTATGATTAGTCTTGTAAATATGCACATACCTTGCATTCTGCAAGTTGTTTTCCCATATTTGAAAAATAATAAAAAATGAAAAGAGGGTAAAAGTCCTAAAATAAATATCAAAGGAATTAGAAAAAAATGGACCCAAAAAAAAAAAAGAGATAAAAATAAGAAATGAAAGTGAGCAAGTCAAAATGTCACTATTATTTACTTTTACTACAAAAATAATGATTATGTGTAGATTGTTCAAAATGCCATAATCCATGATCAGTTAAATAGGTTAATCTTAAATTTTCATGCTTTCAATTTCATGTTTTAGATAGAGAATAAAGATATGTCAAACAATTTAAACTTGAAAAATCAGTATATAGTTAGAGAATAAATGAGGAGCTCAACAGTTTAATCTAAGCCCTTAGATGAAATAAGATTAGACTTAGATAGATTTGCGCTTTTAAAAGAAAAATGGATTTAGGGTTGCAAGCTTAAATGCACCCATGAAAATGAAGTAAAAAATGTTAGAATAATTATGGGTAGGTAGAAAGCAGTTGTGCAAGGCATGTAATAAAGCATCATTGGGAAAAATTACTAATTTCCCCTCCCCCACAATGATCCAGTATTCAAAACCTTCAGTTAAAGAGGCTTAGAGCATGTCTCTGACTTCTGTTGGGACCGGACCCAAGGCTTGATAACTAATTGGTTAAAATATTGGATTCCCCTCATAAAAATCCATTTCCTCAGCATATTCACCCTTTTCCTAAGTAAAACACTTTTTTTCTTAGAAAAGTAAAATCCCTTCTTAATTAATTTCATTTTCATCCAAAAACACTCAAAAAACCATAAAATACATTTTATCCTAAGTTTATGTGTAAATATCAAAATGGGATAATTTTATGCTAAAATGCCTAATTTACAGTTTACTTAAGTTTATTTATGTATTTTTCATCTCATTACATTTTCATATCATATTAATCATTAACATAATGAATTAAACCCTTATAATATCCCTTCCGGTATATTTATTAATTCATTTTATTTAAATATCCCAAAAAAACCATTTTTTAATGTTAACCTATGGTTTTATATTCCCCATGTGTTGAAATAAAACCCCGACCTTTCCCCATAGGTTAAAAACATTATATTATAATAATCTTGCCCCCAATAGTTTTAAAACATTTGTAAATTTTTTATTTACTATGTAACATAACACCTCGCCAATCATAAAACATTGATTTATTATTAAAAAATACATTTTTAATATTAAAATTAATCCCACCGCAACAAAATACCCAGGCCCCATGCCCCACTGTCAAGCAACTCCTAAATCTAATCTCCACCAATCGCATGCATATCCTCTGATCTGACGACCAAAAAGCGATATCACATTTTAACTTGCATGATGTAAACTCATTTCAACATTTGCGAAATGGGTGGTTTAGCTTCCCTCTCTCTCCTCCATGCATCATCATTTTACTAGATCGCATTCGATCCCACAAAACCCTTTACCACCCAAATTCTGCGTGATAAACCACTCTAGTTTTCTGCCTCCAGCGCCAAACTTCCTCCTCTCTGATATGACATGCATTTAATGTCGATCCTCTTTAAACCTAAAAACATTATAAAACTTCCTATTGTGTTGTTAAAACCTTTTTATGTGTTATGTGCATATTTATCATTCCGACTGAGAAACAAAGACCTGGTACACTGTTTTATGCCTAGAGAACCTGAAAAAATCTACTGCAATTGCTGTTAAAAATCACTGGAAGCTTCAATTCGACTTCTAGAGACCTTCAAATGCCATCAGAACTTGTCCGAGACCTCGAAACCCAGGTAAAGACCCAAATACCTGCATACACAGGTATTCTTCATAGAAAAATGACATGTTTATCATTGAAAATAGTATTTCTAAAAGAATTAAGCATAATAAAGCCAATTTATCCACAGAAAGACCTTGTAGATGCCTGAAAAGAACAAATTCAATGCAAAAACCCTCAAAAACCCCTTTTTCAATACTGCGTCTCATTTTTAAATTAAAATTGAATTTGTTTACCCTTTGCAAACCCTGAAAAGACTCTGAATTTATCCATAAATCCTTTGCAGGTAACCCTAATCCTTCTATGCCCAATTTGAACTAATTTCAGTCCAATATTATCCAAAAAAAGTGTTAAAACCCTGGTTTTATCATTTCTAAACCTGTTAAGATTTTGAAGAATAGTTTGAAACCAAATTTGAAGAGTTAAATCCAAGAAAAAACCAAGTTTATGCCTATTTCTGTTTAAATAACCTCTGCTAAAAGTAAAAAAAACTTCTGTAAACAATTTAAACTTACAAAAGAGTCCATAAAAGTCAAAATACAGAGTTTCAATTATCCAGAAAGTCTAAATATGTCAAAATAAAACCCAACAGTAAATTCCAAGACTACAATTATTGTAAATCCTCTACAACCTCCTATTGTAGACATTGAACATACACCTTTAGCAGATGTGGATTATAAAATAGCAGATCCAGTGATAGAATTTAATCTATTAGACCTCCACTGCTGGAGTTTTGAAAAGTCATTAGATCAAGTTGAAGAAGTCCAAATTTTGGATTCAAACCTACCCAAATATGTTGTTTCACTCACTCATCAATGTCCAGAGGTTATTAGGATGTGTGAGACCTATTATTCACCTGAACAAAGAGAAATGGTAAATGCAAATAAATAAGTGTTGTTTACACCTACTGCTGAGTCAATAAACCAGATGCTATAGCTCAAACTAGATCCCAATGCATTTCCCTTATCAATAGAAGCACTCACAAAGTTGTACATTGGCTTGGACTTTCCCAAAAGGTTCCAAATTTTCCAAATTTTCATGCCATTACATGTTGACATTCCACAACTCGACCCTCCTTATTCTATTTCAAAATTTCCAGAAGGGTCAAGGCATGTCATATCCATTTTGTCCTTTATCCTAGGGTATTTTGCAGATGAGAATATAGATGAGTCAATCCTAGGTTTTCTATCTACCTTTGCACAAGGACAACCTCCTTTTTTCATTTTCAATTATGTTGAATACGTAGCTGATAATATCCATGATCAGCTTGTCAAATTTCCAACTGAAGGAGTATTTAGTTATACATCCTTTCTTTTCCATATGTTCTTATATTTCCAAGCAGACAAGTTCCCAATAACACTTCAAATGCTTGATATAGAAGAGAATCCACTTTCAGTCATCTTTTGGACATATTTGATTAGAAAAGAGTCCACAAAGTTTAGTTATGCAGATTTTATAGATTACTTTATTCATCCATTGATAAACATGTTAACAAACATAGTACGACCAAGAATCAGTGATGAAATAAAGAAATTTCTACAGCTATCAGAGCACACTAGAACTAGAGATTGGTATTTATATCAGAAATATACAGAAATCAGAGTTTTTGGGTCAAATATTTTACCCTATAAACTTCCTAAGTATGTGCCAATGAAATTTTTTACATTGGAGTATATCAGGAAAATCTCAAAATTTTGATTCTATCAACTACTTAGCAGAAAAAAAGAAGACCCAATTTAAGTTGAAGAATTAGGTGCAACCTTTTATTTTTAATCACAGAGATGCAGAACAAGATGCAACAAAACAGTTACTTGAATAGAAAATTGAAGAAAGCTTGTCATGGAATTATGATCCACAGGGAATATTAAGCAAAATGAGGGTGAAGTGAAAACTAACACCTTATATTCATGAGAAAAAACCAGATATTGAACAATATGTCAATCAAATAGAGTGGTTAGAAAATACCTTGCTAGAATCAGTTAAACATGGTGATACTAGTCATACCTTGCAAACTGCAAATCAAGGAGAGAAAGCTACTAAGAGAGTTAGAGAATAAGGTACCTACACTGCTAAGACAACAGATGAGACTTGGTTGAAACTCAAATGCAATAAAAAGCCTAAGATCAAGCCAATTGATAAATAAAAAGTGACCATAGAAATGGAAGATACAGATGTTCCAGAGACAAACACAGATGCAGCTACAGTCATTTTAAATGAGCCAGCCACAACGATTTTAAATGAAGAGCATCCTGATAATTCCAACACAGAGATAATAGAGAAGAAGAAGAGTATGGAGGCATCCTCCTCATAGCCAGCAGAGGATAAATATCTTGACATCAGAGAGAAATATAAGCAGATAAAGACAAAGAATGAAGAAATAAAAAATGAGATATATTTTCAGTATTTGAAACAAACACCAGGTATCCAAAACAGACTTCTATCAGCTTTTGATTATTCAAAAAAGAATTTGATTATGTCAGTGCTTCAATCAATAGTCAGGACTCCCAAAATAGTGGCATATTACAAAAAAGTTGATCTTGAAGTGCCTACAAAAAGTATCCATACACTAGATCAAATTGAATTTCACAGGCAAACTTCTGAGATGCTTTATTCTACCATTACTACAAATTCCATGAGTGTCGACAAGCTCCAGAACACAATAATAAATATGAGAGATAAAATGAAAGTTGGCAACGCTTCCTCATATGCTAAAGATCTTATGATTAATTCTTTAGAAGAGTTGGTTATTCAAGTAGGATATGATATTGCCAATGTCAAAGCAGCAGAAGAGTTAGTAAAGAAAAATAATGCTGATATTGCAGCATTGAGGAAAAATCTCAAGCTTCCACCAACTGAACATCCACAAGCCAAATAAATAGTTCAAGAGGAAAACCGGAAAGATAATATGATGAACTTTATTTTACAATTAACGAGACAAATAAAAGAAATGGAGATCCAAATGGACAAGCTTGTCCATGAAAGAGAAATTACAAAAACACAGGAAACTCTTATAGTAATTCCCATGGTTACTAGAACTGTGCCTTCAACTCTGGCAGAAGAGTTGGCACCAAAAGTACCATTGGCTATTTCAGTGCCAGTAACCTCATCTGCTACTTCAGCCATAGAATCCTCTACCATAGCAGTTCAACATTATGATGAGGCTAGTAAATTAGTTAAAGCCATGGAGGAAATGTCACTTCAAACCAATGAGATAAACAAATTGAAGAAAGTGATTGACAATCTTGAAGACACTAAGAAGATAGCCCAAATCAATGCCAAAACTTAGGAACATTGGGCTAATAGGTTAAATATTGAGTTGAAGAATCTATAAAAAGATTTAACATTGAAAGAGCCAATGTCTTATGTGAAGAATCAGTTATGGAGTAAAATCATTGAAGCCATCAATGATTTTTGGCCATAAATACAGGTAACATATGAGTAGAGGGATTTAATGAAGGCAACACAAGCAGAGATTCATAAAACAAAAGATGAACTAGGTGCCAAACCTGAATAGGCTCTAGAATTAATCAAATTTCTCAACAACAAGAACAAGAAAGAACTTGAAGAAATATAAATTATTGATAGAACAGAGACATTCCTTGAGATAAGGAAAGTCATTTCAAAGAAGAATTTAATGAAGCAGTTGGAAGAAAAATGTGAAAATATGAACATAGCCATAACCAAGTTTATGGTTAAGTTTGAAATTTTGAGGCAAAGAGGTTTGCCTAACATCCTGGTTATTAATGATAAACTCATGCCACAGGAGGACTACAACAAAAATATTAGAGATTATGCCAAAGAGCAGGTTGACAAAACAGAAGGACAAGGAATTCCTACAGGGAAGGTTTTACATAGAAGTTTTGAGGACTTGTTTTATCTATAGCATGAGATAAAACACCTTCTTGTTATAAAACCAACATTTTCCAGATACATTGAGGCAGATGAGAACTTTAAGAAGCTGAAAAAGATAAAAATTCCTGATGATGAATCTTGGGAATCACTCACTGACTTGTTGTAAAAGTCAAATTTTAGAAAAGAGGATAAAAACAACTTACTGATTTTTTCACAGTCAAAACATTATTTTTACAGTAGTAAGGTAGTTTTGATAGAGTTTAAAGTGTATAAGAGTTAAAGAGTATAAGAGATAAAGAGTATCAGATAAGAAGATAATATTTCAAAACAGATTTGAAATATCATTGCCATCAAAGAAGACACCAAGGCAACCAGCTACACCCAATCCACAAAAAAAAAATCTATTTTATTTGGACAAATAGGATAAATTTCTAAGTTGTTAAGCAGTTGTCACTATTTTGTTGTAAAAGATATTTTATTTCCTTAGAAAAATCCTATGATAATTCTAAGATATTTTGTAAACATTTTTGTATATATACTTCATTCTCTGAAGTATTAGTGTGGAATAAATTGTTGAAGATCTCTATAGTCAATTTTTCTGTACTTGAAGGATTTTTGTTGAAATTTCGAGTGGAAAACTAGATCAAATTAGCTAGCATCATATTTTAGGATTCATGTGATGAGCTATTGAAGTGAAGTAATTTCTACTATCTTTGTTTATCTTCTTTATGTTTACATGCATTCATATATGTTCTCTAAATTTGAATGATAAATCAGGAGTATTATTACAGGATTTGTTAAAAGCACCCTACCTTTAACTATTTATCATTTATATATTTTCTGCTGATTTCCAGAGTAGGGAACCCTTAATTGCTCCCTATTTCAAATGACCTATGTCTACTCCTTCCTTATCCGGATCAAAGAATCCTTCATTGCTCTTTATCCCGATCAAACCGCTTCACCATATCATTCTTCTTAGATCTTCAATAACTTTTCTATCTTGCCCTGAAAATATTTGAATTTTTTACCTTGATCCTAGTTCTTTCTACTTGAATTTTGAATCCTTAGCCCAATGGACAAAAAGATCTCTCACTATCCATCTCATTAAGTGATTTTTCCCACCAAACCAAACCAAGTCAATTTGCACAATCATAACTAGCCTAATATATTATAAATAAAACAAAGCTAAATCTTATAGAGAGAGCCCTCTCTGAACCCTAGGAAGGCTAGATCCTAGAGTTTAAAAGTTGGTTTGTGGTTACCTCTAATGCTCTTGGACTTTAAATCAAAATCTCACAACTTTAGAATTATTAGAGTGATAACATACTGGCAACCATACTGGGGACTTAACCAATCCTCAGTATTAAAATAGATCTTTAAGGAAATCTTTTTCATTATCCTTTTACCTTAAAGACAGTTTTATAAGTTGTGATTATATTTATATAAAAAACTATAATTCTGACTTCTATAAAAATCTACTATACCAGGTCAAACTCAGATCCTAAACCTTTTGTTATAGTAGAAAATCCGAACAGAATTGAAAAAAATAATAAACAAGTAGAAGATTTATATGCTAAAGTTTCTTTAGCTAGAGCCAATTCATTACCAAAAGGGTTAGTGAGTATCCAAGACATAGAGTTTGACCTGAATTTTGAACATTCTTTGTTTAGAAGCAAATCAGAAACTGAATTAAAAATTGTTGTTATAGACCCTGTTTTTATTTCATTTCTTGAAACAAAACAGGAAAATATTTCAGTGGATTCTGAATCAAAGATATTTAAAGCTCATGATAAACTTGAAGAGATAAATGCTACTATTATTAAGGAAATAAATGAAGCTATTGAATTAGCTGAATTATTAGCATACACATCTAAACCTTATGTTTCTCATTTAGATACCATTACATCATCTATAATTTCCACTACCATCCAATCTACAGATCCATATATCCCTAGACAACCCTTCCAACCTAGAATACTATTTCCATATTCTCCTACATCAACATCATCCATTAGTTTATCTTCTACAAATTTAAACACATCATTCTCATTTCCAAATAGTTCTTCATATGTTCCAGTTTCATTTTCTAGCACCCCAACTTTATCCTTTAGTTCATCCACCACTTTTTCTAGTTCACCATCTTATATTACAGTTTTGTCAGCCACTTATTTAACTGCATCAGCTAGTACTTCTAGTTTTGCCCCAAGCACTTCCAATATACCTCCTAGCCAGGCTAAAATTCAAGCTATGGCTGCTAGGTATGCTCCCTTAGTTCTTCTAGCACAGCTACATGACATTCCTCAAGATTACCAAAGTAAGATACCCCAATTTGATGCCACTACTCAGTACACTGCCCAACAGCATATTAATAAAATGATAGATTACTTTGAGCTTCATAAAATGGATGATTCTGATGTACAAATGAGAATCTTTGCACAAACATTAACAAGGGAAGTTAAAAAATGGTTTAAAGGTCTTAACCCTGGTAGTATAGTTGATTTATAATTCTTTCATAGATTATTTTTGAATAAATGGGAAAAGAAGAAAAATCCACTCCAAATATTATCTGAATTTGATGCCATGAAAAGAGCTCCTAATGAAACAGTCCAAGACTATTGCACTAGATACAACAGTGTTTATAATTCAATCCCAGCCAATCTCAAACCCACTCTTGATTATGTCCTACTCAAATTCCTTGATGGATTTGATATAGACATGGATTATCAGCTGAGGGAGAGAAATTTTGAAACATTAGAAAGAATGCAAACAGATGTTGTTAGTGTAGAAGTAAATATTTTAGCTAGAAAAGCTATATTAAGGAATGAGAGGAGAGTAACCATAAAAGAAGAAACCTCTAGTTCAGATGGAAAAATAGATCAATTAGCTAATAATTTAGAGAGAATGATGGCTATATTAGACAATATAGAAAGGAGACGTCAATGGGATAATCAATAGCAAATCAGGAATCCCAAATTCAGGAAAAATACAAACTCAGGAAAATCTAAAGAATCAGCCCCTGATCAAAGAATAAGACCTCCATTTCAAGAGAACTATGATGAAAGTTCTCAACACAATGTTGATGATGAAGACACCATAAATCTAATGGGTATAAATGATGATAACACTACCTTCTCACACAGGAAGACCAAGAGTTATTTGAAATGCAACAACTTCAATTAGATTCAGGAGAATCATTTGACTACAAACAAGGTTATGATTTTTCCATAAAAGAAGTACATAAGAAATATAATCTTAGGAGTAAGAAAAACGTTGAACCTTCAAATAAGAAAACTACCCAAACAGAAAATAAGAAAACAGTAGAAGCCCCCACTAAAAAAGTTCTGCAAATTCTCCCTAGGGAAAATAAGCAAAACTCTAATTCATCCCAAAACGTTTCCAACCCCAAAATTTCACCCAGTCCCAGGATTGTTGATATAACAGATGAAGTTTTTCAAGCATCAAAAGATTCACAAAAATATGCTACTGCAAAAACACCTAATTCTGCTAAAACAACAAAATTAGAATCCAAAACATCCACTACTGATCCAAAAGAAGTAGATCCAAAAGCTGCAACTACAAAAATAGCTTTTGATAATTCAAACTTTGAAAAAACATCCACTACTTCTCAAACCATTCCTGAAAAGAAAACTAGGAGCAGTAAAACACAAGAAACTCAAATAGAAAATGAAAACATAACTGTAGAAAAACAAGATAAGCCCACTCAAACTATAGTTACTAAGGAAGAGTTAATTCAAATTAGTAAATCATTCAATATACACATTGAAATTGAAAAGTTAAAAATACTAATTCCTTTGACATAATTGGTAAAACATGATTTGTATAAAACAACTATCATTGAAACGTTAAACATGAATGATGGAGAAGACTCTGTAAACTTGAATGATGATCAACCAGAGTTGATTTTTGGTCCTGATTTTAATGGAAAACACCAAGATGAAATAGTTCCACCGTTTTACATTAGCTTAACTGTTCATGACCAAAAATTACACAATGCAATGTTAGATTTATGGGCTTCACACAATCTAATGCCCAAAGCAATAATGGAAACCCTGAACTTAGACATCACAAGGCCTTACAAAGATTTATTTTCACTTGATTCAATCAAAGTGAAATTCCTAGGTTTAATTAAAGATTTGTGTGTCACATTAGTTCAATATCCTGGTAAAAGTATACTCGTGGACATTGTAGTAGTTGATATCCCACCCAAATATGGAATGTTATTATCTCACTCATGGGGAGAAAAATTACAGGGATCTCTACAATTCGACATGTCATATGCTACTATATCAGTTTTGATCAACCAAAGAAACTCTATAGGGAAACATTCATGAAATATATGGTGATTAGTGCAGCAAGATCAATAGATTACCCAATTTATGCTACACCTACTGACCTAGGTTCATTCATCTTATGTAACTATGAAACTGTTAATGAAATCAAAACTGAACTAAAAGATAAAAATAAAATACCCGACAATGAAAATATCTTTTATGAAGCATTATGGAATTTATATTTTGATGGCTCAGTAAACAAAGTAGGAGCAGGAGCAGGAGTTTGGATAACTAATATGGAAAATAATCATGCAGAAGGCCATGCTTTCAGACTGAATTTTAAATGCACCAACAATATGGCTGAGTATGAAGCCCTCATTTTAGGACTCCAGATTATTAGAAACTTAGGAGGTAAAAGAATATCAATTATGGGAGATTCAGAGTTTATTATTAAACATATAAATGGATAATATTCTATTTATAATCCTAGATTAGGCCAATGTAGATAAACTGTATCAGATTTGATAGATGAACTGTTGGAATGTAATTTTTCTGCAATACCAAGAAAGCAAAACATACAGGCACACTCCTTAGCAAATTTTGCTAGTACCTGTAATATACCCTTTCAGCCCAATCACAAGTATACTGTAGAAGTAAAACACTGACTAATAATTCTAGATAACCTCAAATATTGGCAAATTTCCTCACAAGATCAACAGATTTACCATTTTATGAGAAATGAAGGTGAATTTCAGAATTGTAAAATAGACACAGATTGTACATTAGATCAAGATTTAGATAGTGAAATTGATTTGAATAACATATATGTAAATAAAGTAAAATTTTCTAGACCCGCTAAATTTAGTCAATCAGATATATATAACTTAGAGAAAGTAGAAATTGATGATGAATCTGTAATATCCCAAAAGGGGAATACAGAAATGCATGAACACAAAACTGGAAATAGCAGTGTAAATCAACTCATAAAATGTAAGAAGATCATATAGCCATCTAATCCGGATATTGGGGGGAGGCCCCCAAGATCTAAAAAAATGAAATGGATCTGACAATATCTGCAAAATTACAATGCTAGAAAAAAAAAGAGAGAACATGCAGCAAATAAAACCACAAAGAAATGTGTTTTATTAAAACAGAAAATAACTGTAGAAGCTACATTGTGGTGGACAATCTGTCCTTTTACAAAGCGAGGCTTGTTATTTATAGCATTTTTTTGAGTTACAATACCATGGGTAGATACCATAGGTGGATACCAAGGGTCAATACCATGGGTAGATACCACTTACAATACCATAGGTAAATTCCATGTGTGGATGAATACCATGTGTGGATACATACCATGGCTGAATGAATATCATGGATAGATGTCATGTAAAATACCATGGGTGAATGAATATCATGGATAGATGTCACTTACAATAACATGGGTGGATAAACCATGGGTGGATGAATACCATGGGTGTAGGCCACTTTTCATTCGGATCATTCCTCCCTCCTTAAGAGGAAATGGTCTCCATTGTGTGAAGTTATCTCTTGAGAAGCCCTTGTTGGATATGAATATCCCCTGAAGATAAGGGTTTTGTGTGGTTAACCCATAACTATGATGAACGAAGATCCTATGATAGAGATACCCTATAATGCTTGTGACCAACTGTGATACTCACAATGTACGGCCTAGAAAATGGACTTCAATGAAGTGTGGGTTTGTGGATGACCCAGAACCATGAAAAATAAGATCCAAGGATAGAGATAACTCGTAATCCTTATGACCAACTATGATACTAACAGTGTGCATCCTAGCAAATGGACTTCGATGAGAAGGATTTTGTGCAGTTGACCCATAACCGTGATGTTGATTTTTGATGAAGTAGCAGGTGCCTACATAGCTTGGGGTGGGAGGTCATGTCTCCAAATAACCCAAGCCAAATGATGTTATGATGAAACTAATGCATATGAAGCAGGTGCCTGCTAAAGTGGGGTGGGAGGGCACATCTCCAATGGGAACCCGCTTCGAATGCTGCTCCATATTTAAAATGGGCATAAAATGGGCAATATAGCTCAGAATATTTATTATAACTTGTTTTTGGAAATATAATGATCATTCTACATCGTCCCATGTATTTGAAATTGCTATTTGAAGAACTTAGACTCTCAAATTTGCGCTGGAATTGTCCCGCCATCACAAAATTTCTGAAAAAATAGCTGATTTTAAATCAGCAAAAACTCCCTCGTCTAGAGTCCGATTCGACCGATTTTTTTTTGGAAATCGGGTGATTTTTCAAGGCAAGATTAGATCTATAACCATTTGTTTGAAATTTTTCACTGAAAATTGTAAAAAATGATAGGAGATCTGCCATCCACGAATTGTCATCAAAAAATGTCTACAACATTGTTGATTTGAATTAGCGACATCTCCCTCATCCGAACTCCAATTCATTTTTGTTTTCATTTGAATTTGGGTATTTTTTGCAAGGATTCCAGATCTAGTCTTTGTTTTTGTAATTTTTTGACCAAAATTTTCAGACCTGATCTGAAAAATCGCTACCCAAAAAAATTCATGGAGTTTGCTGAAGATTGTTGCAAAACATTAAAACTTAAATATGCTTCAAACCCTCATTCCCATGGAGGCATAACCTGAATCTGATACCACTGATCTAGAACTTGGGGTGAGGCCCCCAAGATCTAAAAAATTGAAATGGATCCGACAATATCTGCAAAATTACAATGTTAGAAAAAAAGAGAGAGAACACATAGCAAATAAAACCACAAAGAAATGTGTTTTATTAAAACATAGAATAATTGTAGAAGCTACATTATGGTGGACAATTTTTCCTTTTACAAAGAGAGGATTTTTATTTATAGCCTTTTTTTGAGTTACAATACCATGGGTAGATACCATAGTGGATACCATGGGTCAATACCATGGGTAGATACCACTTACAATACCATGGATAAATTCCATGTGTGGATGAATACCATGTGTGGATACATACCATGGTTGAATGAATATCATGGATAGATGTCATGTACAATACCATGGGTGGGTACATACCATGGGTGAATGAATATCATGGATAGATGTCACTTACAATACCATGGGTGGATAAACCATTGGGTGGATGAATACCATGGGTGTAGACCACTTTTCATTCGGATCACCAACATATTAATGTCATAGCAGAAAAATGTATACAAGATCTTGAGGAAATAATCACTCAAGTTAGGCAACACAAGCCTCAAGAAAACATGTACATGAAATATGAAGAACCCTGCTACACAAATAATGCCCAAGGCTATGACAACGCATTTTTATTAGATAAAACTACTGCTGGAGAATGTTAATACATAGATATACCAATATATGGCTCATACAATGTTGGGAGTAAAGATCTAAACTCCCAATCACATTTCAAGACAATCCGGAAAGGATTTCCTAAAATATGCAAAAGTGCAAAAATGCCGGAGTGCAATCCTAGGGATGAGTAGCAGCTGCAACTCAAGAATTGGATGGAGATGGTTGAAAATGATGCATAATATGAATAGACCTCCTCCAATGGATATTATAAGTGAAAGGATGATCCTAACACTGAATATCTCACCCTCTGATCAAACACTACAACCTCTCACTGTAATTGCTCACTAAAATAACGTAGTCATGGAGGGATACTACGTTGTAGGAGATGCAAAATATGTTGGCCAAGTTCCAAGATGTGAAATATTCTCTAGAATCTTCCTCACTAATCTCCCAAAGGGAAGAATGCTTCCTCCTCTAAAAAACTAGCTTCGAAAGTGGTGTTATCAACCCTCCACTACAACACCCTGCAACACAACCCAGCTCTAAATAGAAACTGTGTTGTAGCTGAAGGAGGTAGCTTGGCCTTAAACCTGAGTGTGGAGAAATGAAGTGAAAAGCTCCCCCAAGAGGCCTCTCAAGAAACGAGATGGAATTCCTTAATAGGAATACCTTGTGCTAAGCATCACAGCAATCTCAACAAAACAGCTGAAGAATGCACATTAGTCATGCACACCAGAAAATAAATAATCCATAACATGCCTTGCTATGGTTGCCTTGCCCTCCTTATAAAAAAGTGTGAGCCTTATTACCTTGGGTCTCATTCATTATTATTTCCTCCACCAAGAAATATTTCTCCCACTATCACTGCACTGTCTCCATATATGATCTCCACCATTCATTCTAGCACTGTTGACTTGGTCAAACTTGACCTTGTCCACATGTATTTTCCCTTGTTCACACATGAGGGTGCAAAATATAGTTATTATTATGATCCATTTTCACATCATGAGGGATTTTACTCCTATATTAGGAATGTATGGGCCTCCTTACCCATTTATTCATCTCCTAGGCATCAAAAGCAAAAATCAATATTCCTATTAGTTGCATGCTAATTTAGGAATATTACAGTCCTCCCCTCCCAAATGTTGCTTTTCCTCAAGCAACTATAAGGATATAACTGAGAAGTCTCCCCTCCTCCTCCTGTAGCATCCACATATGATAAACTCCTCCAAGGAATAAGATGGTGTCTCATCAATAAATCTCCATATTGCCCCTCCCAAGCATGCAAGCTAGCTAAATAGCTATCATCATGAAGAAGTAAAATACTCAAGGAGGAAACAAGGTGTTGTCTAGAGGTCCCTTTGAGGCATGGGATCTGAAATGCATTGGGAACCATCATTCCCATGTGGATCCTCCATCCACAAGCTATCATCCATAAAAAATGAGCCACCCTCCAAAATGGTAACTCATGAAAATCCTCCTCCACCTTTGGCTCCTGTAATGTAGCTAGGTTGAATAAATGAACATGGTAGAAAAAATAGCCTACCCCACGATGTCCCTCTCTCCACTTATGATAAGTGTAGAGTAGCTACTGATCTTGGGCTGCAATAATGTTTCCTTCAAGTGGCAAGAAGAATACTGGATCTCCAAAGATATCCTT
Source organism: Pinus albicaulis (assembly GCA_034641835.2). NCBI lineage: Eukaryota > Viridiplantae > Streptophyta > Pinopsida > Pinales > Pinaceae > Pinus > Pinus albicaulis. The sequence goes on along the minus strand of CM076575.1, from coordinate 1,523,985,437 downwards.
TCCAACGTTATGAATCATGCTGGCTCAAACTATCCCATATATGATGAATAGAAAATCACCACCATATGGAATCCAAATGAGAGGAATACTGAAGGTTTCATGTAGTGCTGGAAGGTACCAACAGTTTCCCAAGTGGTCACAGTGCAGTTTTTCTAACTGATGTTGTCAATTATAACGTGGAAAGACACCTCCCATACTCCTATTGAAGCATGGAACATAAAAGGAGTGAGAATTTTCATTCCACATGGACACATATATATAATGTGTCTCTCCTACCAACATGCTCCCCGTAAAGATAAGAACAACATAAACATATGGAACCATAATGAGAATCATACTAGCTTCCATATGTAACAAGGGAGAAGGACAATGGTCCCTCAAATGCAACCAACGTAGTTTTACTCTCAACTGCATTAGAAAATGGCATGATGTGTGGCTTCCCAGTCACTTGCTTTCTGCCCCAATATCCTCACAAGTTTGGAGAAAGTGTTTGGTGTATGGTGCAAAGTGAGCATGCCCTGCATAAGATATCATCTCCCCAAGTCCTCCTAGGGGGTGGCCATCATCAATGTTTCTTATGGTCTCAAATAGACCATGAATTCTAGAAGGAAGAATGCTCCTTCTTGAAGCAATGTCCTGCACATACATGGTTAAGTAATGCATATATTCATCATATAAATCACTATGCAACCAAATAGTACCCTTACCATATGCTTTTCTCATGCAAATGGAGTGGCTCATAGATAAATCTCCTCTCATTCTCAAAGAGAAAATAGGTGGTTGTGTTAAATCCCCCAAAGAGTTATGTATCTCCTCCATCTCCACATGATCCATGTATCTCCTCAAATGCTGATATATCTCCTCCTCAAAGCCTTCTTGTTGACCGGATAAATCAATCTTGTAGACAAGATCGATCTCCCTAGTACCAAAAAGTAATCTAGCAACAAAGAACCAAATAAACCTATCTTTCTTTAGACATATGCGATTTACAAAAGAATATTATAAAGGTGTTAATAACTTACCGTAGATCCAATGCTTGTTCGAAGTATTTGTCCCTCAGTCACTTGAAGGAGTTATCTTTAAAGACCTACAGTCACAAACAAGCAAACATTAAATAGCACCTGCATAGTAGATATTATAAATCATGCCTATCATGGTGATCAAGGAATCCATGAAATAAGCAGTTAATTAACAACTTATTGAGAAAAATGAATTCATTTGTATTAACTTTGAATAATGAAATCCCTACAACCTTAGCCTTGATGTTGAATAGGCCTTCCCAAGGTCTGAAGCAGGAATCTCGTCTACTCTGACAAGCCTTGCACTCTTATAGCCAAGACAAATAGAGGTATGTGATCTCTCCTCACAAAAAATCTCAGTTAAATGAGTCTGAATCCCAATAGCACTTAACCTCAAAAAAATCTAAATCTTGAACTCCCTTTGAGGCTACCCAATGCCTCTTTTTATAGTGCAAAAGAGGAGGTTTTAGTTCCAAGTATGAAGGGATAGAATCCTCCTTCAAAGGGATAAGCTCCTCACATCAAGGGGTTAGCTCCTTAAGGTAAGGGATACATGAACCTCAAAAGAGCGGTTCTGCCACAGCAAGATTCTTTCTAGAGGCTTCTAGAATTTACTGAAAGTGATATTTTTGAGTTTACTTGTGCCTTTTTAATATTTTATAGGGGTCCGCACCCATAACACAAATAAAGTGCATTCAGGTACGCAGGAGTCATGAACATTAGGTGCGGGACCGCAGGCAAGATGAAGAGAAAGTGCGATACCAGAGTTAAGGATATTTTTAAGAAATTTTCTCTTATTTTCAAGGCTTGACATGAAGAACTAATATTCTAGACTTGCAAAGGAGGAAGTATGAGTGATAATGAGCTCATACATATAGCAGAATGTCAGAATGACAATTTTCAGTGCAACAGATTGCCCCCTAAAGTGAAAAGTCTAGAATAGATGAAGCTGAAGTCTGTCATATATGAAGAGTGCAGTACTTTATCATTTCAAGGATCATCCTGTGGACACCCTAGTCGGAACCTGTAAAAACATTCAATGAAAAATATATATGTGTTGACATATCAGCGTTGAGGTAGGCATTCCCATACTTAGATCAAAACTAACTAGAAACTGATTTAAATTGTTCTGATACAGGAAAGATTTTCAATACATCAACAATATAGATATATGTAGACACAGTATGGATGCATCCAATCTATTTATGAATAGTCCACTGTATAAATGATAAAAAAAATCCTCGCAGCCTGGATGGTAGAAACTAGATCCAGGGTCTTGATTTCCGTTTCTCGAACTTGTACGATTATATCCATGTGAATGAATGTGTCGAAGTCGAACATGGTAGAAACCACTTGATTACCATTCAATGATGTAAACTGTTAACAAGTGTGAGAGTAACCACCAGTAATGTCAATGGCTCTTAAAGTACTCAGCACAATCCATAAAATATGAATAAATGAGCTGAAGTCGAACATGTCATGGAATCATTCGATCGAAGGTCAATGATGCAACCTGTTGTCAAAGGCGAGAAACCTTCCATTAAGGCAGGCAAATTTCAAGGTATTGACGATTTCTAGTTCAACTTCCTAGATAATGAGATGTCGTCGATAGGAAGTGATCAGTCGTAGGCAAGCCCACAACACGAAATCATAGATCAAGTTTTAAAGAAATATATTGGCAAGGACTGACTCAAGGATGGTCAAAATGGATGACAGATATTTTGTAGATGAATGGTTTATTTGAAATTTCCTCTTGGACACATAATGACACTGCAGATGGCTTGGTGACAATTGACCCAAAGCTAATACCCAGAAACCGGCTGAAGACTTTCAATATGGTTTGATTAATTGTTAGGCAAAGGATTTTCCCAACCCAGGTGAACAAAAGTGTCGTGTTCAAGAGTGATTAATAGCTTTTTAAATAATCAAAATACAACAAACAAGTCTATTTTTCTCTCTTTTCCCCCACCATTTCTAGCAAGTACCTCTTTATTTTTTACAAGCTTGAGGAGGATAACATTTGCTTGTTTATAAGCTCATCCTTCAGATGAGTCCAACTTAGTTTAAGATTCGAACCCTAAGAAGGAGTGGTTCATTTCTGTTTTGAATTTGAACAGGTCCTTTACTGTTAAATTGTAACGAGTCCAGTATAAGAGAAACTCGGTGTTTTTTCAATTTTAGTGAGTCAGAAGAAAAAAATTAAGAAGACTTCATGGGGGCACTTTTTCGTAAATTTAGTCTCTCGAGCCTGAAAAAGAATAAAATAATGCGCAAGAGAACTCTATTGACCATAATTAATCAACGTATGCCTTTTTCGTAAATAGTCCATTTCAGTTCGTAAAAGGGGTAAACTTATACTGAAGGGACGATCATTCATTTATTTTAACGAGTTCGAATAATCAAGTGCTCGGAAATGTTTTCAATTTTCGAGAGTCTGAAAAGAGCTTAAAAGAGGACTCCAAGTTTTCACTTTTTCATAAATTTTTGAAAGAGACCGAAAAAGTGATAAAAGTATGCTCTTTGTTGAAAAACGATCAATTTTCCTGAAAAATCCAATTTCTGCACAAAAAATCAAAACATTACACATACCTATTTAAGATAAATAAAAATGCTTTCAAAAATAACCTTTTTAAAGTGAAAAATAAATAAATTAAAAATTCATTTATTCGAAAAAACTTATAAAAAGGATTTTTCTAACTTCATTTTTACCATTTGAGTTCAGAGTGAAAAGTAAGAGCTTTTGGGTAAAAAAGTTCCTATGAAGATTCTGGAAAATCTGTCCAGCGAAATCGAGAACCGTCAGCTCCAGGTAATCCATGACCTTCTTATCTTGCATTTCATCTATTTAAATTTCATTTTTAGGCTTTATATTTCATTTTTAAGGGAAAAATATGTTCAAAAAATCGCCCGCGGGGGTTCGCAGGTGCAACACGTCGGCCCTTCGGAATCCGACTTTTTTCTACATAGAAAAAAGTCATGGGTCTGCACTTGTCTGACAATGCCCATGCATTCCTACGCACTGTGTATGAGAATAGAGTGTGGACCCCATGCAATTAAATTTCAAACTTAAATCTCTTTAATTTCGCCCAAAATGTTTAAAACTAGATTGTTCTAACATATCTTTTTATGAATTGTAGGATATAGAAGATGCTAATTTGGAGAGAACGTGAGCATGAAGACATAAATAATGCCGCAATGCTTCATTTTCCTACAATGCAGGCATTAAGAGCATGCGGTTTGTATAAATTCTAGGCCATTCAGGGCATGAGGGCACATGTAGACCTCCTAACGTGGCTGGTGAACAGATGGAATGTACAAGACTAGTGTTTCATTATTGGCGGCCACCGGCTCGAAATTGAGCTGGAGGATATCTATTTTTTGACTGGTTTGTCCAAGAGGGGTGAAAAAATTTCTCTGTTTGGGATTAGGCCAGGTGGTCAGTCTGTCGCTAGTCTTTGACTAGAGTTCTGTAATGATCAGGCAGACCCCCGGGAAAAACGGATTGACATAAAAACTATCATCCATCCCGAGCTTAAAGTTATTTCATTTACTATCACCAGACTGTGTGGGAGTGCAGCGTTGCATGTGGCTACTGGTTCCCAGATGCGCATTGCTGTAGACTGTTTTCGAGGCACCATTTTCAACTGGTGCGAAGCTGTGTTGGCCAATGTAAAAGGCCAACTAACCAGAGAAAATAACAGAGAGCTAAAAAAATTTGGATATGGATCCATTGTAGTTACCTTTGCTCTAGAGAGGATCCCCATGTTAGCACTGCAGAACATTCCTGTTGATGCTGGTTGACCTCGAGAACCTAGGATGGTTCATTGGGTTGCATTGATGGCTCGTCATGCTGCTGAGGGCATTGAGGTTGTTCGATTTCCTTCTACATATTTTCATTGGCTGGAACGCCAAATTTTTGTCATAGAGGACTTTCCATACGCTGGGATAGATTTCCGCAGCAACTGAGAGATGGCTCTCCCAGCAGGGGAATAGTGGGATGAATCAGATAAAAATCATTTTCAATAATTTCTAAGTTCTAATTTTTTTTTTGTATTTTAATTGTCTCAAAAATAATAGTAAATTTTTTTTTAAATGCAGATGTGGGCCCACGGTGAGCAACCCATCTCTAGCCTTATGAGAGGAGGCATCCAGATGCTGTAGCACCAGCCCCAGAGGGCCAATCAGCAGATATTCTATCTGATTTAGAGCATCACCTAGAGTTCCTGACTCTAGACATTCCAGAGACTGACATAGATGATATTTCGTTGAGATTATAGAGATATGTGATTGGTGTCCAAGGACCTTTTAGGAGGTTCCTATGTAGGGTGGCCCAGGAAATGGTCTCTTATCGTGATCATCATCAGTGATAGGATGATCGTGTTGTAGACTCATATTTTTGACCTTTTGCATATCATTTTTGCAGATCATAAGGTGTTTTCAACCTATGATCGAAGACAATGTATATTTTTGAAACAAACTTCTATGCTATGATATATCACTATTACAAGTTATCTGTGTACATGGTATTGAATGTTGTTTAATTTATTGTTTTGATTATTGCAAATGTCAATTTATCATACTAGAAGCAACTGCATCTGATAATTTATTTAAATGTCCTAACGAAAACTATTGCATCACATAGGCGTGACTGGGCTACCCGACTACCTGAAGCACTCTGGGCCTATCGAACCACATGGAGGAGCACCACTGGTTACTCACCTTATCAACTAGTGTTTGAAAAACAACCTATTTTTCCCATAGAATTCGAAATCCAAACACTGCGTACAGCACAGGAAGTTGGCCTAGATTTAACTGAGGCACAACTCAATCGACTACAGCAGATCAATGAATTAGACGAAATTCGGCTCTCTGCACTACAAAATACAGCATTAATTCAACAACAGCGAGCCAAATGGCATGATGCGCTCATTAAGAACAAAGTCTTCCACGAGGGAGACTGGGCTCTGTTATACGATTCTCGGTTTCAGGACTTCCCTGGAAAACTTCAGACTCGATGGTTGGGACCATACGAAATCCAGAAGGTACATGACAATGGAACTCTTACTCTAATCACTATTGACGTTTCTGGATATGCATTCAAGGTAAATGGCCACCGAGTCCGTCTCTACCGTAAACCACTTACTCGGGAATCCTTCTGCCAGCAGATACGCCGAGATACTGATCTGGAGATCTTAGGAGAAGAAGAGAAATCTTCCTCACCTGTAATTCATTAAGGGTCTATTTCTTTTTGCAAATTGTACATAAAGTTTTTTGTTTTTGAGTGATTCTTGTACATAAGTTTGATTTGAATAAATTCTTGTCATTTTGCTGTTCCTTTTTCTTCCACAAAGTTTGATTTTTGCTCTTATAATAAGCATATGTATGTTTTTTTATTTTGGTTTTGCTTGTTCTGCTGTTCCTTTTCTAAAGGAACAGCATTCGGATCTCTGCTGTTCCTTTTTCAGAAGAACGATATTGTTACGTCTATCGTTGTTCCTTTTTGGTTACCATTGTTCCTTTTCCTTCAAGAAAACAGCGTTCTTTTATTTCTGTGTTGACTTTTTCAACGGAATGGCATATTGAGTGTTTAGTATGATTGCCGTTCCTTTTTCCAAAAGGAACGGCATTTGCAGTTTTGTTCCTTTTTCTATTATCCATCGTTGTTGCTTTTTCAACGGAACACCATCTGCATACTTTTGATCTCTTTGCTGATTTAAATTCAGGATGTTTTTTTCCGTCTTCTTTCTAGTCTTTAAGCTTCAGCTATGTATTTGTGCGATGAAATATAAAAACACAGCATACCGAAAATCTGCAAATCATAAATCGCTATATCTATAAGGCTCTGCATTAATAAGAGGACAGATGGAAGGACATACTTATTTCTTACCTTTTGTGACATGGTTTTACTAATTTTGCCCTGATTGGTTATCTTTATCATGCCGATTCCCTTAAAAATCTTTTTATTAGTACTTGGGAATAAGAGCAAAGAGTTTATATCTTCCTATTGAGATAATAAGACTTCTTCCACCATTCCTACTCTTAAGGAGTGCTGAACCACCCTTTGTGTATAAATAAGGAAAAAGAAAAAGCATGTCAAATGTCAAATGCAGGATAGGGGGTCTCATCGAGAGCCAGCCTACCATGATCATGAGGATGGAAGTGAAGTGGCATTCCCATTCTCGCCACCACACCAGGGATATGGTCCAAAAGGTGTATCAAAATAAACAAACCTTGGAACAGGAGGTCTCATTAAGAGCCGGCCTGCCCACGTTTCGCTCTTTCCTCGTGAATGGCATTATGGTTAACTGGTCACCAAGCCAGCATAATGGTCTACATTCTGACATAATAACAGCCCTAAGTATACACACAGGATCATGGTTCCGGGGGTGAAAAACAACTCTGCCAAGGTTATGGACACCTGTTGGCAGCAGAGTAATGTTAATGGTATCGAAGTCACCTTGCTTACACCAATAGGCAAGATATTAACACTCTTTTGTTTTCATATCCTAGGCACTAATTATATGTTATTTCCTGATTTATACACCGCATGAATATTTATCATTACCAATCATGGCAACGGAGGTGACCATGACCGCTTAAGATTGGCGAGTACGATACATGCCTATCCATCAGCCTCAAATCATAACACAACAGCCTCAAATCATAACACGCGATCCATCCTCCGCCTCGATTTCGGTAATCTGTTGTCCTTTTTCAACATGGCATAAATTCACATGCTGTTCCTTTCTGACTTGATTACAGACTGGGTGCCGCTCCATTATTTTCCGGCTGGGACAGCCTATCACACTGAGGGGGGGGGAGGTTAACCTCATCATTCCCTGTATTACGTGTCAATTCATCATTCGGAAAATCTGGTTCACGACGATTTGGCATGGTTTCACGGCATGGCAGATTTTTATTTTTATCTTTTCGCACAAGTTGTTTTTGCTGCACTATTGCATACTCTGTGTTTTCTTTTGCGAAACCTTGCTCTCTGTGTTTCAAACCGAAAACGTTTTTTTGCTGTTCCATTTAGAAATCACAACGAAATCATGGGGGGAAAGGCAATTCGTAGTGAGCCTCAACAACTAACGATCTCTGCTGCTGCCCGAGAAATCCTGGAAAGAGAAGGATGGTTAAACTATTTCAATCGCTTACAAGAGGGTAATGAGACAGTAGCAATGGAGTTCTTGCAGAATTTACAAGATGACTACTCCATAGTAAGAGGGAAACGAATAGCGGTCACTGATGCCATAATTGCAGAAGTCTCAGGACTACCAGCTACTGGACCGGTATGGACATTCAAGAAAGAACGATTACAGAAGGTCATCGACATCTTCCAGGATGAAGGCCAGCATTTGACAATCAAAGGGAAGGGAATTCTGCCAGCGACCCTAGGCGAACCCTGGACAGAGCTAGCAAGAATAGTACAGAGCTACATTACTTGCGAAGGAAGAAAATACGTGGTAAGACCACGACACCTTAAACTTTTAGCTGTTCTAAAACAAAAATGCTCTGTGAATTTACTGGCACTCTTAAACTCGTTATTGCATGATGCTGCACAAAGTATGAAAAGGGCACAGCACGTAGAGGCAATTGTTAGTCACCACGGGTTAATCCGACTTGTTGTTAGTTATAGTCTTACCCAGCAGCAGAGCAGCTGGGAAAGACTCATTTCACTGATTGAAGGGGGATCGACAGAACCATCCCCGAAACGTAGACATTCTATAAACCCACCAGAACAACCGGAAAAATGCAGAGAAAATGTTGCTAGTACATCACAACAACCAGAGACACACCAAGAACCCACAAAGCGAAAGCATGTAGTTGATTCACCCGAGCAACCAGAGGAACCCAGGAAATCAGCTCGGTTAGCTCAAATGAGAGGAAGCATAAATAAACCTAGAAAGTCAGCCCGGTTGGCTCGAATAAGGGGAAGGCTGGAACAGCTTCAGGGAAGCACCAGCCAACCAGTAATAATTGAAGATGAGCAACCCGAAGAAGAAGTACCCGAACCTTCGGGAACAGAAAAAGAAGCAGACACTGAACAGGAGGAAGAAAGGGGACAGCAGGAGAATAGTCCATTACAAGACCTACTAAGAGAAGATGACTTGGCCGCCATCCTAACCAATATGAGTAAATACGGTCAACCTTCTAGCTCAAAGAATTCCCACGACCAATTTCAAGAAGAGAACATGCCTATGCATGATGAAGAGGAAGAAAATACCGAACGGGAACAATCTGTTCCCATGTCACAAGAGGAAAGTCTAGAGGAAGAACCCCAGGAGGAAGAATCAGAACCAGTTGAGGTGCATACACCAGAACAGCCGGAGCAGAGCAGTGAGGAAGAACCTTAGGAGGAAGAGTTAGCAACTGGTCATGATCCAGTCCACCATCGACGGACTGCCGTTCCTTCAAAGGAATCAATGGAAATCAAGAAGTTGAGGAAGGAACGGACTAAACTGTTAAACACAATAACCCAGCTCAGGCAACAAATAAGGATTTTGAAAAAGAACCAGAAGGTAAAGAGGAAAAAGAGGGCCAACAAACAACCTGTTTTCCAAGACTCTGAGGATCCAGCTGCCGTTCCGATTAAGACAGAAATGGATCCAGCTGCCGTTCCGATTAAGATAGAAAAGGATGATAAGCAAATTCAGACGGAGGCACCACCCTCAGGGGTAATCAGGGTCCTGAACTCCAAACAGCGTAACAAAAAGGTTCAGGTAAAACTCCCGGCCTCCACTGATGCATGGCGGAAAGATCCAAAGACAAAAACCTTGCACAAGATGGTGAAACAAGCACGGCAAGAAATGGAGCAACTTAAAGAGCAAACGGTTCCCCTAGAAAAATATGAAGAGTTGCAGCAGCAACTAAGGGATGTCAGTCAATCTAAAAGATAGGTTTTTGAAGGATGGATGAAGGAACAAGAGGAAGTCACACAGGTAACTTGTAAACTAGATACTACTATCAAACAGATGAATGACTTGTGTTCTTTATATAATAATGTTTTAGCATGTAGGGCTCCTGCTAAAAACTATGCTCTCTTTCTATTAGAACGATATTTACAATTACAAATAAAAGCTGTTAAGGCAGGCACCCCTATACAGATCAACAATGTCAATGATTTTATCGACTGTTGTAAACATTATGGAGTGAAAGTCTAGAGATTGTTGTGTGAACTTTATTTACACGACCTTGTGCTAAGTCAGGAGACTGAATTGAACCCTGGTCCCTCCATTGGTGATATTCAATTCCAAGCATTTATTTCATTCGGGGCTAATCAGATTAAGTGGCTGAAAGCCTATGATACCTTCCAGAGTCAAGAAAATGGTCTAGATTTAAGAGTTAGGGCCGAGCCTAGGAACCGAGTACAGTTATGGACAGCTCATATAAACCACATAAGGACTCCAGGTGTCATTGTAACATTAGGGCCTATGCATGAGGCACTCATTCAAGAGAGTTTAGAGTATTTCTTTTCCATCAAAGACTTGGCCATTAATGCAGCCAAATTTCGATATCGAATCTCTGATCCACACATCCAGCTCAGAGAACCATTTAAATATGAGAACTTTGAGTTAGCCGCTGACCGTTTGAATTTCTATGTCCAGAGCCTTCTGAAAGCAGGGTCATCTTGGTTAGGGTGTAGATTTCGCGCTCCAATTATTTGGCATCCTGCACATGGATACCAGGCCCTGTATGATATGCCTGAGGGGCAAGCAGGTCAGTTCTTTGATTATTTAATCACTCAACATGGTTGTAGGCCTCCGCATGAAAATCCTTCTCCAGCATACTCTCTCACTGCATTACATGTCAACTACAATGTTTTCATGAGGACATGAAACAAGGTAAGCAGGGGGGTGTGTGGAGTACTGAAAAGGTATGATTTTGCTGATTACTTTAATGACTTTTTAATACAATTTGTGAACCTTTTGTGTCATGGATTTGGAAAGTCATAAGAAACTATCACAAAACATGTGAGAATCGATGTGTATAACTTAGCCACTGATAATGGTTATTTTCTATACAGGGAAAGAAGAAAACGAAGAGTTGCCGCTCTAAAGATAAGAACAAAGTGGAGATAACTGCTGTTCCTCTGGATGAGAACCGAACGCAAACATAGGGAAACAAGATCAAGGTGAATCGGCTCGGGCAAGAAGGAGAGGACACAGGCTCAGCGCAATAGCAAAGACAGGATGAAGAAGTTAACTGTTTGGCGAATCCCTCAGGATCGAAGATCCTGAGGGATCGCTGCTTTATTTATCTAGCTGCTTGGACATCTCCGCCATCGTCCTTATAAAGAGAGACATCACTGTTAGTTTAGTAATGGCGAGATAAGATACGTTTTATGTAATCTTCTGTAAAACATCAGACTTGGTTATTAAGCTCTGTTGAGAACTGGTTCGATATATTTTTGATCAATGTCTTAATGAAAGCCTGGTGATTATTCCATCTTCGCATCCGCGTTAACCTAAAGCGGTGCATCCTTGGAGGCTAAGGGCCCGGCCCCGAAGGACACTTGCTTCTGTACCATTACAGCTTCGTTTCTGTGTGGTTTGTTTATTATTGCTATTCGATTGTTTGATATGCTTTACAAGTTCATATTACATGCTCTGTTCCAGTTTGAATCAGGTATGCTTTTGATGACTATTTCAGTGGCTTTTTAATAGAATTTGTGAACCTTTTTGTATCATGAATTTGGAAAGTAATAAGGAACCATAACAAAACATGTGAGAATTGATATGCAAGACTTAGCCACTGATAATGGTTATTTTCTGTACAGGAAAAGGAGAAAACGAGGAATTTCCGTTCCAAAGGAAAGGACAAAGTCGAGATAACTGCTGTCCCTCTGAACGAGAACCGAATGCAAACAAGGCTAAATAGATTACAGCAAATCGGCTCGGAAAAGAAGGAGAAGACACCAGCTCGGCGCCAAAGAAAGGAAAGGATGAAGAATTAACAGTTTGGCGAATCCCTCAGGATCTTCGATCCTGAGGGATCGCTGCTTTATTTATCATGTTACTTGGACATCTCCGCCATCACCTTTATATAAAGGGACAACACTGTTAGCTTGATAGATAGGATACGCTTTTATGTAATTTTCTGTAAAACATCAACTTTGATTATTGAGTCTCGTTGAGAACTGGTTCAATGTATTTTTGACCGATGCATTAATAAAAGCTTGGTGATTATTTCATCTCTGCGTCTGGATTAACTTAAAGCGGTGTATCCTTGGAGGCTAAGGGCCCGGCCCCGAAGGACACTTGCTTCTGTACCATTACGACTTGACTTTTGTGTGGTTTGTTTATCATTGTTATTTGGTAATTTGATATGCTTTATAAGTTCATATTACATGCTTTGTTAAAGATTGAATCATTGAGGTTTTTTACAGATAGAATCGTGTGTTGACTCCGCATCAAGTTATTAATCCTTTCAAGAGTTAATTGCATGTTCTTACTGTTTTGTTACAGAGCTGTTATACTAAACGTTCGTGTTGTGCGCGTTTCTGATTTATCAGTACTGTTCCATAATTCATTAATAGTTATTGCTGTTCCATTAGTGTGATTTGTGTGAATTGCTTTTAGAGTGAAAGAATGTTATTTGATTGCAAAGAATGCATTTGAGTTAATAGATTAAGTTTGGTTACAACCTGCGGGACTTAGTTATTCAATTGCTGTTCCATTTTAGACTTGCTGTTCTATTTCAGAATTGTTGTTCAATCCTTTATTTGCTTTGCTATTCCAT